>WEKY01017828.1:0-94576 GCA_013390045.1 Picathartes gymnocephalus | reverse complement strand
CGCCAAGAAATGGTGCGAACAGGAAAAGTCCGGCACTGTGCAGGTACGGGGCTGTAGCGCAGTAGGCAGCGTCTCTGGGGGGCTGCAGAGCTCGGCCTCTGTCTCCAGTAACATCATCCCGTGCTTTGCCATGTCCCGTGAAATGCTCTAAGTTGTTCATTTGGGCTTTGATTATTTTAAATAGGCTTTTTAAACACTTGTGGCAGGCCATCCTAAAGACCTAAAACCACAACATGCTGCCCAAATCTCACAGCTCTCGGGATTCAAAAATAAATCGATGGTTCAGGGAGGTGAAAAACTGTATCAATAAATTCCCCCAATAAGAATTTTATTTCTGTCCCACACATTATGGAAAGCATCAAATTCTGTTGTGTGTCAGTGTCCAAGATTCAAATTGCAGTTTCCGCACTGCTATAACATTTCTATGGAAGTATTTTTCCAGAATGAGCATTTTCCATCTCCATTACTGTGACATTACTATTTCCATTTCCTTAGTGCAGCAACACCCAGGGAATCCTCTGCTTTCCATGAATCAGCCACCCCCTAATTATTACTCAACCTCTACCAGGGAGACACTGCTTGGTAGATAACACTCCACCTTATCTGGGCAGAAACCTCACACAGAGTGAAAAGCACTGATGAAAAACAACTAAAAATTTTTCCCCTTTATCTACATACTAAATTAATACATCTCTGAGTGGTAAAAAGCAAAGATTCAATAGAAAAATACGAAATCTGCTGGCAATGTAGTAGAGATGCAGTACTCCTGTCAGTTATTGTCAGGCTTCTCACCTCAAAATAGGTAACACCGTGCAACAGAATCCTTTTCAAGTTTCGCAAGACCTTATATGGAGTGACTTTTACAAGAAAAATAGGTCAAAACAAGCCAGTGAGAATGATTTCCACAAGAGGGAGTCTTTAAACGGAAAATGACCTGACTGTTGTGACACAGTTGCCGTCTGGTTTACTAACTTGAAAAATATACACTTCCCTGGTATTGCCCCAAATATTAATATTAACACAGATATTGTAATGTAATGAGCGGTTAAAAAAAACAAACTGTAATGAGAGGTTATAAAATTCAGAGTTGTTCAAATATCACACATGACAATACATTGAGGACTTTTCTGTCTATGGTTCAGTGTTGGTAAATTCAGGCAGGTGGGGTGAAATTCCCGTTTTTACAGGATGGAATTCATGACAGGTAATTATTGCTGTTATCCATGGAAAGGGCACAGCCTACCAAGGGTGGACTGGCTGGTTGGAGCTGCAGCTTCTTTTCCAGTGGAAATCCCAAGCAGCCCTTTCCCCCAGGCAGTCTCCTCGGGATCCCCGTGGGGTTTGCTCATCCCTCTGCAGCTCCCCAGTCACACTCACAGGGTGGCACTTCCCCCTCCAGTGCCCATGGAGAAGTCTCCAGGATTACTCAACAGCTCTGAAAATCACTTTAATCTGGAGTCTGGCTTGTGAGGAATTTGAATTGTGAACAGAAATGAGAAGCAGTTTTGGGATAGAATTACTTTTGTTTCTTACCTGCAACAAAATTAAGAGCCATTACCTAAATGTAAGAGTCAGCTTTTTAACTGAAATTCCCAAATACATTTTATGTAAAACTGCCTTCCTTTCTGAGATGATGTAAAAGGCAATACAGACTTGCTTCAAAACTCTTGGTTTTGAATCATTTTATTTGCTCTGCTCAAATATTCCTACAAAGTTTAAAGTTCACAAAAGCTGTGAGCAGGAAGGATCGAGTAACAGCACCTGCATTTCTTTGATTCTTTATTCTTGTGAGAGCTTGAAAGCCTGCAGCAGTTTCTCCACAACAGTTATTGAGAAAAGGCTGACTTCAGCCCATTCTTTGTGAACATCTGGACAAAACCTAACAACAGTAATTAAAACCCACTAAATTGGTAACAGTACCAAATTGCCAGGGATGGAATCCTCCTCCATCGTCCCACCCTTCCCTGTGGATTTCTGCTGGGTCAGTCCACTCTTGAAAAGCCTTTTCCACGTGTCCTTTTCTGAGGTCTCTGTCAAGAGAGAACAGCATCCAAATTTTCTGGTCACGTGAGTCTTGCTGCTGGGTTTATTTTTGTACCACAAACCCCAGGAAAAGTAAAGACTCCGAGTTAATGCAGTTGATAGAAGGTTTGAGGATTTTCTTCTTTGCAAATAAATTACATAGAGTGATCTGTAGTATCTGCTTCCTTCTTTAGAATGCATCCTTGTAAGAAAATAAATCTAAAAATTATTAAATTACACATCAGCATTAATGAAGAGCATAGGATTGAAGGGAATTTTTTATCTGAGGACAGCAGTAAGGAGGCCACACTGTCAGAATTTAAATTGTCAGGCCACAAACAGGCAATAAAAGGTAGCTAAAGTCAGGTTTGTCTGTCCGTCTTCTTCCCCTGAACCCCAACTTCATCTTCTGGCTTTGCTGAAGTTTCTCCAGACAGAGACAGAAGGGAGAAACATGGGATTTTTCAGGAACTAGTTTGAAATACACTTCTGTGGGAGTTGATCACGTAACACTGGATTGGTCACAGATGACTAACTGGTCTTTACTTGTATTTTATTTTTGAGTTGCCCAGTTCTCCTTTCATCTCTTACCATTTCAGTTTTGTGGTGTCTGTAGAAATGTTCCTGTGGTCAATTTTTTTTTTTAGTTCCTTCTTTATTTTTTTAGTTCCTTTGTCTCATGTAAAATGGGCAGCCCAAGCCCACTGGCACTTCTACAGCCTTAAAGCTTCAAATTAAACTGATTAATGATAGAAGAACGTTTGGGCTGATGATAATTCTGGTGTCAGTAGGTACAGCTCAGCTGGATTCTCTCTGTTGATATTTCGTGGGAATGGCAGTATGGAGTAGAAGTGTACCCCTTTCCACGCGAATTCCAACATTTATATTGAGGAATACTTCCAAATACGTACAGCAGTGAGCCCACTTGATGGGGTCAGTGCTCACCATGACTCCTTTTATACTGACTAAAGATAAATCTGAGCTTTACTGACTTTATTTGACTTATTTTGGAGATCACCTTTCAACTCTGATGCCTGGTTCACTTCTCCTTGAGCGTAATCCTCAAGCATTCAAACTTCTACATGTCCTTAGCAAGTAGCTCGTATTTTAGCACAAAACCAAATTGTAGCAATAGAAATGCCTGCAAAATACCAGCAAAGACATGCAAGTGCTGTGGTTTTCCTGGCTGACATGACAACATGCCCAAAGACGAGATCCTGACAGTGCTGAAAGACTTTGTGAGTCAATCATCTTGCACAAGACAGGATTTGATTCACACAGAGCTGCTCCTGGACAGAAAGCAACCTCTGGAGCTGACAACAACAACCTGTAGGGATTTGTGCCCCACTTCAGGGTGTTTGCTGGTGCAGAGCATCAAAGTGCCACAGGTCAAGTCTGCCTGAAAACCTTTCCACTCTTCTCTTCAATCACAGCGGTTTCTGAGGCTCTTCCTGACATCAAGAGACTCTCTTGGTTCTGCTCTGAACGTGTGTGGTTCCACATCTCACTCTCTGCACTGAGAGGTGGCTTCCTGAAAGGAAACTCCCTCAGCTGGTTCTGCCTGCCAAGCTCACTTTTCTACCCCCAACAGCACAATTGTAGCTGCATAGTGGAAATAGGGACCTAAAATTTCCATGGCAATTTTACAATTTAACAGTACTTAAAGTTACTGAGCACAGTGTTTTAAAAAGGCTGTCATTTTGCATTAATCATATTTGATGGACAGGTGAAGAATTTTTTGTTTAGCTGTATAATGATGTTACAAATGCATGATAGGATAGGACCATGATGCAGAACATCAACTAGATAAGTTATAGAAACAGAATTTGTGTGACTGTGAACAGCGTCAGTGCCTCTTTGTAAAGGATGTTCCTGGTTTAATGGAAGGTTTACTCCTGCCCTGGCTATGCACAGTTCTCCCAGATTGCAGAATCAAAATGCCAGATGGATTTTAGCCCACCTAAAATATTCTGGTTAATAATGTTCTCATATACAAAAGCATAACAACAAACTTCTTCAGTTACAGCCATGACAGAGGAGAAATGCCCACCACTGGCTTTATCCATAACCATGTCATTGTTCCACACAATTCCAGCAGCAAGTGGAGGCATTGTTGGTGGCATAGAAACCGTTTTTGTAAGAACCCATTGCAGGGTGGCACTGTCTCGGTACAGTGCTCCTCTCAAGAACACAAGACAGTTCTCTGATTACATGATGGAGAGAGCAAAAGAAAAACAACAGCTGTCTGTGGCCTCCTGGCTGTCTTAGATTTACCCCAACTCAGTTGTAGTGTTGAGGAAAAACTCCATAAAAAATGCAAGAAATTAGAAATTTCTGTTGTTTGTGAGTGCTGGTAGAGATGTGTGACTCGCTCTCAGATGTGTTATTACACACGAGGTTTCACAGAAAATGCTTCCTGGTAAATTGCTCTTAAGGATCATGTTCCTTTCTCAAACTTCAAATGTAACAACCACAGGAGGGGTGAGTGTGCTCTGTGTGATATTCCCAAACACACGAGCCATAAGCTCCATGTCTTTGTGTGTGTACTTAACATTCAAGTAATTTATTGTTACACCAAACTTCTTAGGAGTTTAAATGGTTTATCTAACCAACAATTATAACTTGTTACCCATGTCATCCCAATTTGTTCCCCAGATCCCCTACACTCACAGTGCTCAGAGGCACTCACTGTTGCAAGGCAGATATTCTGCGGTACATTGTAGCTGGTGAGCATCAAAACTGGGCAGAGAAAACATCTGTACACACTTATCTGTGCATCCACACACGCACAGCCCAGAGCACTGGCTGCAGGGACAGGGTGACTATAAATAGGTGACAGGAAGGAAGAGGTCAGTGGCCACCAGGGCACGGCCAGTGCTGCCCCCAGCAGTGCTGCCCGTCCTCCCTCCCTCCCTCGGGATCAGGGTGTGCACGGACACTGACAGCTCCCAGCCCATGGGGATGGGTTATTGGGTCATCCCACACTCTATGGTGGAATGATGTTTGATTAATGGCTGTCATCCATAGGGAGCTGTACTACAGGCCCCCTGTACGTGTGCTTTGGTGTGGACATACCAATGCATGGAAATTACAAAAACAAGCATTGAAATTCATATAACAAATCCTTGAAACATTCTCTGGAATTGAAGAGGTGTAAAGATGTGTCAGAAGAAAACTTATCCCAGCTGAGAGTAAAATATAAAGGAATGGGGAAATATTTGCTTGTTAGAGCAATGTCTTCCACACCACAAGGAAAATCCCAGCTAAACTGAAAGTTAATCTGCCAGGGTTAAAGCCAGGAAAAAGCTAGTAACATCCAGAGAAGAGAATAAACCTCAGCATACAGACACTGGAGTTAAAGGTATGGAAGAAAAGTGGAGAAGGGCGAGTTGGGAAGAGAGGCTGTGGGCATGCAGAGCTGGAAATGGGCAAACCAGAGCTCAGAGAAAAGATGCTTATCACCTCCAAAGGCCCTGGGCAGAGACAGTGACCCTGTATGGGCTCAGCACGTGGAAGCTGTGGGCTCACAGCGCTTGCTCTGCCTTCATCTCCTGCTGCCACCCAGTTCTGAGGGCCGAGTCACCCGGCCCCGCTGCCCCGGCACAGGGGCACGGCCCGAGCCTCCCACGGCACGGGAGAGAAGGGCGGCTTTGTTCGGAGCCTCAACAGCCGCCTGTTCCCTCGGGAGCGGGGGGAGAGGACACCAGGGATACGAGAGCTCCGAGCATTCCCTAGATTTGCTGGTGAGCGTTTCCCGGGATGATGTGCCTTGGCATCCCTGTGCCACGGCTTCTGCTCCGGTGGGGAGGCCGCAGGCAGCAGAGGCTCCAGGGCAGGAGAGGCCGGGCCGTGCAGGGACTGGGGGAACTCGCGGATGGCCGAGGGGCTGGGCAGGTTCGGGCGCCACTGGGGCCGGGGGGCACGGGCGGTACCAGCATCGTGTCTGGCCTCACCGCTGCGGGGTACCTGTGCCAGGTAAACAGCCCAGGGTACCTGTGCTGGGGGTACCCGTGCCCAGGTGAGCCGTGCCCATGGCCCGGTGCCCGTGTCCCCGCTGTCCCGCAGCCGCGCCCAGGGAGGCGGGCGGCGGGGCGGAGGCGGGGGAGCTCCGGGTCCCGCCCCTGGGGCTGCCCGGCTCTGCCCGGCCCTGCCCTGCCCGGCCCCGCAGCTGCCTGTGCCCGCGAGTGCCAGCACCAGGTAGGGCCGAGAGCGGCTGCCGGGGCTTCCCCCGGCTCCTCGCCGCACGGCCGGGCGGAGGGAACGGGGACTCGGAGGGACGGAGGGAAAAAAACGGGGTCCCGGGTCCTGGGTCCTGTTCCGGGGCGTTTCCTGCCACATCTGCGAGGATCTGCCAGGCTGTGCCGGGATCCGTGGAAGCGCTGCCGCCCAGGAGCAGTTCCCATGCCGCGGGGCCGGGAGGGCGGAGGAGCCCCCGCAAGCCCGGTGCGCCTGTGAATGCCGGTGAAAGCAGTGCGAGTGGTGATGGGAACAGTGGGGGCTTACTTGTTTTGTTCTTTGCCTGGGGGAAGAATGTTTGAAAGCTCTGTTTGAATAGAAATTCAAAAAATGCAGACACTGAAAACATATTTAAAATGTTTCCTAGGAAGAGTGTTAAAAAAAAAGTTATGGGGATGACTTGTTTCAAGGAGGCCTCATTAGTAAGTAGATCCCTCTTGGAATAAAACTGCTTTGAATGTTATTTGCTTTTGGATGTAAAAAATACGACTTTGCTAACAAGGATGATACTAGCATTGTTTCCCCTTAAATCTTTTATTTTTCTTACTGATCATTACAGTTTCCATTTTCCACTACCAACTCTGCATGATGCAAGTTTATCAGCAAAAAAAAAAAATTCCTTTATTTCCTTTGTGGGAGTATAGCATGGCTCAGCTCAGGGTATCCTGCTCTGGAGTCACAGGGGTGGGGGTTCCTTAAATACCTCTCCTCCTTTGGGTTTTTCAAGCTGTTTTACAGAATACCTTATAGCATCCATCTGGAAAAACGAAGTGAAACCTGACTACTGAGGAATGGGTCTCTCACAGGCTATTGCAACTGGTTTCTCTTGGCCACGAGACAGTTTATTCCATAGTTTCTCCCATGGAGAGGTGGGAGATGGAAGCTTAGCCTGTGCAGGAGCAGAGAAGCAGAAGTCAGCCGCATTTAACATTTGCTCCATGGGATGGGTGCTGCTGGCATCGCTGCTACCACCCTGCCCACCCCACTGCCTGGGCTTGGGATAGTTTCAGGCTCCGGTTGAGCTCTGTCCATCTCCAGAGCAGATAATGGGAATGCTCAGGCACCAGCCCAGGGTGTCAGTGTCCATCTGTACCATCACCAGACTTGCTGCAGTGGTGGCAAGTCCAGCTCCGTGGATTTCACTGGAATTCAGCATGAGAACAGGGTGGGAATTTTAGTTACACTTCGTTGGTGACATGGGTGGATGGTGACCGTCTGAAATGTTAAGTGTTTAAAGACCGGGAGAAATTTTCCAGTGGTTGTTTGAGAGTTTAGGTGAGTTTTAGTGAGAGCTGAGTACCTGCAGTGTCCCCAGGGGAATGACTCCAGCTCTTGGCAGAGTGGAGGCCTTCTCTGGCTGGATGAAATTCCAGTGCTATGGGGAAAACAGTGGGGAAATGGAACCAGCCATCAATCTCTGGCTGCTTCTGAATGTCGAAGGGTGACAAAGCAAAAATGCTACTGCTGGTGCTAGTTTAACTTGGATTTTACAGGCACAAATCCAACAAGTTTGTGAATTTGTTCCTTTCATCACCAAAGCAGGGATGGGAGCACTCTGCAGTCCAGGTTCATGGCTCTGGTAATGTTACCAGGGGGGATTGCTGCCAGCTCTGGCTAAAAGGCTGCTTGATGTGTTCCATTACAGGGCTGTTTTTGTAATGATTTATATAATTTTGGGAGTGCAGCAGCCACGTCCAGCGTTGGTGGTGTGGGCAGCAGTGTCACTGAGCCTCTGTGCCAGGGGAGGGGTCCGGACCTTCCTCTGGGACAAGGAGCAACAGGTTGAGCTGCTGACCCAGACTGAGCCAGTGCTTTCCCCCATCCCAAATTCAGATAAAATAACTTTCTGTTGTAGCTTGGATGTTTTACAGAATTCCAGTGGGAACCAAACTATTTTTAAAATAGCCCTGTGACGTATTTAGTGCTCAGGATTGATATCTGCTTTCAGCTCACTTACAAACACAAGCTTTCCATTTTAATCCCAGCCCCAGATATTAGTGTTGCTACTGAGTGGCATTTATGAGAAAGAGGATTTTGGACAGAAATGTGCAGCTTCACCAAACAACTATTTCCCTGTTTACTTTGGAATCTGGAGACCTAAAGAAACTTCTTTTTTGTTCTTTAAGCAAAGGTGATCGAGTGTTGCAGCTTGGTTGCAGTAAAGCAGAACGTGGTTAAACACAGATATGAAGTAGCTCAGGCACAATAACTCCTGCTTAGAGAGAAGCTGCTGCTCTTGTTTTCTGTTCCATTCCACAGAACTCGGGAATTATCATATGAATAATCAAGTTCTGAGTGTGTCTCTGCCTTGCCTGATTATTGTATATATTGATATTTCAAATGTTTATTTCTAATCTCTTTGGGATTTTTTTAAACTCAAGACTCAAAGGATGTCTTGTGCAGTGGCTTTCAGAAGTTACTGAGGTTTTGGATTTGGAAGAAAACCTCAAGTTATCTTTTTTAGTGAAGCTTTTGTGTAGCTCTTTGTGTACCTCTGTCCCTTCATTTGTTCTGCTTCTCACAGCATTAGTTCACGTGTGTGTCTTTTCAGTCTCTTAATCATTAATTAATCACTTCAGACACTAAGAAGCCTAAGGGAATCAGAAAGAAATGCTCTGGATGATTAATTCTTTTCCCATAAAAGCACTAAACTTGCTGGAGCTCTCAGCTGAGAGCCATGCTGGAACTATTTTCCCGTGTCAGATAGAAGCTCCCTAGGTGGGGATAGTGCACAGCAATTGAGCTGAAAGCTGGGGTTTGGCAGTTTGGGAAGTGTTTTACTGCAGGAAGCTCCACTAAGCAGTGGGAGAAGGGAATGCAGCCGGAGGCAGCCCTGGGGCACAGCAGAGCTGTCACGCTGGCTCAGCACTGGCTCACAGCAGATGTTTGCACAAAGATGAGAATGGAAAAGTGCTCAGGCAGTTTTCCTCAGGTCTGTCCTTGTGACTTTTGGAAGTGTCGTGATCAGGGATTTCTGACTTGAAGGTTCGTTCGGATATTTCAGTGAGGAGGAGAAAGGTAAATGAACCGGTGGTGGGAGTGTCTGAGCACCGTGTGTGCACCAAGCCTGGATTTAGGTTTTGCCTCTGCCTCATCTCTGCTTCCCAGCAAGTCACGGAGGTTGGCAGATTTTCAATATTTACACTGTGTCCTACACCCTACTAGCAAACTGCACCAATGGCCAGAGCAGATTCATCAGGCCTGTTACCAGCTGTCAGACACTGCTGGGTGCCTCTGTTTGCCCCTGCAGCAGGGTGTTCCCACCCTCCGGATCCAGCTGCACTGTTCAGCTGCCCGTGGCAGCAGGAAAATGCTGGGAATGCTTCCCTTGCACAGCACAGGGCCACTGTGTCCATCCAGGACACTGGAACAGAGCTACCTGTTAATATGGCACTGATCAATCCCATCGGAGATGAAATCAGGTCAGACAGTGTCCATTAAATGCCAACTCAATCCTTTACACCTACTCAGGGAAGGAAAGTGTGGTCAGAGAACTCAGGAAAGGCAGTAGCAGCCTGTCTGAGCAGGATGGCAGGTATTTATCTCTGATTATCCACTAATGATGCATTTGCAAGGGTAAATAGAGCCTGACATGAGTTAAATGGAGCTCTGGGGTGCTTTGCAGAGCTGGGCTGTCTGGGAATGCCAGCTTGGAATGGCTGTGCTGGATCAGGGCCCCTCAAGGAGCCTGGTGGTGCTGCTGCTGGCATGGGAGTGGTTGATTTGGTTGATATTCTGGGGATCTCACACTGCCCTCTGGAGAGCGACCTTTATTTTACTTCGTTCAGTTTCCCCAGCTTTGGGACTTGGTGAGCAGCTGTGTTCTCAGTCAGGGTATTCCAGGTTGTCAGATTTTTGTGATCAAAATTTGGGATGTGATCGTGTCTGGATGGAAGGGTTAGATGATATGGCCTTTGAAGATTTATATATTTTCCTTTTGCCTGTTTCAAAGTGTTCTTTTCTGACTATAGACTGTGGTTGTGGTCTTTCCTTTTCTCTTTTTTGTTCCTCATTCACCTCCCACTGAGAACCTGGAGAGCTGGAAGCGATCTCAGCTGAGGTCCCAGCACAACTGGAGTGGGAGAAACAACTGTTTGTCTGTATTAGGGCAGTCAGGGAGTGGGACACGGTCCAAACCCAAAGTTTAAACATATGTTATTTACTCAGTGTTTCCACATGCAGTAAAAGTACAGCTACAATTCAAAACAGCATCTTTAAAACACTGGAGGAAATGAATCATCCTGGGATCTCTCAAGATGGACGGAGGCGGCTGCAGTGAGCACTGACACCGTGAGGGCTTTCCCTTCTTTCGGGCTGTCTGCTCTGACAATCCTTGAGATTCCAACGGCAAAGCCTGACTCCTGCTTCAAATGGAGTAAAATGAAACCCTCTTCTGTTAATCCCGTAGCTCCGAGAAGAAGGGATGATTTTGGCGTGTGTGTTTTCAGCGTTGCCCTCTCGTGGCTGTGCCCGGGGGATGGGAGCTCCTGGCGTTCCTGCTGCCAGGGCTGTGCTGCTCCCGCGGCTCGTGTTGGCTGGCTCTGGAGCTGGGAACAGCCTGCCTGAGCAGCTCTGGACCCTCAGCCACACTCATTAACACCCCGGGCACACCTGCCTGTGTCAGGAGAACTGGGACAAAATGGAGAGGGGAACTCTGGTAACTCCCTCTTCACAGTGATTTGCTTGGAAGCTGCTGTTTGTGACGGAAGCCACTTCATAGGAAATGGAGGAGTCCTGTCTCTCCCTGAGGAGGAGGGTGGTGGAGATGTGCAGAAGCTTCCAGCAATTGTGTGTGCTGGGGCAGGAAGCTTTTGGTCACACAGGTCTGTGAAGGTTCCCTGCCAGCAGGTGAGCACGGGAACCTGGAACCTTCAGCCTTACGTTCTGCTCCTTGTCTGATCTGGAAGGAGCACCGTGATTTTTAATGTGTATTAAGTAAGCTAATTTTTGATAATCCTGAGTTGCTTTGTGTCTTGTGGAGGCTTTTGATGTGGAAAGTTCAATTCTGTGTGGAGCTGCTGTGGAAGGCAGGAGCTGATGGACTCCCACTGGCCCCATAGTGACACCAGACCTGCTGTGCTGTGTCACTGTGGCATCAGCAAAATTCATTTACGTGCTTTTTACTGACTTATGCTCAACCCTGACAACTGCCTGTACCTCTCCTGCCTTTGCCCCACGTGTAGCAATGACTCCTCAGTCTTTTCACCCCATTCCCTGGGCCTGAAGCTGCACGAGGAGTGCAAGGCCACGCTCTGTGCTTCCCTTTTGGACTTGTTTTAGGCCACCTCGCCTGCTTTCCAGCCTTTCTCTGGCAATAATGTATTACTCTGTTCCTCTTTGGGTTATGGATCATGGATTGAACAACTTCTGTGCTGCAGAGGAATGTATCAGCTTGTTCTCTGGGGAAAAAGAGTTTGCAGAAAGTTGCAGATGATTTCCCCTGAACAGGCAGGACCTGGAGACTGGAGGAAGAACATCTGTGTCATTTCCCTTCAGCTGACCACAGGCATGTCTTCACTGCCTCCCTCAATGTGTTCTGGCTGTCACCAGCAGCTCTCTCTCTGGGACATTATTTGGGGAAGCAGTCATATTTTAATGTGCTGGTTTATGTCTTAAGTGTTACACAAGTACTCCTTAAATATTTTTTCAGCACTGAACAATGATTTGTGTTGGAGTATAATTCAGGATTTGTTTTGCTCCCCAGTGAATGACAGTGGTCGGTGGTTTCCACTGATCCAGCCTTGCCTGTGCTGTGTATGTTTAAGTGCAAGATTCAGCTCTCACTTATGCTCAAGGCAGGGCTCTGAACCAGCTGATTGTATCAGCAGATTTCCCTGGGTGTGTTTCAGATGGCAGACCTGTCTAATCTCCAAAGCTTTCTCCCGTGAAAGTATTATCCTCCCCAATTTATATCACAGCGAGGAAACTTAGGTTTTTGTGCTGAAGTTTTTTCTGCCTGGGTGCATCAGGCTGAAAGCTCTGTGTTTGCCAATGGGTTCTATTCAGTAGATACAGAGACCAGAATAGAGCTGATGTGACTCATAGTGCAAACAAACAGCTGGAAAAAGTGAACAATACTCAAAGCTTCTGGGCCTTCTCATTTGCTAAAGTGGTTTAGTAGGAATCTTAACTTAACAAATGCAAAAAAACTGCTTGCCAATTGTACAGCTAATGCTGGACTTCGTGTCCTGCACTCTTGATCTGAGTTGGGCAACTCAGTTTGAATTTTTTTGGATTTGTGGCTTTTCTGTTAAGATGCAGCTGCAGGGAATGCTATGAGCTGTGCTGCTCCTCATACAGGGAGCTGAAATAGTTTATGGAGCTACCACGGCTGGGGTAGGAGGAGGTTCTCCTGTGCTAATTTTTTCTTATCCCAAACAACCTTTGTTTACTGGCTTCTTCAAGGGATGGAAGGAAAGGGGTTGGGTTTAGTTTTGTGTATATATGAATTTAGGGCTGTCTGGAGACTGAAAACTGAGCTAATCCATCACTTTAGCTATTTTTCACTGCCTGTCCCCTTGGTAACAAAGCTGAAGTCCTGCCAGAGTTATTTTCAGTGGTTTACTGAAGAATTATTGATATTCTATACTGGTTTGGCAGGGAGGCTGGAGGAATAAAAGAATATTTCCATTTTCAGTGTGCTCTCATCGCTGTGGATCCTGTGCTGAACTTCCTCTATGTTCAGCAGCATCATGTCCTAAGTTTTGGATTGTCAGAACTCGAGAGATCCTGTGCTGTTTCCTCTCACAATCTTTGTAAATTCATCAGAGTTTTTATCAGTCAGCAGCAGACCAGAAAATAAAGAGAAGGCTATGTGGGTAGTCAGTATAGATTGTGTTCGAAGTGCACAAAAAGCTGAACCTGAAGCAAGGAAATAACTTTATTGGGGTTTTTGTTTGTGTGATCTCTTCAGTGTCTCTATTTCAGACCTGGGGAATGCAGCCCTTTTTCTGGGGTGTTACTGTGGCAAGTACAACCTGTAGATTTCCTCGAATTGATCATGCCAGGGGGATTATACCCCTTTGCCTCTTGCAAAACAAGGATTTAGGGTTTTCCTGTTGTTGCAGCAGAAATACAGCAGTGATCTACCTCTTCTGGCACTTGGTACAGGAGGTCTGGAATGCTGTGAGATAAGGGAGGCTTTCTTTTTTGAGGACATATATTGTTATTTGTTTGGAGCAGTTCATATTCTCCAGGCAATGTTTAGCAAATAAATAAAAGGAAAGAGGGAGTTTGTTGGGTGGAAATGCAAATGTTTGCCCCCAAGGTGCAATAAAGATCGGTGTACAAGGGGCATTTTTGTAGCATGACTGTAGTGTGGATACAGACTCTACTCAGATTTACTGTTCTCATATTTAAGAAGTTCAGTCTGCATTTGCAAGTTATTTTGATGTTCTGCAAGTGTCATCCGTTAAAATGAAAAATACAGCCTTTGCCATGTAGAAAGGCAGGAGTTGGTCCAGCAGTGAGCAGCAGGTGGTTTGGATGCTGTGTGGTGAAATGTTGTATTGGCTGCAGCCCTTCCTGTGTGGGTTTTGTTTATGCAGCAAATTTAGACAAATTATCTGAACCCATCACGAGCTGACGCCAGAGCTGCAAATGAGCACAACCACATGGGGATGTGCCTACCCTTGTTTCTGTCTCATTTAATTCAGCCAAGCTTTCCTGAGCAGCCCTGTGCAGGTAAGTCCTGACTATATTTGTGAGTATATTCAGGTGTGAATTGCCACAAACTATTACAAATTACTGGGCCTCACAAAAAATATTGTGCTCCTTTTTCTCTTGTTAGTGGCCAGTTACTGAATGAAATAAAGATTTTCTTTCTTTTCCTACTGTGAGTATTGGATGATATTATCTTGTAAAAAGTTACTTTAGATACATTATTAAGCTTTAGATGGTGGTCGGTGTGAAGATATGAGAGTGTATTTGGTGTAGAGGAACCACACATTAATTATTCCCTGTAATGGATTTTGCAGTGTGATGAGGTAGAGTAAGAGATTCCAGGCTCAGTGTCCACAGGCTTTTCCTGAAGGGAGCAGGACATTCCTCTCAGTATGGTTGTGCTGGGTGGTGCAGAATGGGGCAGCTCCTTGTCAGAAATTCGGAGTAGAGTAAAGAAAACAGCCAAAGTGCTGCTGGTGTCAGTCTGTGAGCTGACTGTGACAGATGAGGGCAGGCAAGGCCACAGGGATGAGTGAGCAGAGCAGAAATGGAGAATTTAGGGAGAGAGGCAAAGAGAGCTGTTTGTTACAAGCTGCAGGGTGGAAACAGGAGAGGCGATTTGGGAGTGACAGGAGTTGAGCCCCGGATCAGAGGTGGAGGAAGCTGCAGCAGTCGGGGCTCACACAGCACCCCACCCGGAGGATGAACAGCAGGGTTGGGATTGCTAAGCACAGGGACTGGGGCCTCTCTGCCTGTCCTGGCCTTTCCCCTGAAGCAAACAGCTTCCAGCCTCGGGGAGATCACTCCACACTTGCCTGGAGCAGCAGCTCCAGTCTGCCATTGGTCTGTGGGCCAGACAGATTTTGATCAGGGTGCACTGAGTGTCGCCGTTGTTCCTGTTGGGCGCCCAGGAGCAAATCCTGGGATTGTTCCTGCAGGCCAGACTCCATCCCAGGGCATCCCCGGGCTGGCCTGTTCTGCTGGTGTGACTGCACATCTGGAGACCATAATGAACTTGTTTCCTTCCAATGGTTGCTCAAATTGTTGGACTAATTTTCCTAAGTTCTTGTTTTTATCACTATGCAGCCAAGTGTCATTTAACTGATCCATCTGCACTGAAATCCTGTATTCCAAGCCCTTTCTTTGTTTTCCTTAAACAACTTTCCTTTGCATAAGACTTTGGCTGTGCATAGCACCCTTTCTGGGACTAAACTGGACACTTTAACAGCAGCTTGAAAAGTGTCTGTTTTCCATGTCTCCATCAGGACACCCTTTTTTTCAGTAGGGCCCTGGCAATCTCAGCTGGCAAATGACCTCAGAACAATGTCCAGAGCAAACATTTCTGGGGCTTGATTTAACAATGCAACCAACACTTGCTGCCAGCAGTGATAACCCAAACCAGCTGTTGGGGTAGATTTACACCTATTCCCTCCTGGAATGCCTCAGTTTAATTAATTTTATGAAAGAACACTATAATATACAATTTATGCACTGTAGCCCTCTTTCCATTTTTTGCCTGTATGTACATATTGCAGTTCATTGGCAATGCAAGCTTGGACTTAGAAAATGCCAAATTAATTGGAAGACTAAATAAATAGTTTTTCAAAAATATTGTATCTGCATATATCTGCAGATTACAATATCCTACAGTGGGATGTTAACAAAGAAGATTATCCTGGGCCTTTTTGCCTTCAGTCTGTGAGGTTTGCCTAGGTGTGGCACTATACAGGTATTTAATTTAGTAGTAAAAAGTCCAGAGTATTTTTCCATTTGGAAAGAACCCATCTCTTTCTAATGTTATGCAACCCAGTCATTTTGGTTTGGGTTTGCTGCAGCTGCCAAAGCCTTTCACAGCTGCCTTCCTTGGAGTCAAGGTTCCAAAATGTTTTTCACTGAGCCTTAGACCTCTGACACTCTCAACTTCCTTCACAGAGATCAGAAATACCAGCAGGACTAGCACATTGTTTTTATTGTCTGTTTCAGTTTGAGACTTCCCAGTGAAACTTTCAAAGGTACATTGCCAAGGTGACATTTCAAATTAAAGTGCATCAGCTTGGACAAGAGAGCAGCAGAGTATTCTCAGGAGAGAGGGCAAGAAAAAGCCTCATGGAGAGTGGAGAAATCACAAAGCAGGGTCTGCTCTTTCCCTCCTGGAAGTTTTGTTGTGGACTTTTTTGGATGGAGGGTTTGGTCCCTTATTTAAACATCTTCTAAGAGATTCTGACAGTGGGAAACTCAGCCTGTCAGGAATTCTCCCCTGGGTGCACAGAGAGCAAAATTGCCCAGCAGCACAACTCCACATTGTGTAGCTGCTCTGTTTCTGAAGGCCACAGGCAGTTTCCTGCACAGTTCACTCACTTGGAAAATGGGATAGATGAACTTGCTAAAGTGTGACACAGTTGGAAGAATAATCTCTTCATTGGTGGCAGATTGTTGGGGTGCTACAACCAGCCCTGTTGTAACTCCTTTGGGCTGGGTAGGTTTGATGGCTGTTGTGTTCCTGTCACAGGGTGTTGCTACACCCTCAGTTGTGAAATTATTGAATTACTGAATGAGCTTTTGTTCTGGCACCTACCAGGCTCTGAATGCTCTGTTGTGAACCCAACAGGAGCTGAAATCCATCAGTGCATCCCCAAACCCTGCCGTGTTGTTACTGACAGCGGTGTGTGGAGGTTCATTCAGGTGCAAAGTGGGGCTGAACTTTGCTCCTCTGCCAAGTTCGGGGAGCTGAGGGTGCATCCCCCCATCCTCATGTCGCTCAGTTGAATCCTTGCACTGCTTGTCCTCCCCAAATCTCTTTTTCTGCATCCACTGCCAGCTGGAGCAGCCATGCTGTTCCTCTGCGTCTCATCAGCTTCCCAGCTCTCAGCTGACAAAATGTTGCCTCTGTTGCTGATGTCTCTCAGTTTCTTCCCGTGAGGGGACGTTTGGCCCGTGTGAGCCGGGCTGCGCTGGCGGTAATGGATCGCACATTGTGTGGAGAGAGTGCGGGCTGCTGCTCCGGGCTCTGTGCGAGCCTGGGGCAGGCTCTGGGATTCCAGCAGGATTGTTTGCACAAACGCGTTACGCCCCTGTGCTGCCGAGGGGGTGGGTGTGTTTGTCTCCGATAAAAGATTGGCTTCTGCCCTTCATCTTCCCCAGCAGCCAGAGGAGCAGGGAGCTGGGACTCCCCACAGCCTCTGCAGGAGAAGGGAGAAGCCCATTTGCTCACAGAAATGGGCAGAAAGGACTTCAATTTTCTTTTCCTCACCATTTTCTGCACAATGGCTCTGAAGCTGAACTGTGTCAGCTCCATGTCTGTGGCAGGGCTTGGATATGTTGTTACAGCAGCTGTTGTGCTTTCAGCTGTGGTAAGTGATTAACATCACAATTAAACACTGAAAAACTTCTGGTTTCCAGCTACTTACAGGAGTTACTCTCCTTTTACTTTTCGTCAGGGTTTTGTCCAGTTTTTAGTGGGAATTTGGGAGGACTCAGGCTGACTGGAATAATGATGATAAAATACATTCTTTTCCATCGTTGATATCTGATTTCAGCTCAGGAATCACTTTGATACCTAACTTACTACTTTGCTTTCTAGTTTGTAACATTCTTTATTTCTGCCTTGAAAACTGAGCATATTTTACTTTTGTTCAAGAGCTGCTGTGAACCATCTTCTTTGTCAAAGTACTGAATGCTTCTAATGTAATATTGTAATGTTTTCTTCCCTCTTACCTGATAGCACTCAAAGGCTTGATGTGATTGATGGACAGACTTCATTGCCAATACACCAGGAGTGTTCTATTTCCTTTCAGAATTACCAAAGTCAATTATTTTATAAGAGAGGAAACTGTTCATTTGTTTGTTTAAAAAAAAGGATATTGCACCTTAGTAATATATTGCACAAGTATGACAATAAACGTATTAAACCAAAATTGCAATGTCCTTAGGCCAGGATATTGTGTAAATTAATGTAATTCCTACAAGGGAACAGTTAAAATAACAGGTCAGAACAGAAGAGCTTTAAGAAACCTGTTAGTTGCCTAAATCTTCAATGAGATTCACAGCATTTTCCATTTGGTTTTAGAAAACCTGTAAATCATGTTTGTGCAGAACGTACAATGTGTGGAGTTAAAAGGGGTTTCTTTCCAACAGCCTGGAATGTCAAACTTCACTTATGTGCCATACTGAAAAGTTATAAATTAGTAAGGAAAATACAGAGATTAAAATCCAGAGAGAGACACAATCGAGTCTAGGAGAGGATAAGCCAGGAATAAACCAGGAAGTAGAGGTGATTGGAAGTGAAAATTAACAGTGATCAATGGAGAGGGATCCTTTCCACACCCATCCTTTCTTTCTCCCCCTTCAAAACTCAGTGCACG
Source organism: Picathartes gymnocephalus (assembly GCA_013390045.1). Classification (NCBI taxonomy): domain Eukaryota; kingdom Metazoa; phylum Chordata; class Aves; order Passeriformes; family Picathartidae; genus Picathartes; species Picathartes gymnocephalus. The sequence continues at coordinate 76,295 of WEKY01017828.1, read as the reverse complement.
AGAGAAAAGGAATCTTTCCACTTTTTGCCTGGCACAACAAGTTAAGAGATGAGAAGCAATTTAACTGAAATACTTCCTTGTGTCCTGCACACTGACCAGCATCCTCTGTCTCACCCCCAGCCTGTCAGCATGGTGGAACACGCAGAGTTTTTGAAGGCTGGGAAGGAACCCGGCCTTCAGATCTGGAGGGTCGAAAAATTTGATTTGGTCCCAGTGCCAAAAAACCTGTATGGAGACTTCTTCACTGGAGATTCCTACCTGGTGCTGAACACCATCAAGCAGCGCAGCGGGAACCTCCAGTACGACCTGCACTTCTGGTTAGGTGAGTGCTGGGAGTGTCCCTGTGGAACTGGGAGGCCAGAGTGACCCCTGAGCCTCTGCCCCAGCCATGGCCAGTAAATGTTACCCAAGGAAATAAAAAGCAGAACAGTGAGAATGCAGTTCTGGCTATAAATAGCTCTACTCACCTCAAGTATTTGCATGGTTCTGCAATAGAGATTACAGCCACCTCTGTTCCTTAAAACAGGTTTTCTGGACAGGTAAGTCTCTGTTCTGCACAGCTTCACAGGGAAGACAAGATCTCAGGTGAAAGGGCTGGCTGGAATCCTTTCTGCCTGACAGGAGGGAGGTCAGGTGTGTTCCTCCTGATCAGGGACAATATCACAGCTAAATCTGCTTTCTCCCCGTGTGTTTGCACAGTTGAAGGCAGAGGCAGACCCTGCATTCCCTTCCAGTGTCTCTCTCAACATTTCAGGTGATGAAAGCTCTCAGGATGAGCGTGGGGCCGCTGCCATCTTCACTGTGCAGATGGATGAGCACCTGCAGGGAAAGGCTGTGCAGCACCGCGAGGTGCAGGGCCACGAGTCCCCCACCTTCCTGGGCTACTTCAAATCTGGCATCAAATACAAGGTGGGTGACAACTGACCCGAGGCTGCAAGAAATGGCATCCTGCCCGATTCCCAGGAGAGTGAGAATTGCCCTTTTTCCAGTTGCTTAAAACCCATTCTCAGCCAGATGTTTTCAATGGGTTGGAACTGCACAGGGTGGAGAACAGCAGATCCCAGTGGGAGAGATTTGGCTGAATTAATAATACACAAGAAAAGCCCCAGAAAATTTTAGGAATCAAGGTTTTGTTTTTCTTTGAGAGGCAGAGGAAAGAACAGTCCCAAGGCACCTGGAATGAATTTAAGAAGCAGTGAAATTAATGGGAAACTCCTACCCAGGAGATTTGATTTTTCCTCACTTGCATAACAGTTTGACCTTGCAGTCTCTGTTCTCAGCCCACCCTCCCAGCATGTGCAATGTTTTGGTAAAGGAGATGAACAGTAGTGGGAGTTACTCCTCCCTGCCATCACAATAAAGTGGAATAGAAGTGAAAACATGCAGTCAAGCAGTTGTCTCTGTTAGGAACCCTAAGGCACAAGGAAAGTGATATCAGGTCACATGCTTGCCAAGTGCTCACACTTCCTCATGTCTGAGACTTTCCTGATCTTTCTGTTTTGTTTATTTCTCACTCACTTGTTACTTTCATTCATTGAAACTTGGTTGTGCTTTTTTTGAGAGTAACTGACATGGGTCCTGTTGCCTGCATTGATAAATAATTCCCAGTGTCTCTCTATCAGCAGAGAAAGTGAATCTTGAGCTTGGGATAATTTCTGTTAGACACATGGGAATACACTCTTCCCCCTCAGTCCTGGTGTGAATCCTCGCTCCTGTGTTTCCCCCCAGGCTGGTGGTGTGGCTTCTGGCTTCAGGCACGTGGTTCCCAATGAGGTCACTGTGCAGAGGCTGCTGCAGGTCAAAGGCAGGAGAACAGTCCGGGCCACGGAGGTCCCTGTGAGCTGGGACAGCTTCAACACAGGGGACTGCTTCATCCTGGACCTTGGCAGTGTGAGTACCACGTCAAAGGCAGGTGTGGCAGAATTCCAGGGGCAGGAGATGTCTGACACTTCACACAAGGTTTTTTTTCCCCCACTCTGTTGAAGCCGTCTCAGTGCTGAGCATCCCGAAACACTGCCATTGTTCAGAGCCAGCTGAGTCCTGTTTCACCTAGAGAGGTGTTGTCATGCTCTGACACGACTTTCTCCTTCCCCCAGAACATCTTCCAATGGTGTGGCTCCAAGAGCAACCGCCAGGAGCGGCTGAAGGCCACGGTGCTGGCCAAGGGGATCCGGGACAACGAGCGCAACGGGCGCGCCAAGGTCTTCGTGTCAGAGGAGGGATCCGAGCGCGAGGAGATGCTCCAGGTTATTCCCTTTGTCCGTTTGGCTGTGCTGGAGTGGGAGGTGTGCTGTGTGGAACAAAGGGTGGGGTGTGTGGTATAAACACACAGCTCAGTGCAGACCTGGTCCTCTGCCCTGCTGGGATGTCAGAGTGAATTTCCATGATTGATCTGGAATGCTCTTCTACTCATTCTCTTGACTGGAGCACCTGGGAAGGAAGATCCTCTCAGACTGGCTGGTAATGATTTTTCTCTCCCTCATAGGTCCTGGGACCAAAGCCCAGTTTGCCGGAAGGGGCTTCTGATGAGACCAAGACTGACACAGCCAACAGGAAGCTGGCTAAGCTCTACAAGGTAACGAGGAACCCTGACATAACCCTGGGGAGAACAGAGTGATCTTTGTGAAAGTAGATGGAGGTGGAATAGCAGAGAGGAGCTGAGCTGCTCTGAGTCCTACTCCTGCTTAACAAGTTTTATATATGAACCTTATTTGCTGACACTGCATGTCCACGTACTTTCTGTTGAGTTTGTCACCACTTTTGACTGTAGTGAGACAGCTGTGACTTTCAGGAATTTTTGAGAGAAAAGTGGAGTGTGAAACAAATGGGGGGAAAAGGGAGTTGCCCTCTGTGTAGGCAAGCGCTGTGTTAGGAAGGTGACCAGAAAGAACTGGAAACAGTGAGCCTTAGAAGCAGGACCTGCCCCTTTCTAAAACCCAGATGAAGCAATGGCTTGGAAGGTGCCATTTGCCATCAACTGTGTGAGTGGAGAAGAATGTCCAAGACTTTTTGGGAGGAATCTTCTCTAAGCAGCCTCTGATATCCATGGGCTGAATATCTGCTAAGATGGTTTAGGTGGCACTTTATGCCTTAGTCAGTAGAGGAACTCAGACTTTTAACCCCACTTGATAGAAGGAGGCTGTTCCCAGTTACCCTCCAGTCCTTGTGTGCAGTGGGTTTTGCTTTAGAAGGTATTTCTTTTGCACTGAGGATCTTTCCCAATTTGGACCAATCTCTCTTTGGTCCCAGCAGTGTCTGCCTTGCTAGAAATACTTGAAATCTTGAGAGTAAGTGTTATATTTTTGCCATACTGTTGCTGTGTCAGAGGTATCCTGTTTGAAAACAATAGTGCCTGCAGCAGCCAGTGGATTCAAATGGATTTCCCTTCCCCACCCTGAGTTCTGAACTATAGCCATGGAGCAGGAGGGAGCAGAGGGTGCCGTATGTGACCTCCGTGCTGTGTTGTCACAGGTGTCCAATGGAGCTGGGAACATGGCAGTGTCCCTGGTGGCAGATGAGAACCCCTTCTCCCAGGCAGCCCTGAGTACAGATGACTGCTTCATCCTGGACCATGGCACAGATGGAAAGATCTTTGTTTGGAAAGGTACCAGAGAGAAAATAGTTAATATCAGAAGTAGAAAGGCAGTTGTTATCTCTCAGCTGTCACAGAAGGCACGAAAGGGTTTGAACAATTGTCATTTGCTATTTGGCATGATTTATCTGGAAGGCTGGGCCCTTCTACTTTTGCAAAATGTACTTGGACAGTTTCTTCTCTGGGTAAAAAACACATGACCCCTTTTCTGTATATTTTCATTGAAGGCAAAGGTGCCAACTCCGAAGAGAAGAAGGCAGCACTGAAAACAGCCTCAGAGTTCATTGACAAGATGGGCTATCCCAAACACACCCAGGTGAGGACCTGTGGCCAGCCCCAGGCACTGGGGTCACTGTTCTGCCACACAGGCGAGGGACTGCAGAGCACAGATGGCTCAGGTGATGTGTCCCTGTCTGTCTCTGAAGTAGCTCCTGTTGTGGGTGATCTGCTCTGTTCTGGGAGATTCTGCAGAGCTGCTCCTGGGCCAAATCAGAATTTACCCCAGCACAGCTGGTAGTTCATGTCTCTTCCTCTCAGATACTCTTTTACCTTTTCCATGACCTCTCCAAAGGTGAGAAAGAGAAGGAATAGACAAACCTGCTCTTCTTAGGGAGATGGTTCTAAAGGCTCATTCCTTTCAGATCCAAGTCCTCCCTGAGAGTGGTGAGACACCTTTGTTCAAGCAATTCTTCAAGAACTGGCGGGACAGGGACCAGACAGAAGGGCTGGGGCAGCCTCACGTTTCTGGCCACATTGCCAAGATCGAGCAGGTCCCTTTCGACGCAGCCACCCTGCACAGCTCCAAGGCCATGGCTGCCCAGCACGGCATGGAGGATGATGGCTCTGGCAAGAAACAGGTCAGTGGTGGAACAATCCCTCTGGGAAGGTTTCCAAACTTTTCTTTGCTACTTGATGGCCTTCCTGCCAAGAGCAGCAAGACAAATGGAGGCCAGAGTGCCATCAACGCTGAGGTTTTGTAACTGCTGGGGGCATTTCTGACACCAGAAATACCAGCAGGGTCTTGAAAGCCCTGCAGATAAGTGGGGTTGATTCTGATGCCACAATTTCCTGGCATTGTGGACATGGATTTATTCCTCCTCCTCCTGGTTATTTTCCCTGGTGCCATCACATGTGAGGCGTGAATATTTTGGAGCACTTGGGTTCATGACTTTGAGCATAGAAGCAGGGGTGGAGTTGGGCCTGAATGTGCCGGTGGCTGTCCAGAAGCCCACAGCGGTCTCGGCCGAGGTTTGGCTGTTTAAAACCTCCCCGAAAAGCCTCAAAGCTCTGTTGGGGACCAGCCACTGGAGCGGATGGGAATTGTGCTGTCAGATCCCGGCAGAGGGCGCGGCAGCACCGCGAGCTCCGGGATGCGGAATTCGGGGATAACGCGGGCCGGGAACGGGCTCGTTCTGCAGCGCCTCTGCTCTTCTCCTGCCAGATCTGGAGAATAGAAGGCTCCGAGAAGGTGCCGGTGGACCCTGCCACGTACGGGCAGTTCTACGGCGGGGACAGCTACATCATCCTGTACGATTACCAGCACAACGGGAAGCAGGGACAGATCATTTACACCTGGTAAGGGATTTACCCTGGGGCAAGTCAGGAAACGCTGGGGCTGTGTGGGGCTGCGAGTCCACTCGGAAAATGGACCACTGCTGGTTCCCACTTTCAGAGGAACTTTGGGGGATAAAGTTTCACCCTGGATAACTTTCCCTTGCAAACACAACAATACCAGAGGTCTGGGATGTTTCATTTGAAGTGGAACAATGGAGGGAATTACTGTGGGAGCTTTTTGTTTTTAATCTTTTTTCCCCCACTGGTAGTTACTCCCTTCTTTGGATCAAGCTCTGCTTATCTAGGAATCTGCTACTTATTTCAGAAAGGTTCTTATCTTCCCCTGTACTCGCTGTGCTACAATAGAGGATAAGGAGTTTCTCCTTTGTGTTGAAGTGCTGCAGAGATTCAGTAACACAGGATTTCCTTACCTCCTCTTGACCTCTGTAAGGTGTGTGTGGGGAAAGGCTGGGAATAAAGCTGGGATTTGGCCTTGTTCTCCAGGCAGGGTGCTGACTCCACACAGGATGAGATTACAACCTCTGCATTCCTCACAGTGCAGCTGGATGAGGAGCTGGGAGGCAGCCCTGTGCAGGTAAAGAGACAAACACAACCCAGCAGAAACCAACCCCAACACTGGGGGAATAAAGAATTAAACACCTGGCCCAGCTGGGTGCTCTGTGAATATTCCAACTCGACAGAGGGTTGTAAAAGCCATTTGTGGTTAGTCTTGTGCTCCTCAAAACTGACAGCAAGTTTCTTTTTCTCCAGAAACGAGTAGTGCAAGGCAAAGAGCCCCCTCACCTGATGAGCATGTTTGGTGGAAAGCCCTTGGTTGTTTACAAGGGTGGAACCTCGAGGGAAGGAGGCCAAACAGCACCTGCAGCAACGCGGCTGTTCCAGGTCCGCTCCAGCACCTCCGGAGCCACCAGAGCAGTGGAGGTATGTGGAGGGAGAGTCAGCCCTGGTGTTGTGTACAGCCCACAATGGGAACATCATCCAGTTGAAGAGTTCAATTCTTTCCATGGAAGTGGAACTTGGGCCAGGACATGGGTTCAGAGCTCCACTGCTCTGAGAGAAAACACACACAAACTCCTCTGTGCAACAACAAAGGGGAGAGTAAATCCTAGTGAGGAGAGGGCAGTGGTTTATAGCTGCAGGAACTTCCCCAGTTTCCAGCTTCAAGAGGCTTGTCCTTGTTGACACAGAGGAGTTGGTGTTAATGACTGATCAGTGTTTGCAGCAGGGACTGCTCTGCCATGGGCTCCCCAGTGAGCTCCTAGATCTCCTGCCATAACCACCAGGACTGGCACAATGACAGCCAGGCATTCCTGCTATAGGTCATGTGTACCTGTAATCACACACTGAAACAGTTATTTACTCTTCCTATGTGGAAAATCTAACTCATCACTGGGATGCAGGGAATATACAACACATCTGACAGCCTTTCATGCTCATATGGAATATCTTGTTTGCAGTTTATTCAACTGTAAGTTCTGGTTTCATTTTGAAGTAACAGGCTTTGTGTAGAGGATGGTTACATCTGACACCTGCAGTGTTCCTTCCTTTCAGCTGGATCCTACAGCCAGTCAGCTGAACTCCAACGATGCCTTTGTCCTGAAAACTCCCTCTGCTGCCTACCTGTGGGTTGGCCAAGGAGCCAGCAATGCTGAGAAATCGGGAGCACAGGAGCTGCTGAAGATACTGGGAGCTCGCCCTGTACAGGTTGCTGAGGGCAAAGAGCCAGGTGAGGGGGTCATGGTGGAGTCTGGGATTGTTTCTGTGTAGCTGCACATCCTCAGCAATTATTTCACAGATATTTTGTCTCCCAGAACAAGAAGATGTGGACATGGGCAAGAGGGGCTCCTCCAGGGTATTTTCATTGTTTAACAACGCTCTCATCTCTGCAGGTCCTTGGGACTTTCTGACCCAGCAGAGTGATTCGAGGCCCACCAAACCATAACCCTGGTGTGGGTTCCATGAACAGGAGAAGGATCAGTCTCTGTTTCTGTTTTGCAGACAATTTCTGGGCAGCCTTGGGTGGCAAAGCTCCGTACCGCACCTCGCCCCGCCTCAAGGACAAGAAGATGGACACTCACCCCCCGCGTCTCTTCGCGTGCTCCAACAAGAGCGGGCGCTTCACCGTGAGTGTCCGGGGGGATTCATTCACCATCCACCTGGCAGGCCTGGGAGAAGCTGATCTTTCACCTGATCTTTCTTCATGTGGTTTGTCCTTCACAGCTAAAGTGATGCTTGAAGCCTGTGCTCATCTTAACCCTCTGTTTTCCAGATTGAAGAAGTTCCTGGAGATCTGACTCAGGATGACCTTGCCACAGATGATGTGATGCTCCTGGACACATGGGATCAGGTATGTCATGTTTGCAGGGGGCCAGAGGAGCAAAGGATAGGCACAGATTGGCTCTAGATAGAGACCTGAACCACAATAGCCGGAAGTGCTCTCGTATTACAAATTCAGCACACATCAGCCACAAGGTAACTCAGAGATGAGTTTAGATGTTTTATGGAAAAATCTTCAAACATCTGCTATTTTCCCCTGATGTTAAGCTAGTGTAGAATTTGTTCAGGGGTCTACAATTCATGGAGATAAAATGCAGACAAAAGTCTTTTCATTATTGACCAATTGCTTTGGTCATGTTGGTCAACAACCCAGGCACAACAACATGAGGATTTTCTGGTTTGTGTCACGCTCTGGTCACTGAGGCTTCATCTAAATTATCCCTTCATAAAGGGAATGATTGTTACTGAAGTAATTAATACACATATTTTTATCTTTAGGTCTTTGTATGGATTGGGAAAGATGCCCAAGAAGAAGAAAAGACTGAGGCACTGAAATCCGGTAATGTCACATTTTCCTCTCTGAACTATCCCTTCCTCATCTTCCCACTGTGTGATCATGAGACAGGCAATTTATATCCTGACAGACACAGATAAAACCATGGGGTACAAACTCTCAGTGGGTGTTTTTGTTCAAATGGCCAATATGAAGCTGCCCTTCTGGCAGCCCTGCTGCTGTGCAGGGCTGGTGCTCAGTGAGATCCCTTCCCTGTGTCCCCAGCCAAGCGCTACATTGACACAGACCCCTCCACGAGGGACAAGAGGACCCCGGTGACCATTGTCAAACAGGGCTTTGAGCCCCCCACCTTCTCTGGCTGGTTCCTGGGCTGGGATGACGACTACTGGGCTGTGGATCCCCTGCAGAGAGCAATGGCAGATGTGGATGTGTGAGGCATGTCTGAAACAGAGCAAATTCAGTGCCTTCAAGAGCTCCTTCCTCCGCAGGATGTATGTTAATGAGGGAATGATGTTAATAGCCAATTAGCTGTGCAATAATTTCTGAAAACAATCATGATCAGTCATTGACCCTACTCCTTGCTTTGATTATATTTAATACAATAAAGCTTGTATGAAATATGGGAAGAACAGAAATGGTGGGGTTTGTTATGAAGAAGAAAACATTAAACAGCAGCTGTACAGCCCATGTTTGAACACACCTTAGAAACCAAAACCATCTTTGTGCTATCTTTTGCACATGGACTTTTTACTAAATGGTTACAGAAATTATTTTGAGGAGTTTGGGACTGCTTTGCTTCCCCCTCTTCAGAATTATATGCATTTGAAACCCTGATAAACAGTATTTTACTCTTTCAGAAAGTCACTCATTAGTAAACAGCATGTTTTTTATTCAGGATGAGAGAAAAAAGCATCTTGTAGTGTCAACAAGAATTCACAGGGGTGGCACCTGCAGCAGGGGAGTTAGTGACTCCTCTTCCCTAAGGATTAACCTGGAGCTGTGCAGTTGCTCTGTTTCCTACTCCAAGTGCCTGGGCACAGCAATGTTAATTAGTCCAGCTTTGTTAACTTGTGGCTGGGACAGGGAGAATCAGTTAAGCTCAGCTTACATGAGCTACCACCCTGACAAACACAGAGCATATTGCTTTGGTGATGCGGAGGAAAACCTGCCCAGCAGACAGGCAGAAAAGCAACAGCACTTGGCCATCTCCTGCCAGTGACAAAAGGCACAGCACGTCAAGGCACAGGTAACCAGGCCTAAAACACCTGTAAATACAGAGCTGATTGGAGCACAAAGAGCATAAAAACAACTTCTGGAGTTTATGCTGGCCAGTGGGAGAAGGGCACTTATATCATTCATCTTGGCTTTTCAGTTTCGTTGCCACCTTCCAAAATTTAAAGATGCCAGACTCAGTGCTGGTGGCAACCTGCAGAGTCTCCCCCTATGCAGACTCCAATTCTTCTCATTTTAGTCTGTAATTACCTCTACTACAGAGGTACAAAACAGGAAGTTTAACACCTCGGGTTAAGGGAGCTGAGGCTCAGCTGCTTTGGAGATGAAGTGTAAGCCCTTATTGACACAACAACCACTCCAGGTCTGCACAGAGCAGCACCAACAGGTAAAGCATCAGTGCAGCACCTTCTGTTCAACACCACCCTTCCCTGCTAGTTACAGACATGTCATTTCCTGGAGAAATAAGATTTTAGACCTGGATAAAATGCACCACTTGGGTTTTTAAAATTATTTTTAAGAGAAACAGATATAGGCAAAGCCTTTTGAGTGCTTTAAAGCAGCATAACTCTATGCAGACACAGCCCCATAACAACAGCAGCCCATCAGTGACCACAAGCACGTTGTATCCATAACTATGGCATGTTTGTCCCATTCCTGAGTGGCAGAACAGACAGAAAGTTCTACTAACAATTGTTTCTCATCGATGGGGACTGGTTTAGAGAGCATGAGCCTGATTTTCAGAAGTCCCCAGGACACTATTCCACTTCCCTTGCAGGGCTACAGACCCATTTTGTAGAAGGAATCATTCCAAATGTTGGATCACCTCTTCCACGACTGGTTTTCTATTCTATTTGAAAAGGAGGGTTTGGATTAGAGGCGTCCCATCCGGGACAGTATGGATAAAGCTTATTTAAGATCACAACCTGCTTGTATTCCTCCTAAGAGGTTTTCTTCTTCAAATATTGCGATTGTCCATGTTCACAAACGTTACATACAAGTTCTATAACACACTCAGTAAAACAAAAAGGTTCCTCAGCAAACCCACTTTGCTAACACTGCCACAAGCTACACTACACAGGGAATTCAGTGCTGCAAACATGGGCTGACCCCGAGCTCGCCCCTCCCGTTCTCCCTACTCCTTCCCACCTAGGAGGCCCTGCAGGATGTTTATGGGCAGGGGGAAGACGATGGTGGAATTCTTCTCGGCAGCGATGGTGGTCAGGGTCTGCAGGTAGCGCAGCTGGAGAGCAGCAGGAGACTCAGTGATCACCATGGACGCCTCCTTCAGGGCCCTGGACGCGTTCATCTCCCCCTCGGCCGCGATCACCTGGGGAGGCAAAACCAGCCCAAGTCAACTCATCCTGCACAGGAGGAACAGGGAGCCCACAGGGAGGTTTCAGCCCTAGGCAGGTACCAAAGCACCCTGATAAGTGACGTGCCCTGGGCATGTGCTGTCACCAGGCACAAGCCACTCCTCTTTGCTCTCCAGGCCCCAGTGCCTCGTATCGTATCGTCCCATCCAGAATGCAGCATCACAAAAGCTGGCATCAGGTCTTGAGAATGCAATGCAAGTATTTATTCTACCTTCAAAAGCTTTTGTGCTTTCAGCGCTGCCTCTCGAAACCAGAGGCACTCCCCACAGATAGCTGAAAATACTTTCTTCTTCAAGCTGTACTTAGTTGTATCTACAAGGGCTAGAGAGGGAATGGGGTATTTCTTCCTGGAGGAAACCCAAATCCAGCCCCAGGCTGATGTCATTACCTTGGCTCTTGCCTCCCGGGCAGCCTCTGCTTCTGCAGCCATGGCTCTCTGCAGCTGGACAGGTAACTTCACATCCTTGATCTCCACACGTTCCACCTTAATGCCCCAATCATCTGTTGCCTCATCAAGTGTGGCCTACAGAAGGCAGGACAGGTAAGTGAAGCCACACACCTGGCTCAAACTAATGCCCAAATTCGAAGAATGCCCAATAAACCAAATGAATTCTCTTCAAATTCTCTTTGTATTATGATTTGATAGCTATAAGAGCACAACTGTTTTAAACCAACAAAAACCTCGAGAGCCTGATTAATATATTGAAGGAATTCTGTGGCCCAGTTGCCTTCAACAGTGAAGGACTGCCACAAGGATCCAGGGAAGCCTCTCCTGCATCCCTCATTCCCATTGGCCATTAGTGCTTTAGTCCCTCACTCTTATTTTACAGAGTGCCCTCCCAAGAGATCTTGCCAGGGCTTTGCCTGCAGCTCCAAATCACAACTTATCACTTAGACAGGAAAATAAATCTACACCTTTAAGTTATCCAAGGGATTGCTGCTTAACCTGCTGTTTGATGGATTGCTCCAAGCTGCTCATACCTGCATGCTGTGTGCAATCTCCTCACGGTCAGAGAGGATCTCAGAGAGGTTTTTGGTGCCCAGGACATTCCTCAGGGTGGTCTGTGCCAGGAGCCGGGTGGCTGAGTCGGCATTGGTGATGTTTGCCACGGCCAGGGTGGCATTCTGCACCCTGTAATAAACCACTCCGTCCACGTTAATTGTCACTGAGTCCTTGGTCAGGATCTGAAAAGCAGTGGGAAAAGTACAGAATATTCCATAAATATAAGGTTAATTAATATGACAATAAGGTATTCGTACTCCAAGTCCTGGTTTCCCACTGTCTTGAAAAAAAAAGTCCTTGTAAACATATGCTGCATGTGAATGTGTCCCAGTGTTCACTAACCTCCAGTACAGCTCTGCAAAGCTGAGACTAAATACGGGATCAGAAACTTCTCAGTGAAAAAATACATTCCATTAGCTTTACCCTAATGTTATTTTTAACCCACTTCCTCGAAATCACAGAGGGATCTGCAAGTCACACCAGTGACAGGAAAAGGAAAAAAAGCAGAAATTATTTACTCTGAAATTCATCTTCACCCAGAAAGGCTTAACCAGTGATTCTGGCAAGGAATCACACCCAGGCAGGTCCCTGTGCTGCCTTTCAGTGGGGTTACACCAGGGTTGTGTGAGGCAGCCTGCCAGCAGGGCCGTGGGGACTGTGCTGCAGAACTGCAGCCCTCTGGGACAGGAGGGTGGCACTGCCCAGGGGAGCTCAGAGAACCAGGGCCATGCCCAGAGCTACCCTCGTTCCATGGTACACAATTACTGTTATGTTATTTGACAAGAGAGAGGGAGGTGTGAGTTACTCAGCCTCCAAGACTTACCTGCCCTGTCCCTTCCCAAACTGTCGGGATAGTTGGAACAGGGATGGGATCACTCTTATATGTTTTAAAGTGTAATTTATTGCTACAATCCCATGAAGTCGTGAGAACACCTTCACAGAGGAATGCAGAAGTCAGCCATAGTGCAAAGGTGGTCACAAGGTCTCTTAAAGGTTAACTGGCCAATAAACTAATGCCCCATACACGTTTTGATTTCTTCATGAATAATTAATCAAACCTGTATTACACGTTTGCCACAGTGCAGACTTTTGCATTCAATCAAGTACTGACATACAATTCTATATTACTTTATTCAATATTACTACATCTTAAACTTCTTACTTTATCTTATAACTACTTCTATATCTAAACTTCATAGTTCAAAACCTTCTACTATCTAATTTAACATGCCTTTTCTTGAACTACAGACCTACATCCTTGTTTTAGGTTCCTCAGTTTGGAAGTCCTTTCCACCATCTCACAGCACACATTTCAAACTCCGAGTGAGCAGGCCCAAGGCCCTGAAGACTTTCTGTGCCTTGGGTTCCAACACCAAACCACCTCTTTTAACAGGCTTTTCATAACACAAAAGCTAAAGAATGAGTAGTGTGCACAGAAATCAGGTTGTACAAATAAAAATGGATTTCTGCCTCTACGTATGGAACACAAACAAACCTAAATCCATAAGCGTAATTTAATCAAGTCAAAAGAAAAACCGAATTACTGATGGCCTCACTAATGGCACATCAGCAGCTGCAAGCACATTCTGCCTGCCAGTGATTAGGTTTCTCCCAATTAGCCTTTAGAGTGTACCAGGACAGCTGCCATTTGTCTCAATCTACAACTAACCACGAGCAACAAACCCACGAGCAGATCTGACAGGAAACAGATGCACGACACAGGTTGCATGGAGCATCTCTGCCTCATAAAATACACAGATACATGAGGGATACAGTTATAACCATCAGGCTACAATTGTTCACTAACTTATTTTTAGAGGGATGGTTGGGTTTTATTCTTTTGTTATCCCTTGTGCTGGCAGCACTGAGTTCAGCTGTCTTAATGCTCTGGAGACATTCTGCTACAAAGTTAGGATGTCCAAGGAAGATCAGAGGAGAAATCAAAGTAATTTTTTTGTTCTGTAGGACCTGCCATGAGTAGGATCACCCTCATCATGTTCCAGGGCAGGGCACAGGAGCCACGTGCACACAAACCCAGCAAAGGGAGCTGAGTACTCATTCCCCCAGCTGCTATAAATAGCAATTGATGTATATACCAATTTCATCCCATTACTTGAGCCAATTTATACATGTAGATAAATTGGCACAGGACAGATCCCTGCTGTGCCCGGAAATCTTCCAGATTTCACAGAAGCAATTAGGGAATGTTGTATGAAGCCCAGCAGCCTTCGTTCCAAACCCCTCCCATTCCAGCTCTCAGGCAGTATTCAATCATCTCATTTGGTCCTCAGAACATCATCTGTTTTCTTTCAATGTCATTTCTTACTAAATGACATTTCTAAGGGATATATGTGTTCTTCACAATACATTGCACCTGCACAAGGAATCTGTATTCAAACTGCACATTACCCAATACTGAGAGGGGAGAAGGAAAAGCAAAGTGTACACAATTTTGCAAGTATTTTAGTAGAAGCAAAGACAAATGCAAACTCACCTCCTGAGGAGGGATATCAAAAGAGATGGTTCTCATATCAACTTTGATGAAGCTGTCTGTGCAAGGCAGGACAAAAAACAAACCTGTGCCAAAAAATCCATTCAAGAAGATGTGAGAATGGGTCATTAAAGCAGATGAAACTTGTTACTGCAATAAGCTGAAACCCAACTGTTGTGGCTGTGCAGCTCTTTGTGAGGAGCAGCAGCAACACGCTTGTTAGTGGCTTCCAAACCAAGGTGAGATTTTCAAAAACACATGTTGAGAAACTCCAATTTATCATGGTATTGCTTACTTAGAGATTTTTGAACATTCAGAAAAAAAACCAACCCCAGAACTGTTAACAGCTACTTTTGAAAATGTCCCCCACACAGTTACTTGTGGGGCCTAATTCTGGCAAGCATCAACCTCCTGCCTTCTGTTCTGGTGGCTCACTGAGATTCTTCAGCTTTGCAGCAATGTGGAACATTGCAAAGCCTGGATGCAAGTGAAGGAAGAAGCCATTGCCCCTTTCTGTCACTTTGAGCAGCAGGAGCAACAACTGAAAATAACATTTTTCCAGATCTCAGCGTTGCTAATATACACAGGTAACTTCTCAAAACTATCAAGTACTCTACTGGCTTCTGTTACTTTTGAAGGACATCAAGGCTGTCAGGCTCGTTGGGTTTAACTGATACATCAAACTTCTTTTTTCAAATAACCCACTTGATGCCATTATTACTCCCTTTACATTTAGTGCTTTTGATTGTGCCTGCATATCATACATTAACAAAGGAGAGCTGGGCAAAATTAAGTTTGCTGTCTTCTCAATCCACAGTATGAATCAGAACTTTATGAGCTGGAAGAGACCCTCGAGGCTCATAAAGTTCAATTCCTGTTGTAACACATCCTCTTACTGGAAGTTACAGAATACTTGAGAAATCCATTTGCCACTTTACTGCAACATCTCTACATAATTATTGTTTTGCTGATGACTAATTAGAACAAACTGCTGTCCAGGACATACCTGGTCCCTTTGCTCCCCCTTTCAGGATGCGTCCAAGTCTGAAGATGATGGCTCGCTCGTATTCCTTGATAATCTGTAACAGATTGTTGGATGTCACACAAGGGTTTCCAGAAGCCACATGATGGATTCCAAATGATGTACACACCAGGCTAAGACAGTCTTGAGTCTTAAATTTAACACACATTTCTCTACTTGCTGCTTTTGAGAATTTTAGCCTAAACTTTATTGTCAAAAAGCAAAGAGCAAAAGGAAAAATCAGGACAATAGTGCCCAAGAAATATTCCTCAGCCTCTCAACAGGATGGCACCTGGGTAGATCCAGGCAGCAGCAGCAGCCATCAGGAATATCCTGGCAACAACACAACAAAGTGCAGTATTTGTGACCCAGCAGAGATTTTTACAGCTCCAATTCTGATGCCACACATCAGCCAAGCCAGGAGGAAATAACTCCTCCTGTCTGGAAACTGCAAACATCAACCCCAGAGTGATCACAGGTGACATCATGTCTTCAAATGTGTCACATGCAGCCACATCTATGTACATAATTACAGATTTCTATTTACATAATTCATATATAGACATGTGATATACAGGGAGAGATCTCAAAAAAAAATAAAGTATCAGTTCTCTAAGAGTAGTTATGGGTTCATGCAATTATTCTGATCCTTCAAATGAGCTTATTTGCTAATGACAAATGGACAGATGTAGTAAAGACGTCAATGCAGGAATTATTTTGACCAAATGTTGTAATAGCACATTTATTTTTGGTTTGAAGATGAATGCCCTGAAGTACTGGGGTCTGCTATCTACTGTCTACTACAGCTCAAGAAAGAACAGAATTGGATTAATTTGTGTTTAGAACAAGTACATCAAATTGAGAACAATAATAACCACTCTGTACTGTTTAAAGTTTTAATCCAACTTAGCAGTGAATGATTTTACCTTTATGCACATCCAGATTGAGATAGGAAATGTAAGAACAGTGAGAACAAGCGAGGTGATCACCAGGATCCATCCACACACACCGAGGCCAGCATCAGTCTCTTCTACAAAAGAGCAGAATTTTTCACTTTTTTAAACCCAAGAGTGCCTGTTAAAGTGCCTAAATTGGATATTTATGTTGACTCCTTTAAATAAGTCACTGTTAGCACTACTCCTCTGGCCAAATGCATTAGGTTTAGATCAGAAGTCAAATTAAAAGCCAAATTCTGCTTTGATTTTCACTGGTCTAAGTTGTGCAAGATAGCTCAGGGCAGAATGCTGTCCAAGTAGCATTTATGCAGAGCTGTACCAACATTTAATTTTCAATTCACAAATGCCTTTGTCTCCCCAAGGTTTTTCTAGCAGACTGATTCACAGGCAACAGTGGAAATTGCATTCCTTTGCTTTCTGAGAAGTCAGAGGAACACTTGTGTAAGGAGTAAAATGCAAATACCCCAGAGCCTGCCAGCGATGGGACAGCATCGTTAGAACTTGGGTTCTGTTCCAGCTGTCACAGGTGCACACCTAAGGAAACCACAATTCTCAGACCCGTTGGATCTAGGAAGTTGGGTAAGATGTGATGCAAGATTAGCTGGATGTGAAATAGAGCCTCCATAAAGAATTTCTTGGCCACAAACTCCTCATGCCTTATTTCTCTGTCAGGAGAAGACACCAGCTGAAGGTAACTCTGGGATCAAATAACTCAGCTAAAGCCATGACAAAATGTGGGCTGGGAGGCATTCACAGAGCTACAGGAAGTTTCTTATCCTGCCAGCTAAGACTCCTAATGAGCTTCCAGGAGCCTGCTGCCAAGCAAGGATGTCCCAGGGTGACACCCAGCACTCGCAAACATCACATTCCTACTCTGGAGATACTGAGTTTCCTGTAGAAGTCACATCCCAAATGATGTAAAATTTCAAGGCTAAGCAAAGAGGATGCTTTATTTAGCACCAGTGTGTTGTTTTTCACAATACAAGAAGGCAGAGAGATGCTGTCTTGTGGAAAACTATATGAAATACAAAAAACATGCCTGTCACTTGTGGAATGAGCTAGTTCTGAACCATCTCATCACGGCACTTCATCTATAGGCAATTCTTGCCCAATTTCTCAGTGAGGCTCATTGACACTGCATCCTGACAGCAGCCAGTTCAAAGCACTCAAGTGGGCCTGACAGAGGTGGTGCAGAGGTAACACTGAAGCTCCTGCTGCTGATTCCCATCCCTACCCACCCCACAGGCTGAAAACAAACACTGACCCCACACTAAGTGATGGCTGACAGTATCCCTAAACATGCTACTGGAATTTTCTCCTGAGCTAAAAGACAGGCAAGTCCACACCTTGGATTTATAGCCTGCTGTGGTGTGCAAATCAAGGCAGGCAATTAAAAAAAAGTGAAAGTTCTTGAGCAACCTCTTTAAGAAATAAACCACAAGGAGAAAGACTATTAAAAAAATAAAAAACCTAATTGAATCAGCCTTCAATGCCTTTAAGGCTGACTGGAACAGTTACCGTTACTTTAGCAAGAAATTATCACTTGGACCATCAAACTGTATTAAGAATTTATAATATACACTTAGTGCTGGAGGCTAAGATGGAAGGGGAAAGTTCTCATTACTGCTTGAGGTGTGGCACACGGTTTATTTGTGTTTTATTTCCTTCCTCAAAGACTTCACAATCCAAACAAGCACATCACTGTCAAACAGCAAAAACATGCCCTGACTGAAAACAAAACGCCAATTTCAGTGTGAACTAGATGTCTTCACAGTTGCTTCTCAGAACATTTCACATGGGAAATACCCAAAATTACAACATCCTATAACCAAATTGCCACTTGCTCCATATCTATTGTGATCACATGAGAGCTGCAGGAGAAATCACCTCAGCAGCAGGTTCACAAAAGACTTGCAAAGACAAGATCAGCATGGATGTGACCATGGTGAGGTATTAATAACTAACATAGTTACAGCATGAAATGCAGATCCTCTCCAAGGATATCAGAACCAGCATGTGCCATTGGGCGTGGGGCCCATAGAGATCCACAGTTATTTATACAACAACTCAAATTACCCAGCTAAAGCTTTGTACACAAAGCAATCTTATAAATACATTTCCTTCTCCGGTTGCAAATAAGAAAAGCATAAAATAAATCAGGACTTTTCCGTTGCCTGTTTCTGAACAATGGAAGTAACAAGAAAACATTCCAGCTTCCAGTGAGTGAAACTGTCAGTTGTGCATCATCTCCAAAACCTCCTGACCCATGTCACACACCAACACCTCCTAACTGGAAGGTCAAAACTCAGGTCAATAACGATACTAAGCAAAAATTCAGTTCAACTCATTGCCTCATCTGAGGACTTTTTACCACTTCCTCCAGTCACACCTATACAGGATTTGGCTGTGATGAAAAGCCACAGTAGCGACAAAAATCAATCTCTAAGTTCTCCTTGTTGTCGTTTACTGGTGCAGTGCCCCAGGGATTACTTCTGTTGACTCTGCTTGTCATTATTTGTGTAGTTTTCCCCTTAGCGATCTGAGTTACTGCACAGGAAAGGAAACCACACACCAAAGAACCCCACCCGAGGTACGCCACCGGGGCAGCTCGTGGTGATGCCCGGACACGTTCCCGAGGGCGGTGTGAGGACCTGCCGGGAATCACTACCTGCGGCCCCGTCACCCGAAGGGGCAGCAGGGTCTGCTCCCAGTTAACCGGGGCTGGGGGCTCAGCATCCCCCGTAAACCGGGGCTGGGGGCTCAGCATCCCCCGTTAGCCGGGGCTGGGGGCTCAGCATCCCCCGTTAGCCGCGGCTGGGGGCTCAGCATCCCCCGTTAGCCGGGGCTGGGGGCTCAGCATCCCCCGTTAGCCGGGGCTGGGGGCTCAGCATCCCCCGTTAACCGGGGCTGGGGGCTCAGCATCCCCCGTTAGCCGCGGCTGGGGGCTCAGCATCCCCCGTTAGCCGGAGCAGCAGGCTCAGCATTCCCCATTAACCGGAGCAGCAGGCTCAGCATTTCTCGTTAGCCGGGGCTGGGGTCGCTCCGGGGCGCCGGTAACCTCTCGGCAGCCGGGGCTCAGGGAGGCTGCCCGAGAAGCGAAGCACAACCGCTCCTCGCTCCTCCCGCGGGCTTAATCAACTTTGGTGAAGCATCCTCAAACTTTCCTCCGTGACTAAATAAAGCAATAATTAAAACCGAAACAAAAAGCGGAGAGAGAGAGAGACACGAAGGCGCCCTGCGCACGGAGCCCGCGAGGAGCGGCCGCTGCGGGCCCGTTTGGGGACAGCCCCCTGCTCGCTCCCCCTGCGGCGGTTACCTGGCGCCCGCCGGGATTTGGACGGGAACCCCGCTTCGTGGTCTGCCATGGTCCCTGCGTCCCCTCAGAGCCGCCTCGGAGTCCGNCCCCGCGCGCTCCGGGTGCGGCCGCGCGCCCCCGCCCGTGCCGCCAGGGGGCGCCACTGCCGCTGGGGCCGTGAGGGGACGGCCATGGAGGGACCCCAGCCCGGAGCGCCCGGCTCGGGGGCAGGCAGGGCAGGGGAAGCGGCTGGAGGGCGGCCGAAGGGAGCAGGCAGGGCAGGGAAGGCAAGGAAGGCAGAAGGGGAAGGCAGGGAAGGCAGGGAAGCCAGAGCGTCAGGCACGGAGTGAGCGACCGGCCCGGCGGGCAGCCATCGCCTGAGGTGAGTGAGCCCCCCGAGGGGAGCGGCGAGGAAAGTTCCAGCTGCCCCGGCCTCGTGCGTAGTTTAATGAGAGGATGGAACAATTGTTGCATGAGGTTTTATTGCTTTTCTTGCCCACTCTGTCTTCCTCTCACGTGGAGAATTTGGATCTTTCATCCCTCTTGGAAGAGGCCACAGTAGTGATCTCTGCTGCTTTCGTACAAGGTCCATCCACAGAGACAAGGTCTGTGCCGAAGCACATCGTACACACAGCCATTGCATACCAGATTGTAAAGCTCGTTAATTTTGATATGAGTCCCAAGGTTGAATTCTATATTAATGTGAGTTATAGGTCTATAAATAATTCCTGGCTATTCTTTAACCTTTATTTCTCTATGGGGTGTTGGGAATTAGTGGGCACTTGCAAACGCCCATCTATCATGTTGCACTGCGTGCTGACAGAGTATATTTGCTCCTCCATAAAACACATTGCAGCCTATGAACAACAATGGTATTAGACTACTAAAATAGGGAGATTTATTTTCAGTGTTGATGTTACTCTGTGTTAAACTCTTCCTTGGAAGAGCCTAAATGGACAGCCTGAATCTTGCTATCCATTATGTACCAGAGGAACAAAGATTTTGGTTTGGTAGCACTATTGGTTGAGGCACGAGGGAGGAGTGGAGCTAAATGCTGAATGTAGTCCTGGTTCTTGATGTCTCCAAGTGACAAGAACATCACTGGAGAACAACCAACACTTTCTCCAGTGCGTGTAAAACACCTCATGAACACTTTTCCCATTGCTGCTGTGAACTCCTCCTGCCACACTTGTGCCAGTTGATTTCAGACTGATCCAGATGAGCAGTACATGAAACTAAAGACTAAATCTGTCTTGAGATCCCCGAGTGACCTTTTAAGATTCCTTCTGTCCATTATCTTTACTCAAGTTTGCTATTAATATATTTATAAGTGCTGACAGCTGCTGTTCTCATAGTAGTAACTCCTCAACCTTTTTGTCCTATGGTCTACAATTTTGTGAGTTTACCTATGCTCTAAAACACAGGGCTAATTTTTTACATAGGTGAAAGTAAGGGAGAACCTTTGAGCTGCCCAGGTGAGAATTGATAAATAATCATTCTGTGCTCAAGTTGTCACCTGCACGCAGCTCTCAAATGCCATGAGGAAACTTACAATGCAATGTGCGTAGTAAATATCATGAGGCTGTCACTGAATGAGAATCCCTGAAGTTCCATGGACTGGTTGACCTGAGGACCTTCTGGCAAATAGGCTGGTTTAGAGTGTTTCAGCATTGATAAGGAAGGAAGGATGTGCTGTAAATGGGAGGAACACACTCTGTGGAAAGAGTAGATAAACTACGAGGGACCCCCATCATCCACAGCAAATTTGGCACTAGAAAAATCTGAACTGGTGCCAATAATAAGATAATGGTTCTATGATTCTACAGGTGCTTTGAAAATTTGTGCAAATTGCTCATGAAAAGATGTACAGCGTGGGTTTACCTTATTTCAGCAAGGAAGAGGAAGCACCTATTCATTTCCCCTCTCTAAAGTAAAAAATGAGCAATTAAGACCTTTCTCCTCCATAAGCTGGGAGCCCTGCTTCAGCAATATCTCAGCAGCTCGCTGTGTGCTGATGTACAAATTTATGTTGGTGTTTTGCTTAAAGAAGAGGAAGCTTCTCTCTAATTTTAGATGGGCCTGCATTCCATTAATTTTATTATTTGGCTGTTTGGCAGGGAAGTTGGACAAGCCCGTGGGTGGGGTGGGCAAGGACACCACTGTCCTGTGGGGCATTGCTGCCATCTGCTGCCATCGGGATGCTCTTCCACAGGGCATTTCTGGGACTTCAACCAGCGGGAGAGCTTCCCCTTCCTCTTACCTTCCCCCTTCCCCTCTCCTCTCCTTCTTTGCTAAATAATAACATCGGAATATCTCCTAATTTTTGGTTCAATAACTGAAGGAAATAAAGACCTTGATTTCTGCCTGCCTAGAAGAAAACAGTGGACTTGCAAATTGATTTATTAATCTGTAGGTCTTATGAAGAGGAAAATATAATTGGATTTTGCCTTTATTATTTCCATAATTCAGCATCATTTCAAATATGGGAGTTCCTGGCAGCAGGAACTCCTTGGTACTGCTCTGTCGTGAAGCCTGGTTTATTTACCCTTTCCTTGAATTTCAATGTGTCTGGTGGGCAGTTAATTAGAAGGAGGATTTGTGTGAGGTCTATCAGATACTGAAGGCAATAATCTACACTCAGGATATTTATTCACCAGATGTGCTTTATCAGTGGGATTTTTCTGTAGTGTACCAAGCTACCGTTAGATGTCAGCAGGATATTGAGCACAGCTTCTGCTGACAGCTTGTATTGAGTGCACGGATTTTTGTCACCTCAGTGTTTTTTAAAAACACTTACAGTAAAGTAAATTGTAGTCCCTAATGATTGTGGAGTAATAGCCAGGGGTATTCCTGAAACTGTCTTTGATTTTTACCTTAAAAAGTTGCTGGATGTGGAATGTTCAGCTTCAGAATTATGTTTGGAGGTGGCTTACTACACTAAGTTTTATGTGAAACCTCAGTTTTACTCATGCTCTTCTAGGCACATGAAGGGCTGTGTGCTGTCAGCTTTTCAAAGGGATTGGGCATGGCAGTGTGGTAGTGAGGTGCCTTATTTTAGTGTGCTTTTCCCAGTTTACAGTACATTTTAAGCAACTCTTACAATTGTTTTCCATTGTTGTTTGCCATTCCAAGTTTTGAAGGGTGAATTTAAGTATGTCAGGACACCTACTGGGTTCTTGGTATATTTGTGTTTAAATATTTTGTTGAATTTTTAATTCTCTGGAGAACTTTTTCTCTTGCCCTTATACATTTGCGGTAGATCTGTCTCCATATATTTTGGCTTTAATCTTAAAAGGGCCGCTTTGAGTCAGTTTCCCCTAAAACATCTAAAAGTAATCAAACCCAGAATGCAAGTTCCACAAACATTTCCCACACTTTAACTGCCTGCATTTCATTTAGTTGCCTATTTTTATATCATGGGACTATTTGTTTTCAGTGGAAATAGAGTATGTATATGTTGGATAATAATCCCAAAATAGGAATGTCCTAAAATCAGGTTTCTTTAAACAGAGTAATTTCTCCCACATTAAAAGATTCATACTTTAAAATAGCTTTGAGTCTGGGAGGATCATTATTTTTATGTTGTTTACACTTACAGAATACTTATGAAAGACCATTCAGAGCAAAGCTTTTCCTGAGGGAATCCCGAGTTTTGGGGCTGCTGTACATTTGTTTAACAGCAGAAGCCAGGGGTCACAGCAGTCTGCCTCTCCCACGGGGTGCTGCTGCTGGGGGCATTTGAGCTTTGAAACAAATCATTATGCAAAATAATCTGCATTTTTTTTCCTGATTTAGGATACTTTAATTATTACAAATATCAAGAAAATCTGGTCAAATTTTCAGCAAATACTTTTACTGCCAAACTATCTATGAGTATTACAAGTATTTTAGAAATCTAGGAAATTCTACACAACTAATTGCTTTGAATTGTCTCATACATCCTGTTAGGGGATATTCAAGTCCACAAATACAAATCAATGTCAAATTAAACTGTCCTTACTGATTGTATTTGCTTACAGAGAATATTTTGGAGATAATTGTTGTTTTCTGGAGTGTTTCTTATGGTTTAGAGAGGCAGAGGACTGAATTTTCAAGGCTTTAAGCAGTCTAAGAGCTCCTCCAACCCTGGAGCTGGGTTGGGGGAGGGAAAAGAAGAAAAGGGGATGTAGCAGTTCTAAATTTCCAAATTTCCCAGAGCTCTCCAGTCAGTTTCTCAAAGGAGAAACCTTCCTCCTATTTCCTATGCTAGTCGTGTGCACAGAGCTTTTATGTGTCATTTCTGGGCTTACCCAGGATCCATCTGGGCAGCCAGGGCTCTTTTTGATTTTTCAATATAATGATTTCGTTACTTCTGTTGCTTTGGCAAAAGAGAAAATTTGTGTCTGACAAAACAGCTAAAGCCTGAGGTAACACACACAAACCAAGCAAATGTGCTAGAACAAGTCAAAGTCACCAAGGTGCCTCAAAGCAGCAGTGGAATGTCACTTTGCTATTCCAGAAACCCAGGCTCAGAAGGAATCCTCCTGCATATGTCACTGAAATTTCAAGTTTGTCTCACACTTAGATAGCCTGGGGGTTTTAGCACTTGTAACTGCTCCGTCGCTGGAATAAAGAGCAGAGCTGCCTTCCAGAACTCTGGCACACTTGAAAGATTTAGTTGCAGAATAAGAGATTATGTTACTGAAAAAAAACAACAACAGAAAAAGATAGTGAAGAGCTGCACATTTCACTCTGTGTATTTAATAGTTCTATATTTTAAACTGGAATAACTGTGTGAGACACTGAAAGCAGTTCTGGACAAACAATACAGCCTAAATCTGATGATAAAAGTAACAAAGCTCTGGGGACTTTGTAATAAAAATGTATTTTATTGCAAATACATTTCTGGTAGCAGTGATTAAACTGTACTGGATGCAGAAAAAGAACTAAAGGAAATGTTAAGAAAATGAAGACAAACATTTGTATTCACTTTTATTGACAACAAAATTGGCTCTGAGCTGGGGGTCAGTGGCAGTAGACTCTGGTGAGTCATGTTTGTGTCAGAATATTCCTGAAATGGCCCAGTCCTGTGTTCATCATCTGCATGACATTTTCTCCATAGTCAGGGTTCCTATGAGCTCAGATTTCTCTAACAACCTTTGACAGGAGATTTTAAGTGCAAATGGGAGTTGACTAGTACTCAGAGATTTTACTGGATGACCAAACCCCACAGTTTTTCCCTGTTGTTCCCCTGTCCATGGCAGTTTCTTCCCTTGCCATTTTACAGAATCCAAGAATTATTTTCTTGGAGGAAAAGACCTCCAAGATCATTGAGTCCAACTGTTACATGAACTGAAAGAGCTAATTGGTTTTTGAAAATCTAGCATTAAGTAAAGCTGAAAGTTTAAGAACAGGTTTGATAGAGAAACCGAGAGCCCCATGATGTGTTTCTATGGAAACCTCAGTTTAAGGTTTTATCTGATGGATTCTAAAAAGGGTACAATCTGCCTCTTTTTTGTGATTGGATAGACAGAGGAGAAATACAGCAGAATCACTATGGCAAAGTGATCTTTGGAAAGATAGTTAATGAAGTGCTTCAGGATGAAAATTGCTGTATAAATGAAAGGTGACATTTCTGTCTTAATCACTGCCTTTAATGATGAGATTTTTAGGACAGATTGCTGGAGAGAAGCTGCAGCTCAGCAGTCATAGTGGTGCAAGTTTCCATTCAGCTGCTGTTGTTGAAATGTTTAATTGTTTTTACTGAGTCTGAGAGCATTAACTTCTTGAATTGGTCATAGGATGTGGGTATTTCCTGTGCACATCTCTGGGCATTTCCACTCCTGACTCATCACATTTCTGACTTCCTCATTCTCTGCTGGTAAAAGTCCACCCTGCCCTGCTGAGCCACATCCCTCCAGTCCCAGATTCCCCACAGCTCTGCCAGCGGCCTCTTGGTTCCTCTGCTTGTTGTGGAATTCCAGAATGGTTTGACTTGGAAGGGAACTTAAAGTCCATCAATGGACCACTGGACCAGGTGACTCCAAGCCCCACCCAGCCTGGCCTTGGACACTTCCAGGGATCCAGGGGCAACCTATGCCAGGGCCTCCCCACCCTCACAGGGAAGGATTTCCTCCCACTATCCCATCCAACCCTACTCTCTGGCCATGGAAAGCCATTCCCTTGTCCTGTCCCTCATGGTGCTGCAGCAGCCTTTGCACAAACCCTGTGCCAAGGGTTGTGCTAACGAGGCCAAGGCTGCACAATTTAATCATCGTATCAGAAGTGGAACGTGCTGGTCAGAGATGAAAGCTGTGATTCACTGAGCCCTTGTGCTATTTCTGTCCATGCTTTTATTCACTTGATTTCACTTTCTTAATCAACACAGATCAGTTCACAGCCTTAGAATTCATTATGCACCATCTATTCATCCTCACTTTCTACCAGATCTTTCATGAGTCCACAGCAGAGGCTGATTCTCACTTAATCAAGTTTGAGTTCAGAAGTCAGTGGCACCTCGTGCTGACTGTAGTTAATTCCCTCACAATTCCATGGGCCATACCAATGGCTTCATTAGCACCGTAGCATATGCTCGTGTTCAGAATTGGGTGAGACTGAGACATCTTCATCTTTGTCTTCTGATATTGACTTTTAGAGCAAATGAAATAACACATGTATTCTTACTTGTGCTCTAATGAGTTCAAGAACTACTTAGACTCTTTTACACCAAGTATAGATTAACTTCTGAATTGATGCTTTAAATTGAAGAGTAATATGGAAAACAGTAGAAATTTGTTTCCAATTTGAGGAATTTTCTTTCTTCCCACCTCCTCAGAAAACTCAGAGCTACCTGCAGTTTCTTTCCTCTTGATATAGCTCTTCATCTTTTGTTGAACTATTTCCCATGTTTGCTGCTACTTTCCTTTGGGGAAATACTGTTGCACAAGTGAAATGTGGAATATAATCTAAAGAGCACTGTTTCCAACAGCAGCTACCAGGCAACCCTAAAGTTCAGGATTTTTCATTCTGACACAAGTGCTTGATACTGGAAATGAAATACTTTTGCTTTGGCTCATTTGATTTGTTCCTTTAAATAGATTGAGTGGAGTACACCAGGTGTTTGGAGCTCTAGCACAAAATAAAAGGAGAAATCATTAAGGGTTTCGATAATTTTAAAGATAGTGAGAGGGGTTTAATGGGAGAAAAATTTACTGTCTCCATTGTACAAAACCAAACAGAAACAGGCTGATGCCAGCAGCTGAACAATGTAAAATAATGACTGGCTTTGGCTCTGTGAGGCTGTTCAAACCAAATGACTGAAATTATCCCAATGACGTGTTCCCAGTTCAAGAGATAAAATTGAATTCATGAGTATCGTGCATTTCTGGCCTTTGTAATTTCACTCTCCTTTCACTTCTGGCTGCATTCTCCCCAGAATTTGGGATAGCAGTGCAGGATTCTAGAAAGGTAAATTGCTGGCAGAGAGCTTGAAAAGGATTAATTATCACCATGCCAAGTTAGAAGAGATTTTTGTCCCTTCCTTGATTTATAATGTGGTTGCAGAGAGCAGCCAGTTGCTGCTCTTGAGTGAAATCTCCAGCCCCAGAGAGGTCATCTTCATTCTGCCCACTTTGCAAGTGGTTGAGGAGGAATTCACATGGATTTCAGACACATTCTACAAATTACTGACAGGACTGTACTAAACAGAACCACTGATCTTAACATCCATCCGAGCTTCACTCTGAGCAACTCAGACTCCCTGTCTTGTGACAAAAGGACACTTCCTTAGCATCCAGATCTTCTGTGTTTACCCTTGTGTATTTTAGGAATTATATCCACACTATCGATGTGGTTAACTCCGAGTCCTCACTGAGCTGAAGTTGCTACAGTAATTCCAAATATATCGTGTGCAATATTCTCCAGCAGAACAGGAGAGTTACAACAAATTGTTTGCCCCCTAGGGCCAGCAGTAACATTATTTGAAAAGGAAACAGAAATGATAAAACCTTTATGGCCTCTGACTCTCTCACTTGGTTGACAAGATCTGGTTGGTTAGAAGGTTAGATAAATTTGATGACTATGTTTGAATTACAAGATATGATGATAAACTTTTCAAGAGGATATTGCTATATTTAGTAAATCTCTTTAATAAAGCACTGCTTGTAGAAGCTTTTACTCAAGCTTTCTTTAGAGCTGTCAAGACGCTCTTTAGTCAGTGGCTTTTATTGCTTGTCTCTATGCAGTGTTTGTTGAGCAGCTGATTATCTGATCATAGAACAGTTTCTGGTGTGCTTTGTGAAAGAAATATTTTATTTTTATTTCTACTGCTTCAGCAGGACAATTTCATATTGGGTGCATATGTTCTTATTAGTCATAGCTAAAGTAGCTTGAGAGAGCCCCACAAAGCTATATAGATTTTTTTAAAACTTTTGTGACAAATATATTGCTTTATGACTCCCCACTGAGCTGATTTTTGCTATTTTCTGAAACTTATTTAGTAGAAAGTCTTTTTTAGGCTTATTACTGTTAATTATTTTTGTTAAAGTAATAAGATGATATTTTCACTTACAACATGAAAGAAGTTTGGTGTATACATAAAACATCATAATCTGACTTGAGTGCTATTCTGGTATCTTTTTTTTTTTTTTTTTTTGGTTGAACTAGATGAATTAGAAGCAATTATTTTGTGTATGTATGCAGTGTGGATGTTCCTGAAAAGTGTGTGGTTTTTTGTGTATAGTCTCGTTCCTTGCATTTATCTCAAATCAGTTTCCAAACACTGGGCAGGACCTGGTTTTAGGAAGAAATCTCTAAGGAACACCACAAGCCAGGAGGGAATTGTGCTGTAATTTCAATAACTGTAGGAGTTTACTGGCAGTCAGTATAGAGGTACAGTTAAAACATTCCAAAGGGGAGCATAAAACAATCCCTGACATCCTCTGCTCCCGTAAGATCCTGTGACATCTCTTTGGCCTTTGTCTTGTCTGGCTTCTGCCCATGAAGATTTTCCCTGGACCTCAGTGAATTTTCCTGCAGTGTGCCAGATGTGCCCACGGTGCTGCTGGGAGCGAGGCTCAGAGCTGAGGTGAGGTGAGATCCAGGAAATGGATACGGCTGGGAGGGGCAGGAGAGCCCTCTGGAGCCCTCCGGGTCATCTGTGCCTCACATCCCTGGGGTGGGAGATTCGACTCCGAGGATTGTTCCTCTGGCTGAGCAGCTGCTGCAGTGAGCCCCAGTGGTGGATGGAACTGTTCCACTGTAGCTCACAGAGTGCATTAAATCTGCAAAGTGCTGCTGAATTCTCTGCCTGACAGTCTATTATTACAGCAGGCTGCATTTTCACTTTAATGTGCTTGTACCTCCAGGAATGGTGCTGTAATTAACAGTATGGTGGATGTGGTGTGTGACCTCTCAGTGCTCCGTGCTCCCAACACAAGTCCATTAATTTGCTGATTGTTTGGTCCTCACTGATACGCCACCTGTTTCTGTTCTGTTTTGCTGCTGGCTCCAGGGAGTGGGCAGTGGTATGCATGTCTCTCCTCACCCAGCAGCTGAAGATGCATTTCCTTTAAAGCCTGCAATCGATTTCCTAAATTACTATTTTTGCTCAATTTGTGATAGACTTGAGGTCTCGTTCCTTATTAAGTTTATGTAGAGCTCCCTGTGACTCTGGTTAGACTGGAATCAACACGGACAATGGGGGGAAACCCACTGCTTGCCTTTCCTTTCATCCACAGGACTGTGCCTTAATGGCTGGAAAACTTTCTCAGCTGAAGTCATCTCACATTTGGAAGGGATTTATGTTTCTATTTCTTGCTGTATGGATTTGTCCTTTGACTTTTCCATGTAGGTTTAAAATACAATGGAAGTGCCTGAACAGTCTGTCCACAGAGATGCCAGTTACACTGAAGTAATTAAAGTCGTGCCAGTGTTTCCACTATAAAATGCATTTCTCCAAGTTTTATTACTCAGCTTCAGTAGTTTGTTCTTGTAAACAAGATGTACACTCAGACAAATTGTTTTGAAATGTGTTTTAAATGTCCCTTTGCAAATTTTTGAGCTGTAACACGACTGGGGAGAGACCTGAGCACTTGGCTGAGTTTTGGCTTTCATAAATCACAGAGAAATGTATTATTTTTCCTAGTGAAATGGTGCAACTTGTACCTAATGAGCCTCACTGCTGGTGAGGACATTAGGCTTAGCATTTGCTTCTGCTGTGATTTCAGGGAAACATAAAAATGAGAAACTATTACTGTTATATGCAGATTAAAAATTCTACCTAGGCCTAGGTAGCTATGGGGCATGACTGAATGTTTCTTTTTTTTTCCCCCCTAATTTACAACAACAAAAAAACCTTTACAAGACTTTATGGCACTAGAGAAGTTACAAAGGCTTGAAGGAGAAAAATAATGTCAGTAGGTTAGATGTTAAAGACTATAATGCTAATGATAAATATAGCCCAATTAAACTGAGCCACAAACTTTTCCAGCAGGTTCTATCCTGCTTTAATGGCTGGGATTTACTGCCAACAAACTCCATCTCCTTGAGACTGATATAAATAGAGACATAAAATGTCAAGCTTGACAAGTAACATTTCGTGTCAGGCGCTGTCTTGCTCACTCTGTTCTCCAGTCACTGATTTTCCTTTAATACCAAATTGTAAACCCACCTTTTCAATCAGCTTCAAGCCAAATGTTCTCCATTATAGTGTAAAATTCTTTGTAGTAAAAAAGATTTTGGTTCTGCTGAGCAAAGAATTTGCCCTGTGCATAACCCCCCCATCTCTGGATTTCCATGTTGATTTTAAATATAATTTGTCATTATGGAGATTTCTTCCCATTTCTGTTGCTCTTGGGTGCAATCACAAATTTTTGGTAATGAGAAATTATTTTCTTGTTTGCAATTAAAAAAGAATAGAAAGAAGATCTATATCAGTGCATAGTTTAAACCTGTCTTAAAGTTCTAGTGTAATTTAAGTGTGTGTTTGAGTTTGAAGAAGAGGGGACATCTGCAGCCTGTATAAATACCCATACATGTTTAGGATTAGCAGAATTCTGTAGGGGAAAACTTCCCAGCCTTTACATTATTAAAAACATAGACAGAAATTCCATTGAAGAAATTTAATGAATTCAAATACTCATGTGAAAATCAGTATTCTAATTATTCAAATCATGAAGAGCCTGTGATCTTCTGTTGGATATTGGAAGTAAAAGGGAGAAACTCCTAAACAGTAGGACAAATACTCTGTTCCTTTGGGGAGTGAGAAAATGCATCAGTGAAAAGAACCCAAGGCAGGCACAATGCAGTACCTGACGTGGCTGAAAGGACAAATTGATGGGTTTAGGAGTAGGATGGAAGAATAGAAGTGCAGAATATTTGCACTGGAGCAGCACTGGGTGACTCAGGTGCTGTGGAAGGTTTGTCAGTAGGAATGCAGTGGAACAGAAGGTCAGGGCACGGTCCAGAAACTGCAGAGTAGAGCAAGGTGAGGAAGCTGCAAAACCTGGCTCTGCCAGAGGGAACACTCAACATAATTACCATCCCAATTTGTATTACATAACTTCAGAGGATGAGGTCTGCATTTAATTTATGAATGGGATACAATCTGGAAGGATTTGGATATCTTCTTCCTTCAGTCACTCACGCTGAATATGTAAGTGTGCTCACAGTGCCCTGTACCCTCAGCTGAAATGACTGCTGGTTGTTAAAAATAAATTCAAGGGCAAACAGTTGACTTCAGTTAAAAATACAAGCAACAAAGGGGTACAGCTGTACTGGGATAGCATTTGGACTACCATGGCCTTGATACCTTGTTCATGATGTTATTAAGCTTCATTGTAAGAAATGACTCAAATACTCTTTTTATTTCTTGAGCTTATTCTTATATATGGGCTTTGAATGGGAACATTTCCTGAGTGGTAAATTCTGTTTTGCCTTTGTATCTTCTGTCTCCATCTCTGCCATCTCATAAAATGTTCATTATGTTGAGCCCAAAGCAACTGAGCTGAACTTTCATGGGATGATTTGAGCTCCACAACAAAGCCCAAGATCCAGGCACTTGCTTGAGCTCATAATTCTCAGCAAACAGTTGTAACCTCTGAGGGTCTGGAGTGCCACTCTGAGTTTGCAAAGTGCTTTGAGACTTGTGAATGTAAAATATTGTGTAGATGTGTTATCTGGCTTTACAAAGTAAATGTTGATGCTCAAAACTACGTTGGTGTTTTTAGAATTAGGCTGTGGTGAATGAAAATGGTAATTTAGCAGTACCTGGGGCTGCAGTTTGTGGTTCCCTTGGGGTGCAAACAGAAGAGGCTCTCACGATGCTTCAGCCCGATCCTGTGTATTTGTTTTGTTTCATCCTTAGCCTCTCTTCCTCTTGGGAATTAGGACAGTGAAGTACATTTCCATGTTTCCTAAAATAATTTGCCTGAAGTCTTCTACACACTATGTCAACTACATTTGGAACGAATGAAATGGAGTGGTAGGAAGTTCCTAAAATACTTCCGTGCTTCTTTTTCCTTCCTCCTGTTCAGACAGGGTCGGCTCGGGGGTCAATTCAGGTTGCTCAAGCCTCTGTCTTGTCTGGTATTGGAATCAACCAGTTTCGGAATGGTCAGGGGACGGAGTACGGGGAAAGGTGAACATTTAAAAGCGATTCGTTTCGCGCATTGGTGTTTCTGCTCCAGAAGGGATCTCCCCAAATCCCCCACAAGAGGGAGTTTCAGACTGTGGTATGGGGGAACAAAGGCGGCACCAAAATGCGCCACGAACGCTGGTGCCCAAACTGCTTTCTTCAGATAATCCCAGTTAAAAGGGCTTCATGCACCCATATCCATTGCCCTAAATCCCAGGCTGAGTTGTTCCCACCATTGCTGTACTTCAGCTGTAGTTTCTTTTAGGAAGAGCTGTTTCCCTGTGTCACTATTTAGGTGGACTGTTGTCACTAAATTGTACTTGTTGGTCATCTGTGCACTAAAGGTGATGGCTGTCCCTGCTGTGGAGCTGAGGAGTCTTTGGAACACGAGTGGGTGCCATTCTCTCATCCCAGGTTTGCTCTGTAGGCAAGAGAGGAAAGGCCTCTTGGGGAGAGCATTGGTGTGCAGGGCTGAGGACCCTCACCCAGCACGGGCACTGCTGAGCTCTCACCCTGGAGGCAGATGCAGCCCCCAGCTGTTGGTGAGGTGTGTTTTCCACCCTCTGGCCAGAGGGAATCAGTCCCAAGGCTTAGCTCAGTCACAGGGAGACACAGGGATGAAAATCAGATGGGTTTGTGGCCTTGAGCTGACAAGCCAAGGAAATGATGCTGATTGATACTGAAAGGCTCAGCTGTGAAGAAGCCAGGAATGGGTTTGCTCTTCACCCTTTAACTGAAACTGTTCCTCACTTCTGGGTGCTTCCAGCATGCTCAGGAAGGTCAGAAACTTAAGGGCAGACTTTGAAAGTTATTCTGAGCAATTGAGTATGAAAACAGAGCTGTTATTTATTCTCCTGCTAAAATTATTTGTGCAGAGAGCGAGACAGAGCGCAATTGTATCATGCCAGCCACCTTCACTGGTTCTCAGCTGCAAATTAAATTAAAAAACTAGAGCAACTTTAGTTTAAGTGAATTTGAAAAACCTCTCCTCAGGATGAAAATAAGGAATAAAGGCAGAAATCTTTCTCTACAGATCTTCTCTGAAGCACCAGATCCAAAAAGGGGCCTGTATTAGTAAAAGCTTTTAATCTATTGTAAGGCTGCACTCTTATGAAAAACCCTTCTGGCTGAATGATACATTCACTTATGTTTAACCAGAAAATCCATTAGAGGCACAGAATAGATCTTCATTTCAGATTGGGTGAAAGGAAGCCAAGGCTGAAACACCAAGAATATGTTGCAGAAGCTTAAAAAAGCTAAGTTAAAGGAACCATATTAAGGAATTGAAAGAAATATTAAATGATTCAAAGACCAAAGGAAGGCCATCATGAAAATACAGTATTTCTGATGACCCATACTTGCAGTCCCTATTTCAAATTATCAAAGTTTTGGGAACACTACCCAGTGATTAGTTGGGACCTGCATAAGTTGTTCTGCTTTCTTTTCCAGGGAGAAAATGCTGCCTTCTTGGACACATATGGGGAACAGCTCCTTCTAAGGGCCTTCCTCCAATTCCTCTCTGGAGCTCCTGCATCATGAGGGGGGATTTGTGTCCTTAGACCATGAGTAGGCTGCAGTTTGCTACAAGGGGTTGCTGTGAGCTCAGGTAGGTCTCTGTAACAAATACTTCTGTTTTCATATGGAGACAAACAGAATTACTTTCAGCTTAAGTGCTCTTCCTGCTTAAACTACTCACTTAATGTTGATTTAGGAGAATGGGTCTTACATATCAAATGCAAATGGTACTCCTTGAGTGTCATCTCAGTCCTTGAGATCAAAATTATATTTCTCTTGGGTGAAAATGAGTGAGGTTTATTAAAGGTTAATTCTCACTATTGCTACTCCTGTATTAGTATGAGGTTCTGGTCTGTGGGAAGGAATTGAATCCTCCTCTAAATTTGTGCTCTGTGTGTTCATGCAGTGGGGTTTTTGGGCAAGCTGGAAGGGTATGGCCCACCTGAAACCTTTGCTTCTCTTCTATGATTTCTTTCAACAGCACAGCATCTTTTACTTTGTCCATGTTCACCTTTTTATAAAGGCAAAAACTTCCCATGTTTATTTGTAATACATCTATCAACAAAAATAAATGCTCTAAACAGATCTTAGAAATTCTGATTTTAAAATTTGAGGCATAAGTTCCTGTGAATTTAGAGAAAAGCCAGCACAGATTCTGGGGTAAATCAGTCTGTGAGATTTGTCTAAAGCATTCTGTAACTCTGCAGTCAGTGCAACTCAACATCTTTTCTCTTTGTTAAAGAGAATGCTCAAATCCATTAGTTAATTCAAGCTGAATAAACTGTGTGGTGTGCCAAATACTATAAAAGGGAATATTGAATTGTTCCTTGGAAAGGCCCCTAGGATCTGTCATGTCCATTCAATATGTTTTTTACAAAGATGCAGATATGCCCCTGTGTCTTTATGAACCATCGTAATGTGAGGTTTGTTCCGTATGGCCAAGTAAGAATATGAGCTTGATGCTTGCTCAGCTGACAGCACTTGGTGAATCCAGTGATTGTGTTGTGAACTGCAAGGTTCTAAGTTCAGGTTCAGTCTGCTGGTGACACAGTTCTGTGTGGTTTTGGGTTTGTGACCTCCTGCTGCAGCAGCTCAGAGCAACCCATTACCCTTGGAGTTATTCACGGCACTGCCACTCCAACTCGGTCATGTGGCATTTCAGAACTACACAAAGCCCTTCTCAGGGAAAGGTGAACATTCAGGAAACCGGGCAGGAGGATGTCACTGGGAATGCTGAAGTTTCAGTGTGACAGCACTGGGCAGTGGGGCAGCCCTCGGGTGGGCTGCGATACCAGCCCTTGGCATCTGCCCGGGAGGGCAGAGGGCAGTGCCCAAGCTGCTTTCTCTCACAGTTACAGGGTGGGGAATGGCTGGAAGAGGGGCCAGAGAAACATCCCAGGGCTCACATGAAGGCAGAACTTAGCAGAGGCTGTTACACTCAGGCTGTCAAAACCAATCAAGCTGGAGCCGATTGACACATCTGTGCTAAAGGGCCTGGAGAGAAAGCAAGCACAGGAGTGCAGGGGGTGTGCCTGGGACCCTGGGGTGCTGGGAGTGTGGGAGGTGTGCTGTGACCCTGGGGTGCTGTATGGGAGGTGTGCCTGGAGCCCTGGGGTGCTGTGAGTACAGAAGGTATTCCTGTAACCCTGGGGTGCTGTGTGGAAAATGTGCCTGGAGCCCTGAGGTGCTATGAGGCCTCTAGAGGTGAATATTCATATTTATCTAACTGATAAGGCCCTATCATGTCATCTGTGTGTAGAACAAATCCATCTTGGCTTGCTACTCCTCCTTTTGCCCATATTCTGCTCAGCCTGAATGAGGGCACAAGACTTTTCCTCCAAAGCAGGACAAGCGACAACAAGCAGCAGGTCTTTCTGAGGCAGAAATGCAGAGGCACTGGCACATCCCTGGCCTCAGCTATTCCATTGGGAGGGAATAGTTGCTCTACAGCCTATCATTGGTAAGCACAGCAGCAGTGCTTACTTCACAGATATGATTTCTCCATATTTAATTTATGCTGCCTGTATTCAGATAGTGAAAGATCATCCAGGGAGACCTTTTTGCCATTGGAATAGCAATGCCTTTTCTTTCCAGCCTTCTTTGTGCTTTTGGAAACTTCATGCTATTTTCTGTGACTGTGTGCTACCTTTATATAACCCAGGTAATATTTCACGAGCATTTCAATGGACAATGGTGCTGTCAAGGACTATGGTGCTGCTTCTCACATCATATTGCTAAGCAACATACAATACAGCAGCATGATACCTTCTGCAGTTGGTAAGGAGTCAAGCTCCAATATTCAGTAAAA
Source organism: Picathartes gymnocephalus (assembly GCA_013390045.1). Lineage (NCBI taxonomy): Eukaryota > Metazoa > Chordata > Aves > Passeriformes > Picathartidae > Picathartes > Picathartes gymnocephalus. Next base: position 40,529 of record WEKY01017828.1, on the reverse strand, counting down.
TTATTTTTATCTACTTTTCCCTTACGCAAGAATCCGCTCATTTCAGCACATAAAGATTTGTATAATTGGTAACAAAATCATACGAAAGTTAGGCATTTTTGAGGGTTTTTTAAATTTCAAGAGTTAAATATATATACTAATATTTTTTTCTTAATTACTCTCAGAGAAGTTAGTCTTAGCCATTTTGAGGTTGTGTGGCTTTCACTGAGTTTGTCAAGACTTGCTTTTATCAAAGTACCAGTTAAGTAAAATGCTTCAACTTTGAAGCAGGTTTGTTTGCTTACCTGCTTAAAATTACATATGTGCTGGAAGGCCTCACTCAGCATGGACCTGCTTGGGGGCAGAGAGAAGATGTCAAATCTCTGTTCAGATCAACACAGATATTTTTGTAACATCTACCTGAAGCACAGACTATAGCATTTGATAAGGTGGAATCTCAGTTCTCGCATGTATTCCAAACTCTAATCACTTTGTAAATTCACATCTGACATTTCATATTGGAGATCATTTTTGTCAGCCAATCTCATCTCTACAGAAAGAGACATATATTTTTGTTTATATTGATATTTTAAATAATTCAATCACTCACAGTGTGAACCTCCTTTGGAGGGGTATCTCTAAAGTATTTCAGTAGACCCTGAGAGGAGAATTGTGGCATTTGGAGATTTAATGGAGCCTTTCCTGTGAGTTGTTTCCCACTGGCTTTCAGCAGCCGTTAGCACCAGTTCCACTTGCTCGCCCTGGGTAAGCAAAACTCTCACGTTGTTGCTATCAAGAACTGTTTGAACATTTTACTCTCAGCATTAGCCACTGTGATAGGGATCAGAGGAGACTTTGTATTATTCATCTTGTATCTTAAAGGCTTGGAGCATGAGGTCAAAATCAGAGTTATTGTCAGTATCGAAATCACGAACTGTGTAATACTGAGCAAGGCAGGATTGGCAAAACTGGCGATGTGGAACAGAAATTATTTAGGTGCTTCCAGGAGGGACTGCTAGGAACAGTCTGATGTGGTGGAGGGAAGGATTTGGGACTATGATAAGCTGTTTCTGAAGGAAAAGCTCGATCCCCATGAAGGTGATCTCTGCTGGCTGGGTGTGGGATGTGTGGGTTGGAATGCTGCTCCTCCAACAGCCAGAACGGTGCCAGGAGCTCTCCTTTTCCTGAGTGCCAATGTGCCCACTGTGCTGGGACTGCCTGGGAGGGAGGCAAGGCCTGGGTCTGGGAAACTCTCTCCTTCGCCATGGATCTTTGTTTCCACATCCTAATTCTAAAAAGAGAGACTGAATTCTGGGGAGCTGTGTACCTCTGGAGGGGTATTTAGCTCTCCAGGGGGCATATGGAAGAAAGTACAGGCTTTGAGGATAGTAACAGTGGGTAAGGGGTGAGGCAGAGCAGCTCAGTGTGTGAGAAATGGTCTTCACTGGAACAAGAGCACAGTAAACAGATTGGCTGATAGTGTTGAATACCAGGCAATTTCCTTTTAAATTAACAGATGGGAGAGAAAGGAATATAAAAGGAAGTAAGAGAAAAAAAGAAGCTAATGATGAATGTTGAAGGGGAACAAAATGTTGCCAAGACATCACGAGAGAATGAAGAATTGATGAAGAAAGGGAAATTAAATTGGTGCTTGATACGGGAGCTCAAAGAGCTTTGAAGCCCCGGCTCCAGTGTCTGAGGAACACTTTACAGGATCCTGGGACAGATGTGTTTTACTGACGTGCCCCTAGTGGCTGCAGAATTGGACACGGGAAGGATTTTGTGCTGATGATAAAAACCTGCAGCAGAAGAGAAGCCCAAGAGGGGATCTCATAGTCTGTGCAGCCTGAAAGGCATTTCTGAGCATCAGGCAAAGCCAGTTTCATCTGACACCAAAATTATTCTATCAAGTGATGGGAACTGATTATAGAAATTTGTTGTATCTCCTTGTCAGAATAAGAAGGCAAACGAGGACGCAGCTAAATCAGATAAAAGTAGGCTGCCAAAAAGGAGGGGGAAGAAAAGCACTTTTAATTCTTCCAGCCATTCTAATAATTTCAGTTAGAACAAAGCTGGAAGATTGGAGAGTCTGGAGATGGTTTTATTGCCCAGGGAGAGGTGGACACACATGTCTGAACAGTCAGCAGCATCAGCAGCTGAGTCTAAAGCAGTTACACACTGCAGCAAGTAAGACTTGATCCAGAAAATGAACAAGTTAATGAAAAAATGAAGAAGCTGTACACACCTCACTGGAGTTTCTAGAGGAAATGAGCTATACAGGAAGATCAGTTATAAAACCCAACACGTTCTACCAGGAAAGGGGGTCTGGAATGAGTGGGTAAAGTAAGCAGACACAGAATGCCTTGATGTGGAAATCCAGTGTATCAATCACCTGCATATACAGAGAGAGGAACTTGTATATTTAATTTGGGTTTAAGTAGATTAAAATGTTTTTCTTTCATTTCTTGTCTTTGTAGCTGTGCTGCCTAAAATGCTGTAAGTAAATGTTAATTTGATTTGACCTTCATCTGTGCTGAGCTGAGAAATATTTCAGGGTAAATGCAAGAAGCATCCCTCACCTGAGGGCTGATCTATGGTGGAAGGATGAACCAAGAGGGTGGGATTCCTGAATAACTGTTCTAGATTCCCAAAATACTCTGTAGGAAAGACAAAGGATAAGCCTCACATGGGCTAATTGGAGAAGTATTGTAGGAGTCAGGGAAGGAAATGCAGGATAGATGATTGATTAGTCAGGATTTTTTGTTCATCAGCATAATGAATAGCAGATCTGAACCTCCCAAGGATGCAAAGATGAGCATTTATTTTCTATCTTTTCACCTTATGTTTCCTCTTCCTGTTGATTTCAGTGAAGTTTCTCATTTTCTAGCCAAGTCTGAAATGAGATTTGCTAGAAGTACTTCACACCCACACCAATATCTCAACAATTCTATGAAAACTGGGTTAAAACTGGTTTCTCTGTCAGGTACTTCAGTCTGTTTCTGAGGGCTTGGCTCAGGCAGAGCTAATTGAGTAAGAACAGAGACTGTGTTCTCATACTTTTATTCTGCCTAAAGCAAGGGAGAATATTGAAAAAGTGAATGTGAAACCAGAAGTTACTGGACAACAAAAAGGAAGACTGACAGTAATATCTCAAAAAAGAGACATTATAAGCTTTTTTTTTTTACCAGAAACAAATTAGAAACCTTAAGAAAGAATAAGCCATCATTTATCTTGGGTTTCACTTTCCGAGTGACAGCAACAAACAAAAGTTAGCTCAAAACCTTTGCGTTTTGCTGTGGGAGTTTCACATAACACAGGAGCCCACATGGAGTAATTTAGCCTCAGAAAGCCAGTGAAATGAAGAGGCTGCCTGATCTGGAGGGACAACAATTGACTGAATCTCTGGACTGAAAGGGAGAGAAGGAGGAAAAGACAGGAAACAATAAATGAAGAAAAAGAAGGAGCAGGCTCAGAGCAGACCAACTGGCAGGGCTCGGACTGTTTTAATGCAGCAGCTTTGTTCACGTGCCTAAACACCTTCTGGAATTTTTTCTTCTTTCTAAGTTCTATGTATTTCTGGAGAGAACTTGCAGATAGAAAGGAATCCAGTATCTCTATACTGTACTGTGGATGTATGGGAATAATCTACTGCTCTGTGGACATTGAGATTTGAGGGAATCTGGATGTCAGTTTTTCCCCTCATTCACACTGAGTATGACACTGCTCATGCCTGGAAGAGGGGAAAAAAGATGATATTCAATATAAAACAATATTTATAAATGCTTCACCAGGGCTACTTTTCTAGCAGACACTGTTAAGGATGTAGTAGTTTATTTGGTTAGTATTTCTTTTAGCCTGGACCTTCACAGAAACATCAAGTGGAATTTCTGTCCATGTTTCAAGAGTCTGCAGGTGATTTCCCCCATGTTGCTGTGCAGTAAGATCCCTTCAGAGCTCCATTCACTATGAGTTTATCTTGGTGCAAGAAGGAAGGATGAGTAAATTTCAATGTAGTCTCCACTTGTGAGGTACTGACCCACTGTTTGGATATCCTCAGGATCCTGGTGAAGTATCCAAATATCTCTATGAGTATTTCTCTGAATTGCACTTTCCATGGGTACTTTCATCGGAGTTTTTATTAATGATACATTGCTATTACACCTGTTGCTGTTGTATTTCATTCCCATAACATGGAAGTGAAGAGAAATGCACTCTCCAAGGCTGTCCATCCCCTGAGGCAACACGCACTGATCCCTCGGCATCCGGAACCGGAGCAAAGCTTTGCAGAGTTTTTCAAAAGAGCTGAGAAAACAGCAAATGCTTCTTGTTCCTGTTTCTAGGAGACAACTGCAGGAACATAGAGAGGAATCTGTAGAGTCAGCTCGGATGGAATCTCAGCAGACAGCTCGGTAAATTTGGCGCAGAACTCTGGGTGTTGCAGACCTTTTGTTATTTCTGCCCAGGAGTCAGTTTAGTTTTATTTTTCTCCATTAAACTGCCAGTAGGGTTTTACTAAAGAAGCCCAAAGGCACTTTCCTCAGTCTGAAGTGTACAGTATCAGGACATGATGTTATATTCTAGTGACCCTGAAAGAATGTCCTGATGTTATTATTAATTTTTGGGGTCTTTAAAATATTGACTGCATTTGATTGTTGGCATTTTTCACTGTAGAATATTTAATGTGTGCTCCTTTCATAGCAGTAGTTCTATTTTCTATAATTACTATGGAACCCGTAACTTTGAAGCATTTTGTTGTTTTCTTTTCTTTAGAATTTTTTTTTGTTAATGATTACAAGGTTTAGTTGTTTGTGGCAGAGATTTACATAGAGATAAAAGGCCCAGTCTGTTCAGCAAATGGCTTCTGAAGGCAAAGGGGGTTCAGGAAATGCCGTGTTTTGGGCACGTACCAGACACAGAACTGCTCTTCCACCAGAGAACATACTGATAGACCAAACTCCTAATGGCTCAGAGCACAGAGAGCACTGAGGGAAGGTGTGACAGGAGCCAGTCCTTGCACTGATATCCTGGGGAATGTCTTTCACATCGGCTCTTTCTCCAACACTAATCTTGCATCTTTTCATGCTCTGTTTAATCATTATACCTTCTTTTTTTGCACATGCTTTTTCTCTGTTGGTGGAGTTTTGCTGAGTTCTGGATGAAAAGTTGCCACCTCAGATGTGTGATTAGAGCATCACCTTCTTCCGAAAATTAAGATAAAAGCCTGCTGGCTTAATAGCAGGAGCATTTGCACTGATAGAATCTTCATAGCTGGGGCTGCTCTGCAACTGGGGCCTCCTGAAGATCCCAGTTATATTGGATTTCTCTAAATGAAATGGTTAAACTGGGGAGAATCTCTTGGGGAGATTCTTCCCCTCAATATGAAGTAACCAAGGCTGCATCATTTCCTTTTGTGCCTGTGACATTCAAACACATTTGTAAGAGCTGTAGTTCAGCTCAAGCAGCAAAGCAGCACAAAAGGGCTTTGGCATGAACTTTTGGAGTCGGATGATCCCTGCACTTGCTGTCCAGGGCAAGATAAGCTGCATCTCAATGGGAACAGCCCCAGCCATGAGCAGTGACTTTGAAAATGTGCCAGGTAAAGCCAAAGAAACTGAAGCTGGTTACTGGGTATGAATTGTTATTCAGCCCTCACAAAAGAGGAGGCTTTGACAACACCCCCGGTAACCTTGGCAAAAGGGTTTTGTTTAAGCAGGTCTGTGCCTCGCTGGCTTTTCAACCCGCCGGCATTCATTGCTCCCTCCTACATGGGAATTTGTGTTCCAGGAAGGGCTGGGTGGTGGCGGCAGCTGGGGCATCACGCTGGGCATTTGCAGCGCTCCCAGCAGCCGCCTCCAGCCGCAGCCAAGGAGCGGAGCCCGCTCTGCTCCCAGGGAAAAGCAGCTGAAACTGCCCTCGCTCCTTCCTGCACAGAGCCAGCCTCAGGAGTTCTGATGTCTCCTTGTTGAATCACAGAATCGTGGAGTTGTTGAGGGTGGAAAAGATCTTTAAGATCATCAAGTCCAGCTTGGGTTTCTCCCATAGTGGGTCACTACTGAGGATGATGAGTTATCTTCTGGAGGAATGGAATATTATTTTGAAGAATTGAATGTTGTTCTCACAATGTCTCTTGGCTGCCCTTGTTTATACAATATTTCTACTTACTTTCTCCTATAGACCTTTAAGCACCTGGTAGGAGACAAAGCAGGCTTTTTATAGACTCTGCTGACTGTGTTCTATTGCTACTATACATGAAGTGGGAAAACCGGGTCCAAACAGACCTACAAAGGAAACCCTTTCCCCTGAAATAAATCCAAGACCAGTTACATCACCACATGTACGCTGCAAACTTGTATTCCTTAATCTGGAAATAAACAATTACTTCATGATAAAGATTCAGTGCTGATGATCCATGTGGCTGATAAAAGAGAGATGAGGTGATTTGCCCCAAGCTTTACAGCAAACCAGAAGCAAGGGTCATCTTTCTTGTTTACAATTTCATGTTACGGTGTAAAATAAATGCCAATGTGAGTGATGATTCCATCTGTTAGGAAAAAGGCCTAGGAGTAAGGAAGTAGCAGCTCCCAATTCCTCCAACATAAAGTCTGACATATTGAGCACAACTGGAGCCTGGGACATAAAAGATGCTGAAGCAAACATCATGCAGCCATTAGGCAATTAGATAGAAGGTCTTTTTCTGTCTCCAAACCAGCTATTGAGGGGAATGTAGAGATGCTCTGATTAGACAGTAACAGAAGACATTTAATTTGCATTTCCATCCAACAATTTTTAAATTCCTTCCTTGAAGAGTCAGCTTTCCAAAACTCTCCATTTTGTGTTCCACTTAACCTCCTGGGTATTGCAGAGAACATGCTTGCTGGACTTCTCTTTCCACACTCATTAGTTCAGTGCTCTTGGCTCATTTCCTAGGATTTGGTCTAGTACAGCCTCTGACCATCCAGCCATTTGTCTGAAAATCATTTTCCTCTTCACTTCTGCAGTTTTCCTTTCAGTGCCTGAGCAATTAAAATCCCAAGTGATCAAAGCCCTGGTCTTCCAACTGTCCCTTGTTTTTCACAATCATGGCATGAACTCCTTTGCCTCACTGAATGAGCTGAGCTCAAACAAAGAAGGTATGACAATTGCTCAATTGTTAGGAGTTGTGAAGAGTCTTAGCCAAAATATTGACATCATTCTGACTTACACATTAAGGATTAATTTTTACTAAGTCTGTAACTAGAGATTAGCAAATCATTTGGATGTCATTAAAATCAAATTGATTGTCACAAAAAAATCATTGAGGTCTAAATAACTATTGCTTTTCACTTTCCTATCTTGCTTTCTTGATCTTAGCTATTCTGTAGCATTCCTGGATTATTTCCGACTCTCCACAAGGAAAGATTTCACAGGTGTTCATTCTTTTCTGGCTCTAAATTGTCTCTATTATGTATATGCAGCATCTGTTTCGTGGCAGAATACAAATTGTTTCTCTGTATATAATTTGTCTTGACTCAGATGTTCCTTGCAGAACTCCAGGTTCCTTTATGTCGACAGTCCTGATTCTCCAGGCATTTTTAGTCCCTTGTGATCAAGGAGTCAGTGAGTCACTCAACCTGTGTTTGTATATCCCCACATCCTGGGGTACAGAACAGGCACATGATACCTGCTCAGACCCCCTCACCCCAAAACATCTCCACATCCCTTCCATACCCATTTTTGACAGGCTGGAGGGGTGCAATGTGTCAGTCAGAAGTTAAGACACCTTTTTCCATCAGCCACTGCTTCTGGCCTGTGGACATGACCCAGAGCAGGTGGAGCACTGCTGACAGGCTGTGCCATGTGCCTGCAGTCACCGAGTAGGTGTTTTTGTGGGGAAGGTGGAAAGAGGGAGGTTTTTTTGTTTTGTCAGCGAGTGGGAGAAGTATTGAAGTTGTAAAGAACATCGGGAGCGTAGGGTGCGAGGGGGGAGAATAGAGGGTTTGCAGCACTGTAATTTCCCCCGGGCAGGGATCTCAGAACAGTATTTAACAGGGGCTATAGACTGTGCAATACTTAAAACAAATAGATGGAAATGAGTCTTTCTTCTATTAATACGGCCCAGCCCTCAGGAACAGTGCTAAAATGAGTTTGCAAGGCACAATTACCGCACAGTCCTGTCAGGCTGCTGTTAATTCCTCCAGGCAGAGCTCCGTGTTTTGCTGCCTTCAGCCAGCCATTCATTTGTCCGCCCACAGCCCGGAGCCCCCGGCGGCAGCGGGGAGCTCCAGAGCCGCTTCCTGCCTCTGGGAAGGGGCAGCTGCTGAGGCAGGAGCGTTACCCAGGGCCCCAAATGGCAACCCCTGCCTGCCCCAGTGCTCTGGCACCAGCCAGGCAACCCCAAAATGCACTCAGGCTGCTCTAGGTGTTTAGAGCCATTCCTGCCTTGGATTCTGTGAAAAGCATTCTTTGAAACAAGGTATGTTTTAATACCTTTGCTGGAGTATGGAAGAAAGAGTTGGAATTGTGGGTTCAAGGTAAAATTGATCCTGAAAGGTAGATTTGAAGAATTCTTTCAGGATTGTTGTAACAGCAATATGAATTTACCTTTCGGAGGCACAGCTTGGTTTAGAGTTGCACTTTGATATATTTTTGTGTTATTTTGTGGACATGGCTTCAGAAGAAATGAAATTTTTATTCCTCAGCCAGGTGATGGAGTCTTCTTCCTCAGTCCTTGTACTGTATCATCCAAGAAGTTTAAAGCGTGTTTCAGCTCCTTTCCTGTGAAAGATATATTTCAGTGTCACTATCACAGAAGATTGAGGCACAGAGAGCAGAATTACGAGAGGTCTCAAGGAGGTAGTGGCAGACCCAAGGAGCAGAGTGAAGGTGACCTGACTTGCAGTGCTGTGATCTGGCTGTCAGCTGATACGGGCTCTGTGGAGAGACTATGGTGTCATTTACCATCCGAGTCCAGCCAAGCTGGGGCTCGTCCTTCAGCTCCTTTGCAGGAGCTTTTCCAACGCCAGCCTAGCAGCAGTCCAGGCTTGGCAGAGCAGGGAAATGCAGGACAAGGTCCCCAGCCAAAGGCTGCTGCTGCAGCAAGTTCTGAGTGCCCAACGCAGAGTCCCGGGGCTGCCAGTCCAGCACGGGCTGGGCTGTTCTTTGTGCAAACAGCCTCCTTCCTCTCCAAGCCAGCCCGAGGGACACGGGGGAATGGCAGCGTTTATTATAAACTGAGTGAGGGAACAGACTATTGCTGGAGGAGATCCAGGGTTATAAAAGATTGGAGCGAGCGGGGGGAGGAGGAGGGAACAGGACATAATTTGTGTTTGTGCGTGAGGGGGTGCAGACTGGTGGCTTCGGCGAGGCATTCCCCAAACCCTCAGGACCTTTGCCTGGTTTTGGTGGGATTTTGTGCAGTGCGTCCCGTGCTGTGTCAAAGCCCACTTACTTTTTATTGTATCAATCATCCTCTTTATGCAGCACCACGACTCGGAGAGCGCTTGCAGGTCCTGTTCTGAATGAGCTGCACTCGCTGCCAGCTCAGCCTAGTTACTGCTGTAACTTAGTCTGGGGGATGGGAGAAAAAGGTTGCTGCTACTTTAAATATAATGCATTAAGAGGATGCTGGAAAAAGGCCTGCATGCTGTAATACCCAGCCATCGAGTTGGAAAAGGAGCCAGATGTAATACAAAAGAAGAAACACAGCCTCTTATGGATGCTGCACTAATTCATAAATCAGGTGAATCAGCTTAGGCAACTGCTGTGTTTTTATGCCTCTGCTGCATGGAGAACTGCATGTTGGATGCTTTTATTTGAAGTAATGGAACCAGATAATCCTTTGGACCAGGACAACTCCAATGGTAAGAAGTAGAAAACATAGAAGAGAGAGGGGTAAAAAAAGGATAATGAGAGTGTCTGAGTTACCCATCCTGCTAAAGGCACAGGGATAGGCATGTGTTTGTACTGTCTTCTGCATGGATAAGTGGAAATGAATGTGGGAATGTGCTTCACAAGAGCTTAGAAATCCCTCTGTTTACAGGGGCTGGAGACAAACATGTAGCAGACTGATACATTGAGATATTTATTCTACTGGAAGGAGCAGGAAGCAGGCAGAATTAACCTGTCTCCTGAGCAGTCTGTGCAGAGGGAAGAGGGACCTGTGCATTCCACCTTATTCAGTCTGGGGGGTTTTTTGCCACTGAGAAAAGAATGGAACTTTGTGCCGTATGTGCTGTCAAATGTAGCATTTGGGAACAGATTCTTTATCTGCAGAAAGCTTTCCTACAGGCAGACGCATGAGTAATTTACTTAGGAGGATATATTTAGCCAAGGACCACATAAATTCACCCTGGAATTAAAGTCCATGGTTAAAAATGCAGCTATTCCATGGATTTATAGCATTCCACATGCTGATGTTCTGTTATCCAGTCTATTGGAAAGCACACAAAAAAGCATAAATTGAGGGGAAAAGTTGTTTGCAAGTCTTATTTCTCTGTTAGTGGAGAGAATTGGCTGCATTAAGGAGAACAAAGTATTGATGTTTATGAAAACAATTTCAGATGGTGATTTTTGGAATAAATTGATTCTCAGCTGTTTAATATGCATTCAGTATATTCTGAATACAGCTTGAAATCCACTAAATATTCCACTTCCTACATAAATATTGTTCAGGAAGTAGTTATGGATTTCCCACAGCATATTCTCTGCTGATTACTAGAGCTTCAAGTCCAACACAACTGCAGTGTTAATATCACAGAGACCTAAAACTGTGTGGAAAGAATGTGGTTAAGGGAATGAAGTAACATTTAAACTATGTGAACAGTTGGCTGGGCAGATATAAGTGGGCACTGCTTTACTTGGGGCTCTGTGCCCTGCAGAAATCGAATTTAAGATAATCAAGGACAGATTTTAGTGGTGTTTCAAATGATGATATTTGCATGAAAATATTAAGAGAGGAGTCTCACACTTATTTCTTTTTTTCTCTTCTATTTCATACATAGTTATATTAATTCCTCTCTAGAAGGACAGCATCTACCTCTCAAGTCTTATACTTCGTCTTAGACCACTGAGACATGGAATTAAATCTCATTTTCTTTCCAACAGGAAGTTTTAGGATTTTCAGAGAAATGCATGCATAGTTTGAGCTGATATTAACAAATAGATAGGCAAGTGTTCTTGCCCAACATTAGAATCTGGCCTTGAGGAGTCACACAGAGTGTCTGGGTTTTGAGGGAAATACAAGTTTAACTTTATTTTCTCTAATATGTTAAATATCTCACTAAATTTAAGATGAGTATTTTAAGATACATAGGCTCTCATTCTTTTCTTACAGACATCTAAAGTATATTCTGTCATATTGTGTAGAAACTTTGTTTTCCTACAAAATATTTGAATAAGTCAGCAAACACTGGGAAGGTTCCTAAGCTGGGAAATGAGAGATAAGCAAGCACTGCTGGTACCAAGGATGTGGGAAAAATCTTCACTGCTTCCCCTTCCTAAATATGTAAATCCCCATCTTCCTTTTAGTGTTTCTAAATTACTTTGATTTAAACTATCTCATTGTAAACAAATGGGCTGAAACATTTATTGATCAGAAGGTCAATTCCTTCCCTGTGCTGCTGCTGGAGCTGCAGCGCTGCAGGACTGAAGGACTCAGCTGCTGCTCTGAGATTCCAGGCATTATTTTGCTTGAGTTCAGGAAGCAGAAAGTTCTCAGAAATCAGCAGAGTGCTGTTCAGGAAGATTTGCCCCTTGAGAACATTCCCTTGTTCTGGAAGCAGCCGCTGGTCCCTGGGATATCCAGCAGCTCTGGACATGCTGGGAATGGTTGTGTTTATCCAGTGGGCTGCTCATGTGACAAGTCTTAATGCCCTGGGGAGTGACCATGACTTGGAACTCCTGTGCTTGCTGTAAAAGTGCCTTTTTACCTTCAAGAATGCCAAATCAAATCCCCTTTTCTGCCAGCAGAATGAAGTCCATTCTTTGATTTTTGCTCTACCTGAGAGTCCATGTGGCTTAACCATCTACCTGAAAATTCAGCCTCGGTTCTTTCTGTGTTGCTTACCAGCACAATCAAGGGATGATTAATGACAGAAAAAGCTGTTCTGAAGAATTTGTGGCAATAATATACTTGAGAGTTGCTTTTTTTGCCTCCTGCAGCCCTTCCATTTGCTTACTAATGTGCATGAATTCAGCTCGCAGGATGTTGGTGGAATATTCAAGACTGGGAAGCTGTGTCTCATTTCTTAGTACAAGGGGTTTTTTTTCCTAATCAAATTAAGTTGCCAACAATTCATGGAGATGCCTCATAGATTTATTATTGCTTGTAGCTGGAACAGGGAATCACCACTCGTTTATGTGGGGGCCTGAAATGAAATTTAAGCTCTGTTGGTTGCCTTGATGTAACAGCCCCTGGAATAAAACCATCACCTGTGGGTGCAGTGGTTACTGGATTTTTCTCTGTGATTCCCCAGGGAGCTGCAGTGCTTGACTGCCTTGAACACAGCCTGACAGGCTGCTCTTCATTTGGAGATTTGTGCCTGGAGCTCTGTAACTTCTCTCCTGTGCATGGGATAAAGGCTCACGGAAAGCTACAGGTTCTCATACGGATTTAAAAAATCATTAAAGCAAGCCCCACGTTATTTTCTCCTTCTCCCCCACCCATTATTTTCTTTCCATTCTCTGGAATGCGGGCGTGTAGAGAAAGATTATTGTCATTTTATGGTGGCTCGCAGCTCTGACTTTTTGAAGTGTTCTTTTTAATGTACTGCCATGGATTTACTTGATTCTTCTCACAAAAAAAATCTTGGAAGAAACTTGCTGAAGAATGTGCTGATTCCGAAACCATAACCCTAAATTACCCATTTTGGAGGGATGACATATCAGAGCTATGGATTTCTCTTTTGTACTGTAGCCACTTGCTGCTCGAAGGATAAAAGACAGCTCAGCAGCTTTCTGCAAGCTGCTGAAGATTTATAACATGTTTTATTTGTGCGCAAACGCTTGAGTACAAAGTATCTATGAATTATGTATTCATTGTGTCTTCTAATTGCTCAGATCTCAGTTTGTACAGCTCTTGTCAACACTGGAACCACCTCTGAGTTTATTCCTTTCTCTGTCCTGACAATATTTCTTTGTGATTTGGTTGTTAATCCTTAAAGAGCACAAGATTTCTATTAGACTTTTTGAACAACCTTGTAGACCAGATCCCAAATACCGGTTTTAGTGAACTCATATTCCCTACACAATAAGTGTGAATCATGGATGCAGATTTGTGTCACAAAGAAATAAAATTAAACCATTGTCCTTTAATAACACAATAATTACAGCATATTTTTTTTCAGTCTCTGACGTACACATTGAACCAGGTGAATTACTTGGATGACAGCCAGGCTTGAACTTTGTCTGCTGTTGGTAATTTAGATTCTTCAGGAGCTGTTTTAGGGCAGTAATGACATCCTGGCCTCAATGACACCTTGGCGTGCATTAAAAATCACACCTGGTAGAGAGGAAAGCAGAAGCAGAGGCTGAGAACGCAGAATTTCCTGTAGGTTATGTGTGGTAGCAGAGTTGAGTGGGAAAGCTCCAGGGGAACAGGAGATCAAGGACTCAGCAGATTACTGCGTAATGATTTGTAGATGCATTCTGCAGTTTCCAGGTTGGAAATTGAGTTGGGGACAACCATTGTATGCAGTGGCTTCCTCTCTGTCCCAGCTGAAATCAGTAGGAGAGGGCAGAGCCAGTCAATCAATGGGCATCCCGCTGGATTATGGGCATTTAACAGGGGAGAACCATCCCTATGAAATCCTGAAGAAACATTCATGGATGGATGAGGGTGCGGGAAATACTCACAGTCATCTCTTGGCTCTTTGGAACTAAAGAAAAGGGTCTTTTCATAGTCAGGCAAATTCAAGGCCTCTTTTATATTCCTCCTAAAAGAGAGGAGCTTCAGAGCATTGTGAGGGAACCTCCCAGATCCGACTCTTCCACACAGCACTGCCAGTCTCTCTCAGAACTTTCTACATCAGCCATAGCTGGAAGGTGAATTCAGCATAACTGGATGGAATGGAAGAGTGCACAGGCAAGGGATCTCCTGGGAGCAGAGATGGAGGAGTTCCAAGCGTACATTTGATGTATCAAGGTGTTTCTAGGTGAGAAGCTTTTAAATTAATGAGATTCTGGTAGCATCTGACAGGAACTGGAGGAGCCCAGAAGGAGAAGTGTCCCTTGTTAATGGGATCTGAGCCCCACATTTTGACCCAGTGGGGTTTCTGAGCCCTTCAGCCAAGGGTTATTGTGGTGCCATGGATGTAACTCAGCTGTTGGCCGGGAGCCTCCTCTTCTGGTGGTGCCCAGGGAGATGGACAGGAGCTGGTGCCTCCCATCCCTGGCTGACAAATCCATCCTACAGGGGGATGTACACAATAAAGAGCTGCTCACCCTGAGCCACTGCAAGGTTCTTTATGATGTCTGATCAGGATGTTTGCCCAGGAGGTTCCTTGGGGCATACACAGGGTTATCCCAGCATTTAGAGCATTAAGGGGATCATGTTTGGATTTAGAGGTGCTTCCTCTCCAAGTTTCCAAGGAACCAGCACATGGAGAAGCTGTGATTGCCAAGCATTCCTCCTGCTGGTAGAGGCTCAGAGGCCCAGCAGATGCCTTGCTCAGTGAGTTAGTTGTCAAAATGATTTTGGCTGCTATGGAGCTTAGGATCAGAAAATACCTGCCACAGCGAGGCTTTGGGAAATGTTTGTTTTCCTAGCAGATCTAGATACACCTCTAGTTTTGTTTTACACCTTTTAACACTTCTCTAGCTGCAGCTGGAGGTTGGTGGGCAGCTGTGGCAGATGTTACAACACGAGCCCTTGTTCTTTGGGCTGGAGCTGCTTGTGTGGGTTTGTTTGCTTAGCGTTGAGTGGCTGATGGAGCAAATTGATGCCTCTGGATGTGGGTCCTGCTCTGAATCCTGGGGAGAAATCCTGATACTTGGTGTTTTGAAAATAGGAAAGTAAAATGCAAATAGAGTTCTCTTATTAGATCCAGAATGAAGGAAAAGAAAAAAAAAAGACAAACTAATAATAGTAAAAGTTAGTCCAGAGTTCACAAAATTTTATTGTCTCTCTGATTGGCCCTGTGTTTGCAGAATTGCTGTTAGAGCCTTACTCCTGGCAGGGAGAATATCCCTGAAGAGTTTTTCACAGCCCATGTGTCAGACAGGAATGCAAAGGATCAATTTACAGCCAGAGACAAAGATCTGAAAATGTCCAGGGGGACCTGGGGGAATGTTTCTCACCCCAAATAGTTTCAGTGATTTAAGTGATCCCGCTTGCCTGACTGCAGCGTGTGTCCAGCTTTGCTGGGTTCAGCCTGAGCAGCAGCAATAAAAACAGAGTTTGTGGCTGCAGCAGAGCCAGGGCAGGAGCACCAAGCACAGCAAAACCTCCTCGCAGTCACTTCTGCTGCAGAGCTAAAGAGAATTCCAGCGTGTTGTGGAAAGCTCAGGAGTGCACCACGGTATTCCAGGGAGAACCCGGGTGCTGTGTGTGTTTCCATGAGTAACTTGCTTTGCTTAGCAGATCATCCTTTATTACTGGGTTGCAGCTGTCAGAAAAAAACAGGCATTGAGCTGAGGAGTTGTATTTAGAAGTGCCCTCTGGATGGGATGGTCTGGAAGCTACACAAAGCAGTTGGAAGTAGTTTCCAGTTCCGTTTGGCCAGTATTTGGATAATGGTTGTACTTTCCCTGAAAGTTGGTGGTCATTTTTATTTCATATATTCTTAGAGATATTTGTTTTGTTGTCATTTAAAGTCTCCTGTTAAACTTCAGGTAAAACCAGAGGATATATTTATCTGTTTCATGTCAGTTGCAACAGGATCTGTAAAGTCAGGCCTTAATCTTATAAATATATCTAGATGTATACAGCAGGAGATGGCATGAGGGGTTTGTCTGAGTTGTCTGGAAAAGCACACATGCTGTTCATCCTTTTTTTGACTCTTACAAATGTTTGTTGTTTTTAAGACTGAAAAAAAAGAAAAGAGAAGATTTAATTTTTGTTACTTTTAAGCCAAGATGCAGCTGATGACACAAATTCAAGACACAGAAAAAGTAATCAGCATTTAGGATTTAGGGAAAAAAGCAGGTGCATTCAAGTCGAACCCAGTGCTCAGCACACTGAGGGCTGCTGACCCGCCTGCCTGTGCCTCTGCCTAGGAGAGAGGCAGGTTTTATTTTCCCTGCTTATTCATTTTCTGAGTCATTCATCTTGTGCTATAGCTATTGAAAACTGTAACAGAGTCTGGGAAGCGCTTGGCTTTTGAGTGCTGCCTCCTGATTGGACTGGGGAATGCTGCTGTTCGGGAATAATGTGTGAATACCATCTGCTCCGAGGAGCCGGGAGCCTCCGTGGATTCTGCCGGAGAGGCACCTTTAGCCAGGACTCCAGGCAAGGGGAGCACGCCTGCCTTCCCTCTGTCTTATCCAAACTTTCAGTTGTCACTGGATTTCCTTTCTGTTTCCCCGTGGAACTTTTTTTGTGCTTTGCCCGAGGGCTGAGTTGCTTCTCCTGTGGGTTTTGGGGGTGTTTTTCTTTTATTTTTTTTTCCTGTGTGGGATTTCTTCTGGGGTTCAGCATGCATACCAAGCCAGAAAATAAATCAGGGAGTTTTGCAGCTGTTTATTGCAGCACGAGAGTTAACGTGGAATGTCTGAGTTGTTTTGAGAAACTACTTCCAAAAATTTGACCTGCTCATAAAAAGGTAAGCAGGGAAAGACTTCAGAACTTGGGGATTTTGGGACTGACTTTTTACTTGCAGGGGGGGTTTGTTTTGGTAGGAATGAACGTGTCCCATTTGCAATGTACAGTTGCTTTCCAGCTATGCCTAGGATCAAAGACTGGGGTTTGTCTCTGAATTTCTTTAATGAGCAGAGTTGGAACAATGATTGTCTCTTTCTCTTTTGTGTAGAAATTGTTTTACAATAGGTCTTAACCCAAACTTTCTGCAGTGTAATTGTAATTCAGAACAGCAGCTCTTTTTTGGGTTTGTATCTTTATGCAGAGAACTCTCAGCTCTCATTTTCCTGCTTATGAAATCTCTGTTTCTGTTATCTCAGACCAAACACAGTTGGTTTTCAGCAGTCTGGATTTCCACTTGCAGAGGACAAGATGTAGTTTGTGAGCCTGTTAAATCCTGCTCACTAATGACCTGCAGAGAACTGGGACCATTCCTTCACCTCAGGACAGCAGGCCTGACACCACAGCCTGGGGCCACGCTTTCTCCCTGCTAGCACATCCCGTACACTTGCATTTAACTTCTAAAATATGGGTATAAATTTTTTTCCTGCAGGTTGCATTTCAGTCAGACTCTTTTATCTCCACATGGCAAAGTTAGCAAAGGGAGGGCAAGAAATACTGATGTTTTGCCAAATCCTGATCCTCCTTCCAGTGAGCCAGATTAGTCAATTTACTGTGGTCTGTTCAAGGGGGAAATCTGCAAAAACTAATTCTAAGACTTTGCTGAAGACTCACTGGAATTTATTTTTGACTAATGCCAGATTCTTTTGTGTTGGTATGTTCATGGTAACTGTGCAGCAAGTGTGTGACTTGCATGTCCTGATATGTAGTGCAAGGCAAATGTTCAGTACTTGTAATTAAGGGAACAGTAGATTTATGTAACTGGTGCTTGTTCTGACCCAAACTTTTCATATTCAATCAACAACAGATAAACAAGAGAAGGTCGTTCTCCTACTGTGCTTCCTTACACCCAGGCCTGTGGAGCAAATGTTCCTGGAGTACAGCAAAGAGCTGTTGCATTGACAGTGAGGCATCTTTTCACTTAGTCATCTTCCTGGCCCACTGCCAGATCATCAAAAGCAATTCCTTTAATGAAAAAAAACTTATTTTCCTCGAGCCTAAATCAGGAAAATTGTGGCAAGTCACAGAAGGAATTAGGAGTTGGGCTTGTGGGTCCCTTCCAGCTCAGGATATTCCATGATTCTGTGAAGGAGTGCCTGGATCACACCAAGCAGCACCACCAGGACAGGCCATTAGCTGGAGGGCACTGTGCTTGCTGGGGACATGGCATATGTGGGTTAAGGTCTCACTGTGCCATGTGTGCCACTCACTTTGTGCTTGTTCAGAAACCTTTGAAAGGTTGTGCATGCACCAGTCCAAGTGGGGTTTTCCGGTAATAGCACATTTTGGGGACAGAAAAGCTGTTTTTCAGTCATTGATAATAACAACAACAACAATAAATGCTCTCTTAGGTCTTTTTTTTGCTGGAATTACATGGTCAGTCGTAGATTTCCCAGCCTAGTGATGATTGTAATGAGGAATGAAATCCTGACCTCTGAACTCCAGAGGATCTCTTCCATTCCACACCAGGCTCCAGAAGGTTTCTCAGCCACTGGCAGGGGTGACCAATAGAATATGGGATGTGGAATCAGAGCTCTGTGATTCCATGGAATGTCCATACACACACTCAGATCAAACACCAGTGGGTTGGAAAATTGTGTTTATTTTTTTGCTTTTCATACTTCACCCAACAGCAGTTCCTTGGTTCACTGGCCTGCCTGTGATAGATATTTTTACAAGGGTAGAGTTTCCTGGTTATAACCCTTTTGCAGAGGGTTCCTGCTGGATCCCTCCCAAACCTCTCCACAACTCAGCACTGGTCAATATTTCCATTTCACGGGATCCTGTGTAGCTGCAAAGCACGTTTTGTTTGCCTGCCTGTGGCTGATGTGCTGCTCTGATCATCAGCCCTGCAGTGCTCCAGTGTTTTTCCCTCTCTAATCCAGATAACTTCATGCCAGCTTAAATGTGCTGCTTTTATTCTCTTCTGCAGGGGAGCTGAGTTAGAAGTGCCTTGTCCAGGGTGACTCACAGGGAGCTTTTCTCATGGTATTGCAGTGGCACAGGATCTCCTGTGTTCCCCGTTAGTCCTTTGCCATTCTTCATGCTCCACACTCTTCCTCCTTGCCCATTTCCCTTTCTTTGATCTTCTTCCCTCTGTATTCCCTCAAAAAATTATAAATTGCTGCAGGACATTTGTCATTTTGCTGGGGAGAGCATAATCTTGGCATGACTTTTGGAGTCTGGAAAATCTCAGTACAGGTTTTTCAGCAGACCAGGCTTTTTGTTTCCTTGAAGATGAAGAATTCTCATTTTCACTACAACAAAGTACTTTATTTTGCTAAAGTGGCAACTCTGGCAATGCAACATCATTGTATATTTACAGCCTAATTTCAGGAATCCACACAGATTCCTTTCCTCTTCTCCTCCACCACAACTCTCTTGTCTGACTTGGTTGCCAGACTTTCTCTGGGAGTTCAGTCCCACTTAATTCACAAAGAATGTGGCTCCTTCTGCCATACTCTATGCCTGGAGTCTAAATCAGGACATTTTTTGTGAACTTCAGCTTAAGCTAAGTCTGACCTACCTAGAATTGAGGTTTCCAGTTTGCAGACATGACCCAGAGTGATGAGGCTCTACCATTACCATGAAGTTCTTTGCCTGTATCTGTGCTAGCCTTGCCTTTTATATAATCTAATAGTTCTTTGCCAAGGAGTAAAATGTAATAGGAACTATTTTTGTGATCTTGGGAGTATTTTTGCTGGCTCTGAGCTCCTTGGAATAGATGCCGCCTCCTGCTATGATGTCATTGCTCCTGGTGCTTGCCAGTAGACTATCAACATTTTAAAAATCAAGATAAGAAAATCAAGATAAAAAAATGGTATTTTGCTTCCATGTAGGTCAGACGAAGCACAGAAATCAGTATGTTAAGAGAAGAGAAGCAATGATGGGGAGAGAAGGACTTCAGAAAAACTGGGACAATCCAGTGGCAAGCACAGGAGACCAGAGAATTCCTGGTTCCTGGTTCAGACCATATGAAACGATTTTGCAGAGCAGCTGTGGAAGTGAAAATCAGCACAAGGAGGGTTGATTTAGAATTTCCTCATGGAAATTTTGGAAGTCTTTCTTTCTCTCAAGGAATTTCAGCCCACGGCTTCTCTTTTCTCACAGAAAACTCTGCCAACAGCCTGCCCTGGGGTGGCCTGTCCTTAGATCCCTGACCAGAATGTCATACTGGGAACGGTGTGGAGTGACTGGAGCAAGGACTCCAACCAGTCTTGGGAATTTTGTCTTGAAAAAATGTAGCCAGGGCTTCATGGCAATTTTGTGAGGGGCTTTTGAATGCTCAATCCCTGATTTTCTACTCCCTTGATCTGAGCTTGTAATTTTTAATTTAGGAGCAGAGAACTGAAGGCAAAGAATGATGTCAGGTGGGATGAGTCGTGTGCTAAACTCCCTTCTGCAGTCTAACAGATATGAGATTAAATGGCTTAAGGACAGTATGGAAGAACTGAACCTTTGGAGTAAAGTCAAGGTTTGAGAATTGGTGTCTTATTTTAGGTCAAAAAGGTCCAAAAGGCCTTTTGAGGTTGCTGTTGTTTTATGTGCCTTTGGAAAGTGCTGCCTGACTTCTTGATCTCAGGCATGTGAGCCATCTAAGAGCAACTTGGTGAATTTTTTAAAGCTCTGTTTTGAAAATATTGGTGCTTTGTCAGTAAATCAGTTTGGTTTTGGTGCTCACTATCATTTTCCTTGCAAATGGATCCCACATCAAGCAATGTTCTTGAATATTTTAAGCTAATTATATTTGTACATATTTTGGTGTTGGATAGAGATTAGATATAAATTAAAAACCAACACAGAGAAACATATTCCCCAATGGATTGTAATAAACTTTCTCCTACTGTAAAAAACTTGTATCCCAGTAGATGTAACATGGATATTTTGAAAGCTCTGTAATGTTTAAGGGTTAAGGATCCATCTCTTACAGATGCTTTGGATGTGTTCTCTGGAGGCCAAGCCAAGGAACAGTGTGTCCTGTCCTTTTGTCTGTCCTGATTTCCAATTAGTCAATCTCTAATTTTCCTCCAGTGAATGGGCAGATATGCACCTTAAGAGAAAATATACTCATTTCTCTGTTCCTGATCTTCCCATGTTTCAGGGAGCATTGAAAACTTCCAACCTTTCCCTCCTTGTTTCTTCCTTCACTCTCTTGAAAATGTTCTTGGGAGATTTTATCTTGCCCTGTGGTTTGTTGGGTGCATTAGCACAGCCTTTGCTTGCCAGAGCTCTCACTAAGTAGAACTGGCTTCAGTAAATCATTGTAGCTTTGGAAAGTCTGGAGTTCCAGTCATGGCAGAGCAGAAGAGGGAGGGGGAAACAGGAATACAAGAGCTTTTCCAGCTGGGGAAAGAGCAAAGGTAATTCTCCAAAGAGGAGTCCAAACAGAGAGGTCTCTGATGGAAGGCTGTGGGTATCATTCTCTTACAGGCTGGATTAATATTTCATCCAGAGAGGTGGAACTAAGTCTTGTTCTGGTTGAAAGTGGAGGAAGTGAGTGATTCAGCTTATTTTGTCAGGCATCTCCCTGCCTGTGACAAGGTGCAGTACAGCATTTTTGTAGCCATGGGGAAGGAGAGCTCTGGCTGGAGTGCAACTGCTCGCCCTTTGTCTCAGATCAGTGCAGCTGATCCCTGCCTTGCTTTCCTGAGTAACAAAATTCTCAGCGCAGATTTAAATCTCCCTTTGTCAGTGATTCAGGCTCGTACACAGCACCTCTATTTCATTCACATCTGAACCGCTTCAGATAACCCGTGTCTGTCAAGGTTTGAAGTAGTGATCTTCTTATTTTAATAAATCCTTTAGCATGAAACTGTCTTTAACCGCCCTTGATATTCCTGTTCCCTGTCCAGGGTAAGCTTGGAAATTTTTTCCTTTTTTTTCTTTTTAATTGCTACTTGCTCTCATAAGCCATACGATGCTTTTGATAACAGTCATCAAATTTTACAGCTATCACTATAATCTCAGTGCTGTTAACCATCTGCATCTTTCCTCATGTTCTATAGAAACTGAAGAGAAAACAAATACATAGTTAATTTTAGCACATCACTCCTCTTAATGGATTTTGTGTCCCAAGTAGCAGCACTGTTTAATGTGTCTGCAAATAACCTCATGGAAACGAGGAGGAATCCACACACAAGGACATTCCTTAATGGTTTTGAGCCCTTAGGGCCGTGTTGCAGGGATCAGCAGTGGGCTGAAAAGGGTTTGAGTCCTACAAAAGTCTGGACACTTCAAGTTACAACTTCTGTAAGTTGTGACCTCTGTTTGGGCATTTTAATTCCATGGAATCTGAACTTGAGACATCATCAAACCACGTCAGGTGAAGAGTCACCTGTGTCTGTACCTGGTGACGAGCTGTGAGCAGTAATGGGAGAGCAGAGCAGGGAAGGGGGAAAATCTGACTTGAGTAAAGAGAAACCTGGGCAAAAAGGGTGGAGAAACCATGCTCTTGAACCAGGCAGGCAGCATGGATACAGGCCTGGGATACAGGCCTGGGATGCTTCCCTGTGACCCTAGGAAGGGCAGAGGCAGCTGGAGAAGAGCAGTGGCCCAGCTAACGGGTACCCACAGCCCAATCCTGGCTTCAGGGAGTCATTTATCCTCCTCACTTCGCAGCATCCAGCCCTAAGGAAGGGCTGCCAGATGTCACACCTAATACGGGATTTCCTGTAGTTCACCTCAAATCCTGGGATTTGTTTAAAAACATGTGCAATATTACCTTTCTTGTGCCTGAGCTGAAAAATGGGAATCACCTCAGAGCCAGTGAGCTCCCAGGCTGTGCTTTCCTGACTTTCTTGGCCACTCAGGAGTCAGAGAAGGTCCTGTGCTGTGGGACAGGTGGAAATGCAGCTCTGCAGTCAGACACCTGCCAGCTCTCCATGGCCAGGGGAACACTCCTGATCCTGGGCAGGACCTTCCCTTAGGAGAGTCAGTTCCTCTGCTCTCTCATCCCAGGGCTTACAGGAAGAAGCACACACTGAACAAAGGTCATTCTACTCCCAGTTGCCTCCAAGGAGTACCAGCTGCTCAGCAGGTGCAGTTTCACCTGAACAATGCACAGGAATTTGTCATTCATTGAAATATACATTAGAGGTAGGCTGAAGTTAAATATTTTTTTAAATTACCTCCCCCAAAGGACATGAAGAGAAAACTGTATCTCGTTTTGTTGTTCAACTTTTTATCTTACGAAAACCACAAAGGAAAAGGTTTATTTTTAAGATAATGGTAAAATACAACAGAGGGACTGAGTCAGACATAGGACTGTCTTGAAAGCAAAATTACCTTTTCATTTAGGCTTCACTGGAGTGGTCAGGATTGGTGCTTAAGATGACATCTATGTCCACCAAAACCTTTCAGCATTACATTTAATCATTGTGGATACATAGAAGGAGTCCCACAATAAAAATGATATATTTTAAATTTCCTCATAGTGCTTTAACCTTTATATTGCCAACACCCAAGATTCAAATAGAAATGTGCACGGAAACTCTGTAATTTTATATATTCCCAATTCTTTTCTTTATAGGAATCCATTTAAAATTACACAAGAAACTTCTCTTCATCTTCTGAGTGTTTCACTGATTAGCATAATTTATAGCCAGTGTTGTGAATAAGGTGATTGTACCCAGGTGATTGCAAAAAGGTCTGTGGATCTCAGCTTTATAAATATTATTCTGAATCTAACTTTGTTCGAGTAATTGATGTAACATGAGTGAGTGTTGTGCAGAGCTCTTCAAGTGCAGAGACCACACACTGTGTAATCTCTGGAGCCAGTCCTCATCATGCCTTTGCTTTTCTTAGCAACAAAATTAACTCCACCATTATAAAATGTAGCCAATACTTTACCTCTGCACTCAGAATCTTCTCACATGAGATTCAGCCCACGCTCTAAATCCTGCCTTGGTTATGTGTCACTCTTTGCCTCAGAGAACTGGAAAAGTGACTTTGCAGTCTCTCAGCAGAACTAGAGACGTTCTACAATCAGGAGGTGTTGCAGGGGAACCCTGAGAGGTCCATTAAGCACCTTTCCCACCATCTCTGACAATCAGAAACCCCCCAAGCCCTCTCCTCTGGAGGGTCCATCCCCTCGGGGCGCTCCAGAAAGGGAGGATGAGTTTTGTCTCATCAGGCAAAGCTGTAACTCAAGGTCAGCCAGGTGAGAGGAGGTGCCCAGGGCTGAGCAGGGACTTTGTCACAGACAGTGGGACCCCAGGCTGTGCTCAGCCTTGTGCTGGGTTACACAGTGAACCCCGCAGAGCCCGTGCCGGGCTCCTTGTGCAGCTGTCTGGCTGCTCAGGCTTCTCGTGCTGGTCGGATTTGCCTTTCTCCCATGTTCTCTTCCCCCACGAGCACAGGGCTGCCAGAAGGGCTGGATGGGTGCTCAAGAGCTTTTAAATGCTCTGGTTAGGAATTGGTGGGAATCAGTGTGTTTGTGTTTCTCTGAAGAAGTTTTATGGCTTTTTCCTGCTCCTGCTTGTGACGAGGTCACTTTGAGGGTGGAGCATGCAGGTCACCCACTGCCAGAGCCCTGTGTCAGCATGTGGGGGGTGACACAAATGGGACAGGAGCTAAAATCTCCTGGAAACTTTGGGTGATGTTTTTATCTTTAAGCAAATTCCTGGAGAATTGCTGAGATGAAAGCAGGCACGGCTCTAAACCTGCATGTTCTATAATGATGAGGTTCTAGGAGAAGCTGGAATCCTTCTTACAGGAGAGTAGGGAAGTAAAGATTCCCAGCTGTTAATATTAATAAGCCAGGGATTCTTCTAGTTGAAGCTGCAGCAGAATTGCATGGAAGTCCCTGGAGAACTCCAGTCCAGCACTAGAAATCTGAAAGGTTTGGATCCCAGTCTAAAATATTTCCACTGCTTGAGTGAATTTCCAAAACTGAGCTATTTTTTATCATAATCCAGTCAGAGAAAATAAATTTATGATGCAGTCAGCCTTCAGTTTAAGTATTTTGCGAGTAGTATGGTGGCTGGAGAGTCTGCTGTGTGTGCAGGTCCTCAGCATCCACTTGGGAATGGAAGAGTCCTGGAACAAAGGCTGGTGTGGTTCAGCTGGCTTTGAAGAAATAACTAGCAATGGGTTTGAGGTTCCTTTATGGGAGAAAAAAGAAAGGGAAAAAGAATGCAAAAGCCAACATGGTTCAGTGTCTGGGCACATTTTCAAGGCCTCTTTTATTTTGAGTAATTAATTCTGTGTTTTATTAGTAATGAAAGCAGGGGCTATTTTGTTCAAGGCTGGAGCAGTTCAGGGTGACTCGGCAGGAAGTTAAACTGATGGAGCATTACTTTTGCAATTTATCACCTGCCTGTAGTGCTTACTCAGGGTATAGTACAAGTTTATCATTGTTCAGAGCAATTATATTCTAAATTCACTTAATAATTGCATCTCAAAATGAGATAACTTTAAAGAACTGATTATTTTATAAGTAACTGGGAAAATCTCTAGCGTGACATCTCTTCTCTGAGGCAGCCTAAATGCAAGCTGGCTTTTTGGTGATCTGTTTCAAATTAAGTGATTTCATTGCATAAATGTATGTACTGGGGCTTGAGTGTGGTGTATTTAAATGCTTGCAGCCTTCTTACACATTTGTAATGATTCCAAACTAGCAAGTTTTTTTTGTGGGAGGGGATTAAAAATCTGTTCTATTTTTCCTTTGGTTAAGAGAACTTGAAATACTGGATAGTATAAATGTACAGTTTCAAAACTGGTCACAGTTTTTGGTAGGATTGGTAGACTTGACAGCTGAACCCAACAGACCAGCCACAGACCCTCCAAAACTTTTCTTTCCTTTTTTCTGCTTCCCCAGGTGTGGAAGGCCCTGGGAGCTGCGGGGTCCCTGCAGCAGCCCCAGCTCTAATTGAATATCCCAGCCCAGCTTTGAGGGTCCCGCAGTCCCTGGGCAGGCCCCACTGAGTTACTGCACAGCTTTAGGCAGCAGAGTTTTACTGACTGCAGCAAATATATTTGCTGTGCTTTATGGAGCACGGAGAAGCTTGTTTTCTGAATTTTAATTGTCTCTATAAATCGTGTTAAGATGGTGTTCTATTAGACTGCAGGAAATTAATGTGAGTGGTTCGAATATGGGCATTATTGGGAAGGTGTGTTGCTCACAGGGCTGTTAGAAAAAGAGTTTTCCAACCTGGCTGAGCAATAACAAGGGTGATAAGGATTGTAAAGATCTGGAGTGCAGCTTCCCAGGAATCGCCATTCAGTCTTGGTTTTACCTACAGGGATTCTCTTGTCCCACTGGGGACTAAGTGGTGATAATTTTCAGCTTGTGCTTCACAGAGGAGAGGAAATGTTTGTTATGGGGCTCAGATAGCTCAGGCACAGAGATTGTGAGAGGGGCACTCATGTCAGATTGTAGTTCTGGACATTTAAGATGAAGGATGAAGGATGAACCTCTGCTCTGGGGGCAGGCTGATAGGGTTGGGGCTCTTCAGCCTGGAGAAAAGGCTCCAGGGAGATCTTAGACCCCCTTCCAATGCCTAAAGGGGCTCCAAGAGAGCTGGAGAAAAACGTTTTGATTCTGTGACTTGAGAGTTTGATGTTAATGAGTGCAGCAAGGAAGATTAGCAGATTTTACTCCCAGCCTCCTCTTGTCCCTGCTCTCAGGGGAGGAATTTTGGTTCTTTTCACCAAGGGGTTGTTGTGGGGGTCGGAAGGCAGGAGCTGCTCTCATCTTGGCACCGGGACAGCATCCAAATCTTTATTTGCAGGATCAGAATGTTTTCAAAAAGATAGGCCAGGTTGAAAGCTCTCCATTGCTCTATCTCCCAACATTCTGCTGGAGAGCTGGAATGATTGATGAGCATTTCTCATTGCAATTACAGATGAGCAACAGCAACCCACAAATCATGGCACGCTGGGTAGGAGTTCCTGAGCCGCTCTCTGTAGTCTGGCCAGCAAATCATTAAATCAAGCGAGGATGAGCAAGGGGCTGCTGGATGTTCTCGCCTCAGCACAGCAGCTGAGAGAGAGCTGAGTAAGCTGCTGTCTGCCTAAATCAATCCCCACTCTGGGAATTGAAACAGTGCAGACGTGAAGCCTGTCTGTGGCCACATAAAAGCCGCATTATGGCTGTGATTTAGGGACTACGCCTAAAGCAGCTCTTTGAATCCCTAATCCTGGGAGCTCCGAGGGAAGAAAGCAGGAAGGCCATGCTCAGATGTCAGAAACTTTCCCCCTGACCCTGACTCGAAGTGGGGGACCTGGCCTGCAGTGAAGCCAGTCCGTGGAGAGTGAATGCACACTGTATGTTGTAATGGGATTTTACAATGTAGATCCTGGCACATATATTTAATATCTGACTATTCACATGCTTGGCTGGCAAACACACTGAACATTGCCAGATTTCTATAAGAACCTGTGAATTCCTGACCTAGATATTCCTTGAAGGAGGGAATTCAAGAGCAGGAGAGAAGCATGAAAAAGTATGGTAGACTGGACTCCTGACTTCTGACCCATTTCCCTTAATTCTTCTGAGTAGTAAAATCTTTAAAAAACACAAAATTGGGTTAATAAAACGATTGAAGATGATCAGCTCACTCTTAAAGTTGTTCCAAGTTCAGTCTTTATACAATTTACTTTATGCTTGGGGTACTGAATAATGAAAAATCTAAACAGAGTACTAAGCCTCAATCCTACATGTAAATCTGTGCACATGTGCTGCAAACAAGATAGCACCCATGGACAGATTTGTTTGTGTTGCCTTGTGAGCCAAATGCTGTGGTTTTGCTTCTTTTAATTATTCAGTCCTGAAAGAATTTACTGTGAAATCCCACCAGGCAGAGATAAAGACTGGAAACCTTGTAATCTACAACTGTACAGGAGGGTCAGTTTATGGCCTGAATGTGCTGGAGAATTTAGATGTGGAGAAAATCTTTCGTAGTGAACTGGCATGAAAGCCTGTATTATTTTGGGGCTTTGCAGCATATAAATTGTGTTTACGATGAAGCTAAAGCTTGGGAATACCAAATTGGTAGATCTAATCCAGATTTGCTATTCTGGTGAATTTTTTCCTTCTCAAGTGAATTCAGGTTGTCAGGTTAATTCAGTCCCAACATGACAAGGGCAAGACAAATTAATTAGCTTAATCTCCGTGGGTTGTGAGGGTTTTATCTGTGTGCGTTTTGTGTGAGGGTGTGCAGGGCACTGCTGTGGGTGATCGACCATGGCAGGGGAAAGAAGGGTCCTTCAGCTTCACCCCAACATCTCACTCCCAGCCAGGTGAGAACATTGTCAGTGAAAAGTTTGAATTTTCCTACAGTCTGGAACTGAAAACCACACTCCTAGTGCACTTCCAGTATTAAACTTTTCTCTTGAGACTGCTCAAGAGTCACAAGTAATGCTTTAGAAAAAATTAAAATTTTTAGTTGTAGAGAAAAAATGGCTACATCTGGTCTCATAAAAACAAGCAGCCAATTAAAAAAAAATGTTGGGTTCCACAGTATCTGGAACTCTTACATGTCATAACCTTGTTAAGATAATTACAGTAAATGGCTTTTCTGCAAGGGAATCCCCTGACATTCTTCCCTGGGAGATTAAATCTCTGCTGCTGTTCTAGATGGATTCTGTGGCTGAGTGAAAGTCTCTCCTACCTCCTTTAAAAATATCAACAACCAAAGAGAAGACAACACTTAATTCTTTTTTACGAAAGGAAAAGAGAGTAATGTCTTGGGAAGAAGGGAAATCAAATAAAAAATTTAATGCTAGAGAAGAAAGGCAAGAAATGCAGTTGCCATGGAAACTGGAGCATAAGTAGAAACTTTCCAGCAAAGAGCAGAAACTAAAAATGAAAAAGCAGAGTGGCGAGGCTCGGCAGATAGCCAGGAGCTTCCTCCACCTCCTTCTCTCCCATGCTCCTGGTGGGATGTTCTTCGTCATCCTTCCATGGGCTGGAGGTGCTCTGGGCGTTTGACGAGCAGAGCTGGGGTTGGAGAACTTCACAGGGGACAGCAGTGCTTGGGATGAGGCAGCTGTGCCAAAATCCTCTGTGTGCCTTAGCTTGGGGCCTCTTCCATGGGAAAGGGGAAAATTCACTGGGAATGCCCATAATGTCTCAGTGGGCTTGGGAGGGAGGGGAAGCTGCTTTGTCTGATGGTCACAAATCACCAAGAAAGTCCTTGATTCTTCTTGTGTCCAAAGCAAGGTCTGGGAGTGCACTGCCGCAATAACTCCTGCCCTTCAATGCTTCTCTGATCCCTTTGTCATAGGGAAAAGATTCCCTAAAGCTTGCTCCAAGTGCTGCTGTGCCTCAGACTGGCTGGGCTCCCTCAGCTCTCTGATCCTCAGCTCCCACCTGGGAGTCACACTCCTTGTCAGTGTTCTGCCCTGGGCACAGGATGTGTCCCACAGTGGTTGTTGGCTGCACCCCACGTGTTTCTGAAAGCAGAGGCAAATTCCAGGCGTTCAGTTTTGTCCAGGGCCACGGGATCATTTGGTGCTGGCACGTTTAGCTCCTAAGTATGCAATAAAGTAATGCAGTCATTGGATTAGCAATTATTAAATCCACATATGCTTTTTAGTATGACATGGAAAAAAGCAGGTTGGGAAAGCTGGGCAGGTTCCCAGGCAGGGCTCTAAAACCTTTGTGGTGGCCAGGAAGTGATTTGGGTGAAAGCTTGGGAGCGTACCCAGGCCTGTGTGCTGGTACAGATGGAAGCAATGAAACCTGGGCTGTTTAGATTTCCTTCAGTCATATTTTTGGAATTAAGCACGGGTGTAAGAGTTTTGCTAATTTGCCCTCAGACTGTTCAGCGTCTTATATAATTGACTGCTTTTTTGTGAACAAAATAGAAAGTGCAGTGAAGCCCAGAAATCCCGCTTGACCTCTTTGTATGTGAAATGTGGACAAACTTACCTGGGGTACAGCACCTCGAGTTAGGAACTGTTCCTCAGTTTGTCACTAAAAATAAAACCCACACATGTTTAACTCTGCTGCTTTGCCACTGACTTCACTCCTCAGCTGTCCTGTCACAGTCTCACCTGGACTATTTCTCATTTAACTATTATTCCAAAACACAAGGATTTGTGGTTTGTTGGGGTTTTTTAGGTTGGAAGTAATGAAGCTTAGAGTAACAAACTTCACTGAGATTTCCAACTGACTAAAGGGGATGTTATTTTTTTTAATGTTCTTTACCATTTGGGCAGGGAAAAAAAGCAGGGAATATGTTTCTTAAGCTCCGTAAAAACGGATTTTTAAGAGGAAGCTCTTTGGAGGGAGCGGTACCCCCGTCCCGGGACGTGGCAGCGATCCCGGCGGAGCCGTCGCCCTCCCGCCTGCGGGCGGCAGCAGAGCCGTGCGGAGCCGCTGCATCCCCGGTCCCCGCCTGCTCCGGGACAGGGACAGCCCTGCCAGGGGACAACTCTGCCAGGGGACAGCCCTGCCGGGGGACAGCCTTGTCAGGGGACAGCCGCGCCAGGGGACAGCCCTGTCAGGGGACAGCCCTGCCAGGGGACTGCCGTGCCGGGGGACTGCCGTGCCGGGGGACAGCCGTGCCGGGGGACAGCCCTGCCAGGGGACAGCCCTGCCGGGGGACAGCCCAGGCCGGTGCTGAAATGAGGGAACCGAGCTCAGATCCAGCGCTGGCCACAGCAGAGTTTGCACCTTGGGCACTTCCCGGGGGCTGCCTTGAGAAGGAATTCCCTGAGAGCAGCTGGATTTGCAGCAGGGCTGTGTCCAGAACTGAGCAGTTTTCTTTAGGCTTTAACATGCTGACACAGCATTGGCGTTTCTGGCATTTTCAGCTGGAAAAGCTCCCTCCCTTCTCCCGCGTTCCTCCCTGCTCAGTGTGTATAACAAATGTTTTTCCAAGACCACTGACATTGATTTGGGTGTATATGGTTTAAATGGAAACGATCTAATGCTGTTGCAATAGTCAAAGCAATGATAGACTTGAGGGCTTGTTTGTGAC
The DNA here is from genome assembly GCA_013390045.1 of Picathartes gymnocephalus. Lineage (NCBI taxonomy): Eukaryota > Metazoa > Chordata > Aves > Passeriformes > Picathartidae > Picathartes > Picathartes gymnocephalus. The sequence goes on along the minus strand of WEKY01017828.1, from coordinate 9,731 downwards.
TTGGGAATGCTCAGAAGAGTCAAAGCAAATTGCAGAGAGGTGTACAGTGCATGTGTGCGAAGCACAGCCTGGCCACAGCTGGGAAAGCTCCACAATGCCCTGTATTATGTGGGTTTGTACCCAGCTCAGTGTGTTATGGGAGGAAGTTTATGAGTGACGTGACCCAAACAACAAGAGCACTCCAGAAGCTGCCAAGATGACATTCCAGGCTGCTCCTGACTGAAACAAGACACCTTCCGTGTAGGATTGCCACTTACTGAGTGAAGGTAGCCATGGGCTACTTCCTGGAATTGCAAAGAATGAGCACTTTTGGAAATTCCAGTTCCTGGTGTCTGTTTTCAGCATTGCTGCTAAGTGTTTTACCACTTCAGGTGTGTCCCTACTTGCCAGGCTGTCTTGTCCGGAGTAGATCTGGAGGAAATTTGTAGCCCTGCCCTGACGAATTCTGTTAGGAGCAAAAGTGCCTTTGTACAACAAGCTAAACCCCTGCAAACCCCCCTTAGTTCCAGGAGTCTGGAGTCTCTAGCATTTACCCTGACACAGTAAGTGTGGGACTCCTGATTTCTGGGAGACACTAAAAAAGGCAGAATCTGACTTTTTCCAAGGCTGATTCCTGCAAAGACAAATACCATGTCTGTAAACATTCCCTGCCCTGCTCAGGATCACAGGGAGGTTACATTTTAGCCCTGGCCAGCACAAATCCCCTCGTACTGGTGAGCCGGAACCCTCAGGAACCTTCCACCCTCAGCAGCTTCCTAAGGTGGTATAAAGCCTGTGAACTCAGCCTGGCCTGCAGGCCTGCCAGGGCACTTCGTTTTGGGGATCTGTGCTGCCCAAACTGTGGTGATGGTGGGATACTCTCTTCCAAAGGTTGTCAAAGCTCAGGGTTTCAGAAACAGCAAGAGGTATTTGTCAGCTAGTGTTCAGACCTGAGAGGTCCTGCTGTTAGAATATTGATCTCAAATTCTTCCAACATCTCTTCTGCTGGGAGTTGGACCTGAATTTCAGTGTGCAAAATGTGCTCTTCCCAGATTGTTCCCTGATCTCCCCCCTACACCTTCCATTAGCAGTTCTGTGTACATGAGTCTCCCTTGTCATCCTGTCAACCCTCATGGTCTTTAAATAGTCTGTAGGCTCTGGGTGCTGATCACCACATTGTTCCCCCTCCCTCTGCAAGCTGCTCATGGAAAAGAGGACAAGAATTATTCGCTCGTACACTGCTTGTTCATGGTCCAATTTTGAAATCATCTCCTGCTCACCTCATTTGCCAAGTCCATCAAACCAGTATCCTGCCCAGCTCCCTGCTCTCAGTGAGCAGTTTAGATCCCAAGTCACCCTTGGAATTCCAGAGGGATCCTACCTAGTCCCTGCTGGCAGCAAACCCAGAGCAGCAGTAATGCTGAAATGGGCTGCACATAGGGAGATCTGTGTTCCTACTAAATTGTGTGGTTGCTATTTTTTCTCCTCGAAGGGAATTCCATTCATCTCCTTTCAGAAGAGCCTGTTAAACTCAGCCAGTCCTGAACTCCCAACAAATGTCCTTTAATAGTTTCAGATTTCAGTTCGGCAGCCTCTGACTGTGTGTTCCTTTAATACATTCACGACTCCCCTGGGAGAACTAAGCCAGGAATAACCAACACTTTCTTAAGCCAGGCCCCCTGCTTTAAGGTTGTGTTTCTTTTCCTGCCATATATTCCCTTGCTCATCTCCACAGCTCCCACTTCCTCGTGCTTTGCATTGCCCGTTCTGAACTCAGGTGTTCTCAGGTGTCTGAGAGGGGAGTGCTGCATTCTCTGCTTTCAATTTTGCTGGCTGAAGGAGCATAAAGGACTCTTAACATTCTCTGCAGTCGCCTCTCAGCTTGGCATACTGATCATTTCAATAATAAAGTGTTTCCTTTCATTCTCCAACAGTCAGGCCCCTGCCAGAGCCATAATTGTTCACAGATGACTCATTTTGGCTGCATGATCAAAACCAGGGAAAAGTGCTGTTTGCACAGGCTTTGAAACGTACAAGATGGGAAGAGATGTTCACGCTTGATATTTGTACCATATGTGCTTTCTAAATTTTATTACAGAACCTTTACATTTCAAAAGAGATTCTAGTCTTGTCCTGGGGATGATTTAGAAAGGAAAAGATAAGTAGAGTTTTGAGTTAGGCTGAGATTAGCAAAGACTGTGTAGTTTGAGCTGTGAGGCTGCATCCTGCCAGGGCTGGTGAGAGCTGGGCAGTGCAGAGGGGCTGTTGCTGCCCTGAGATAAATAGATCTATATATGGATATCTGTGCATTGTTTAGGGGCTGCACACTCAGTCGTGTTTTATATCAAAGTCCCACTGAACTCTTCATTCTTTGTAGAATTTGTTTTGAAATCCTGCACTCCGACTTGTAGCAGGTGTTTGCATTTTCTTCTCTGATGAAAACTCAAGGAATGTCTGCCCAGTGCACATGATGCCCCATCCCCAGTGCTGGCAGTGCTCTGCCCGGCCTGGTGTTGTTCTCTTTTCACAGAGTTTACCTCAGATGTCCGCAAAGGGGTCAGCAGCAAAGTTCTGGTTTAGGGTGGAGAAGGAGGACATGGGAGGATGATCCCTGCAATGCCATTCATCACCAAGCTTGAGCTGTGTCAGGAGCTACTCTTTGTGTCTCCTCCCAAAACTGCTTTGAGGCCACTCAGGTGTTTTAGATAAAACATCAAACAGGCAAACTTTGCCTTCTTTGCATCAGTGTGGCATTTGGACTCATGAATTGTACAAACCCTGCAAGCCAGGTCATCCAAAACTGCTGCCACGTAGATGTCTGAGGAGGTGAGGTCAAACTGCTATTGGATGGGCCTTTGCAGGGCTCCAAGGAAAGAGTTAGACTTGTTAATCCATGAAAAATGAGTATATTAGAAGAATAAAGGATATAAATTCAGTAGGAAGAGGTTTTTTTAGCAGCTTTTTCTCTCTAAAAGTATAATGGGCATATTAGTGGAATGGGAACATATAAATGGCATACACTTGTGAGTGGAAGATCTGTACTAAAAAGTAGGAAGATAAGGAGAAAAAAATCAACTTGAGCTGATGCTGCAATAGAAGAGCATTATTGGGCACTGTGAGCTTTTCTGGATATTTTCTATTATTTTTATTTGGAGTGTCCTTTATCAGATCATCACACAGTTCCCAGCACGGGGCTGGTGAGGCACTGACCCAGCGGGATGAGAATTCCCAGTGCTGGATCCTGGCTCAGGAGAGCTCAAGCACTGGAGCTACTGGGTGCCCTGAGCTTCCACACTTCAAAACATCCCAGTCCTCACTTTGCTCTTGGAGTGTTTTTCATATTTCTGTTGTTTGGAGGAGGCTCTCCACATTTTGCAATCAGCTGCACTTGGACAATAACATCTCTCAGGGCAGCCCTGTGTTGTTTTGCCAGAAGGAAAAACGTAAATTCAAATAAACCACCCTCACAATGGTATTTAAAAACTGATTGCAGGATTTCCAGTTGCTTTTGTAAAGCCCTCTTTAAAAACAATAGCTACATTTTCATTTTTCAGCTTGTTAGCAGGGAATTCTTTTAAAACAGAAGGTGTTTTCTGTGCTTCACTGTTATGTCAGCCTGATAAGGAAGATGGCTAAAGAGCATTCTTGCCAAAATATTCCTTGGATGAGTCATCTGATGCCAAAAAGCAAGTGAAACGAGCAAGTATATTTGCAGTGGAGTTTGCAAATTATGTGGCAAGGAAAGGAAGAAAATAATCTGTCACATGAAAAATGAAGTTTAGATTGTGTGTATATAAATCAGTGATTTGTTATATGAGCGTGAGATCATTATCAGGCATTTAAACATGAATTGGAAGTGCCTAATCTATTAATTAATCAGGAAATAAGTTTTACATTGCATGTGTAATCAAGTTAATCTTTCATTTCACTTGCCAGCAGAGATGCTGCTGTCAGTGGATGTTGCCATGAGATTAAACACCCCGAGAGCTGATTCTTGCTGGGGGGAGCCTCAGGTGTCTGGATGGCATCGGAAGGGGAGGGGCTGCTTCCCTGGAGCCCACGGCATTCCTGGGACTGGGAGAAGTTCTCTGTGCACACAGGGGTTCCTGGCACCTGGAAAACCCTTCTCTTCTCCCCACCTTGGGTTAGAACAGACTCAGCTTCCACACAGGCAAGGAGAGTGAAACCCTGCAGGAGCTTTCTGAAAGGTTCATGGCTTTTTCCCTGACCTTTTAGCAGGCCCCGTTGGAAAGCCACTGTAACAGAACTCACAATAAATATCTGAGCCTTCTGCAAATAATAACCCATAAATATGGCACAGAAAGGCAGTGATGCCAGACTTTTATCAACTCCTTCCCTACAGCAACACAACAGCAAGTTTATTGCTGAAATATGAAGTAAAAATGTTTTTAGGACTTAATTTATTTTGTTATGTGAATATTTTGATCAAGGTCAATGCGGATTATGTAGGTTATTACAATAATTTGTTATTACATCTCATAACTAGATTCCTAACCTAGAGGTGATGTGGGTTTTGTTTCTTTAAATGTGCAGCTAGGAAGGTAAAGATCATCATCTGGGCTCCCTTCCCACTGAAGGTTGGACCAAGTGAGATTTTGAGGTCCCTTTTGAGCCCCTCCAGGGTCATGGCAGGGAACTGCCCCAGTTTTGTCTTGGAGAAGGAAATGGGGGATTCTGGGAAGCCCAGAGCTAAAGTTACCCCATTAATCACTCAATGAACCACTGCTAACATTTTATTTTAGTAATAAGGGATTTTTGGAAAGAATAGTCCTGCTTAAACAAATATTTCCTGCCAGCAGCTCGGCATGGAAGACACACAGAGCTGGGAAGTGTTGTGCAGCTCCCAGTTATGACTGAGGGGCTTTGTTTGGTTTAGGGATTTGTACAAGATTTTTCTTTTAAGTTTGGAATTTTTGCTGGACAGTGGAGACTTCACACTCCTTTTTCCTCCCGTTGGAAGGAGCAGGCTGATCTGAGGCACAGGATGGTTGATTCTGGTAGAAGTTTCTTCTGCAATTTGCGTTGGACTCTATGTATTTAATTGCCTCGTTAGGTCTGTGGAAATTTAGCACAAATCTTAAGATAGATTTTGACTTTCTAAATTTTATTAGCATCATTACCAGTCAGGTCATAAAGCAGTGTACCTGGGTGGAGTGTTCTGTGTCAGCAGAGCAAGTGAAGTGGTTTTGTTTTGGTCTCCNCCCCCCCCGCTCAAAGCTGATGTGAGAAGCTGATGTTCTTTAGCTCCATTGTTGTGCTGGGAAGTGGGCAGGAAATGTGCGGTGCTCTGAGGTCAGGCTCGGTGTTTCTCCCCCATTCCCGGAGTTCACGGTGGGTGCAGGAAGCGTCTCCGGGGTTCTCAAACCCCCCGGCTCTCCCTGCCCTGCCCGGGCCAGAGACCCCTCCCCTCCGCACCCTGCCTGTGTTCAACGCAGAGCACGGGGCTCCTCCTCTCGGCCTCTGGAGCTCGGCTCTGCTGAATTCCCACCGTCAAGGAGTTGCAGAAATTAAACGCTATCCAAAACTCAGCTTGTTGGGAATTGGAGATTTCGTTTCTCTTACTTCCTTTTCGGATAGTGATATTTGAGAAATTCTTTTATTCACACTTTAAAAATTTATTATGACTCTTTCTTAAAATCAGGACATTATTTATTAGAAGCAAATAACTGACTTTCCCACTTAATACTGGACACATTCCTTGGATTTTTTTTTTTTCACCTGAGTGAAAACGAGGAAGTTTATGTGCTTTAATTACATTAAACCGAACAAGTATTTGCAGAAGCAAATATGCAGAAGCCTCTGTGCTCTGGTGGACAAAAGACACTGTAGGAAAGAAAAGGATTATGTTTAATACTTGTTGATCCCGAGGGAGTTGTCTCAGGAGAGTGGGGAAGCTCCATTTACTCTTTGGACAAGGATGAGGGGTGCAGGGTTCTGCCTCGCTCTGCCCCAGGCTTCCCACGCGGTGCTGAGTAAATCACCCGGGGCTTCACTTCCCCAGCCGTGGGACGGCCTTGGGAGCTTCATTATCGCAGTGTGTGCAATACTCTGCATTTCCTTAGCTCATGAGTGCTGTGCACGAGGAGTCAGCTCGTAACTGGTGGTGATGCAGATCCCAAAACAATGGGACACTGATCCTCCTTTGCATCTCTGGCGCCGCAGCAGTGAATGTATAATGACCATAATGACAGTAAACAACAGGCACGGGCTGCATGGAGGGAGCAGTGATGCTAAAAGAATTCATGTCCTGGTTTAACTTCCAGGACACTGCCTGAATACTTATTTAATATTTCATTATTCACATGTACATTCTTCCTCTTGCTTTTTCATATGGCACTACTTTTTCTGCTCATTAATATCATTAAATATCTATACTGTGTATAATGACTGCTTTTCATTTACATTTGGATTTCATCCCCATACAGACAGCAAGAGGAATCCATAGTGTTGTGGTAGCTATTGACACCATTCAATAAATGGAGAGCAGTGAATTCTCTGCCTAAATTAAAATTAAATGCTCACTTCTCATTTTGATCTCCAATCTATGAACCATTTTGTTGCAAGGCTCTCAAGAAGTTGCTACATTCTACCTAAAGTAGTAAGTAAACTACTTTGCCTATGTGCACTCTTAAAATAATCATCATGTTCAGTTAAAATACTAAGAAGAAGTAGTTTAATTGTGTGTATGAAACTTTCCCTCATAGGTCTTCAAACAAATAAGTCAGTGAAGATTTTGGTGTGGGTACAGCTGAATTGAAAGTTAAGATATCCTCCCACAAAGGAAATTACCTTCCTCCCTGCTCTGCTTGTGAGCTGAGGCATCCCTGGGAGCCCGGAGGCAAAAACCTGGAAATCTTCCAGGCTCAGAGTGCGCTGGGCTGGAGTCTGCGAGGGACTCGTGAGCGAATTCAGGCAGGCACACACTGAGAGTGTCTGGCAGCACTGGCAGAAACACTGTTTCTCTTGGGCTGTAAAAGAGATATTTTGTACATATTTTCTCTTCCTCCTTTTCCCTCGGACTTTAGGAAGAATATAATCAGGGGCAGAGGGGTTGCATGTGACAGGGAAATTAGGGCTGCCGTCTGATTTTTATTCAACTTCTTTATGGTCTGTCTGCAGTTCATTGGCCTAATGTAAATTAGAAATTAAGCTGATACCCATCACTCCTCTTTGCTGGCCAAACGAAAGCCTTTTCTTGTTGTTTGGTTCAAGTTTTTGGGGATTTTGTGTTGTTTGTTAAGTTTTGAAAACTTCAGTTCTTTATGAAGTCTGGGAAACTGAAATGCAATTCCTGAAGCTGCTGTCTCAGAGGCAGCCTGAATTCAGAGCCATTAATTCTGTGTGTGAACAAGTCAGGGCATCCTCAGATCTGTCCAAATCAGGGGTTTGGGGCCAAACTGGACTCCACTGACAGAGCACAGAAACTTTTGCCTTCAAAATAAAGAATTCAGTCCATCCCTTGAATTCAGAGGGATCTGGGTTTAGGAAAGTTTAAGGGCAGGGTGACAGCGGTGGGTGACACCCAGGTCAGCCCTGGGTACTGAGCTCTGTGCTAAAGCCCAGCAGTGCCTCAGACTGGATATTTTACCACAGTTTGGCATGTATTTAATTATATTTAATTCCAGGGGTTAGGTTTTTGTTTGGTGCTGGGGAGGAGGAGTTAACACCCCAAAGATCACTGCTACATTTGTCTCCAATTGCTCTTCTTCCTGAAAGATCCAGCAGAGCCCTGTGACTGAGCTCGTCCAGCTGCCTTTTGGAAGGAGCAGCCAGACTGGGATATGTTATTTTAGAGACAGAGATTTAATGCTGTCAGCTTTCCTCCCCAGCAGTTCTTAATCCCACGTTTGTGAGTGGCAGATTCTGCTGTACACAGAGCATTTGTGTCAGGGTGTGGCTTTCAAAAAGAGAAAAAAAGCAGTAAAGAAAGAAGAAAACAGAGCAGTGCTGGATTAATTGGAAAGGTCCAGTCCAGTCACATCCCCTCAGGTGGGTTGTTCACTTTCCCACCTGCTGCTTTGTAGCATCTGAAGTTAAAGCCTTCAAAAACGTTGTTAAGTCAGAGAGACAGAGCCAAGCTGGCAAAACTGGAACACAACTCCCAACCATTTATTTATGCTTTTATATAGGGCTGCTTTCTCTTGTCAGAATAGTTTATAGTTCCTCATTAACTTCTCCTGCTTCGTGGTCACCTGTGTGAGTGTTCCTGAAGGTACCAGCCTGACTAAAAATAAAAATCCCTGAGCGTTCCCACCTCACAATCCCTCAGAGCTTGGGGACATCCCCAGCACCCACCTCTCCCACATCCCCAGTGCTTTGCGCTTGAGTCACCCGTTTCCTGTTAAGCAAAATCAAACCTTCCCCTTTCCGATCATCTAAATTCGGGTGAGCTTTTAAAATGTTTTGTTTAAACTTTCATTTCCATCAGCGCCTTTTCTTTTGCAGTTGGGAATGACAAAAGTAAATTGGATAGGCCGTTTTAAAGACATTTCTAGTGATAAAAGCATAATTGTAAAAGACTCTCTTCAGAGCTTTCATGCCAGTTATTATGACACAAAATTGCAGAGAGACACCTGAATATCTGGGTTCTCATCTACAGCAAATCTTTAACCAAACCTCAGTATTTTCAGCCTTTCCCATCACTGTGTTCTGGATGTTCTCAGCTCCATTTGGGAATTGAATCAGCTGCACAGGATGAGTCTCTGGTCATCTGGAAAACGGTTAGAGTAGTCCCTGTATTTTTATTTTTTTGATGTACCCAAATATGAAAAATAAGATTATTCTGGCTAAGAAGAAGAGAGCAGATGTGCAGTCAGTGAAGGCTTTCCCTTTGTGCTGGCTCTGTTGCGGGATGCGGTGAGTGCCGGGGGAAGCGCAGAGCGATGCCCGGGGCAGCATCCCCCTCCCGGGCCGGGGAGCCCCCGCTGTCCAGCTGGGATCTGCCTCCTTGACCTGAACTTGTCGTTGCCCTCCCGATTGCTCATTCCTGCACTGCCTGAAAGCTGGCGCCGAATTCCTCACGTGTGGCCTCAAAACCAGGCATGGACTTCAGGGAAGAGCGAGACTTGGGTTTTCCTCCTGGAAGGGCCTTTCTCAGCTGACACACAGCGTGGGGTTCCTTCTCGATGGAAATAGAAAAACATGGCTTGTGTAGACTTCTGATGTTTTCCTTGACTGCTGACATGTGTGAAATCCTAAAATTGGGGAGGATGGTTGGTGCTAGGGAAGAGACTTCTGTCCCAGTGCAGCTGCTGAATTGGAACAGTTTTGCCTCTTGTTACGGAGGTACAGCACAGGATAATCCAGGGAAGTTTTCCAACTTCTGCAGGAGCTTCTGCTGATGGGGGAACAGGGCTTGTCCACAGCCAAGCCCATGTCTGGTCATAAGACACCACAAAGATAAATTTGCACAGAAGCCTGGGAAAAATGACAAACTGAGGACACAACAGAGAGAGTTATTGTGCAGATGTTATTTTGTAGCTCATCCCACTCAGATGAGGTTTCTCTGTTACCTGCCAGCCTGGGAGAAGCAGCAGCCATGTGTTAAGTTCTTGGCCACCATTCTGGGTCTCTGAAATGTTTTCTGTCACCCTTCCTTCAGAGTCACTTTTGTGACAGCAAGGAAAGGAGCTTAGGTGCAGGATTCTGGACAATTCACTTCTGACATTTTGAAACGGTAAATGTGGAGTGAAATTTTTTATCTGTTTAATATATATTTTTTATTTTATTTT
>WEKY01017825.1:0-18265 GCA_013390045.1 Picathartes gymnocephalus | reverse complement strand
ACAGCACCTTCCAGTGCCTAAAGACAAAATACTAGAGAGCTGGGGAGGGACTTTCTACAAGGGCATGGAGTGATAGGACAAGGGGGAATGGCTTCAAACTGTGAGTAGGTTTAGATTAGTTTTAGAATGAAATTATTTCCTGTGAAGGGAGTGAAGCAATGGCACAGGTTACCCAGAACAAGCTGTTCTAGTGGAAGGTGTCCCTGTCTGTGACAGAGGGTTTGGAACCAGATGATGTTTAAGGTCCCTTCCAACCCAAATTAATGATTCTATGAAATCTCTAAGTACAGCCTGGTAACCACAAACATACATCTTTATGGGGACATAAATATATGTCCTCTAATGTCTCCCATTAAATTTTGGGTACACATACGGTCTTTTTCATGCTACAAAGCTTTGACTAGCAAAGAGAAAAAGACCTGCGATTCAAAACTATACATTCTGGATGGTTTAGGCTATTTCACCTGTTCAGTGCAAGTGAATGTTTTCAGGTTTTGTTCCCCACAGCAGAGAAAGGTAGAATTGTCAACAAAGCATATTTTGTTGACCTAGATTTTTTTTTTTTTAATGATAAATCAACATACTTTCCTCTGGTGTTTTGATGTTTCTGGCCCAGACTTTTCCTCCTGTTTCTGAGCTAAATTTAGGATTTCTTTTGACAGAAGGTAGCTTTAAGCTCGCAAAGAGAGCCTTCATCCATTTTGTATTGTTTCATTATTCTCTACACTAAAAAGTTTCAAACAAACATGCTATTTTTTGCTTTCTTGTTGTACAACACCTTGTCTGACATGAAATCCATTCTCACTTGGAACATCTTGTTCCTATGGTGATACAAGTTGTGATTTATATATGTGCATACATGCATACACAGACACACGTGATTTTCTTAAAACAGGGTTTGAGTGGACCAGCAGGGCCCCCAGGTCCAAGAGGCTTGCCAGGAAATGTGGTAAGTATGCACCAGTGTATTTTTTTTCCCATCTGTGCCCTGATTTCTTCATTTAATAGGCTTAGTTTTCCCTCCATGGGGATTACTATGAAGTTCAAAAGGCTGTGTTTCATTATACTTGTTTCTTATGGCTGAATTGAAAGATCTGGAGGCACCTGGGAATGGTGTATCCATGAACTGTCTTCTCATATTCATTTTATCAAGGGGAGGAACAGAGATGCTTCATTCCTCACCAAATTGTCAAAAGCAATTTTTGCTGCCAACTCTTCAAAAGAAAAAATTCAATGTTTATTGTCTCTTTGGCTTTGTTTTCTTTGCCTTGTTTTCATTTGTCCTCTCCTTTTGTAAACAAGTCTTCTTGATATAAAAATAGCATGGTAAACTCCCACTTTTGTTATGAAAGCATGTTGGGATTTGAGCCTAATGAGCCTTGAAATCAAGGCAGTGTCTCCCGTATCTGGGGGGTTAATCACCACTATTAAGTTGTGCATGATAAAACTTCGCAAATTTGCTAAAAAATTCTTTGGACTAACTCTACTCCCAGCTCCACTAGGGTAATTCCCTTTCAAGTTCCTGGGGTTTCTCTGGGCTTAGACTGGAGTAGGTGAAAAACAGCATTTAGACCTCAGGATATGATGTATCCAGGCACAGTGGTCTAGAACACAGCACTGTTAGAACAAGAGTTTATTACTTGGGCAGTCCAAGAAAACCTAAATTGCCTTTCTACTAATTGTTAAGATACATTTGATTTAATTGTACTAATGTAGTGATTTAATTTCAAACTGAAAGGTGATATTGAAAATGAAGAACTTTTCAATTTCATATTCCATTAAGCAAACTTATATACCAGTAATACCAATATATTACCTGTAAAAGCTAATATAGTTGGAAATAATTTTTACTGGTGCAGAAAGGAAAATAATTATCACATCCATTCTGAGGTTAATCCAATCTTATTGGTGCCAAGAGATGATTTCATGTCTTAAAATGGAGTACCATTCTAAAATGTGTTTTGGTGGGTTAGGAAGTTACAGTATTTAATTTAGAGCTCTAAATCATCTGTCTTTTGACATGGAGTCCTTTGAGACCTGCCAAGACATTAAAAGGATTGAAAACTGAAATAGAGGAAGAAATGAACATTTCCCAGTGTTGGGAGGCTTTTGGCTTCTCCGATACAGAGGTGGTGATTGTGGAGCTGTTGGTAGCACATTAGGAACTGCTGAGGATTTCACAAAATGAAAGAAATAGTTACTGCTAGAATTAACAAATCTGGTACTAGCTCAGTGTCTGCTTTTTCTATTTAGCCCTTTTTTATATTGAAAAAGAAATTCCTCCTTTAAGGACCTGCTACAGAGGTCTTCTGTGGTGTTCTTTGGATTAAAGGTTTTCTGTATTGGGAAATGTCGAGGTGATACTGATCCTTGAGAAAACTATAGTGAACTCACAGGTCTGGCCTATGTTTAGGATCCAATATTGCCTGCAAAAAAACTTTTAAGCTTTATAGTTCTTTTCTCTCCAGGGTGTGCCTGGAGGCCCTGGACTCCCAGGAAAGGCAGGAGAAAAGGTGAGTTGGTTCTTTGATGGATTTTTTTTTCTTGAGCATTTTAAGTAATAGGGACAGATGCAGTCTGAACTGGGAAATTATCTCATAGGTTCCTGGATGGTTAAGACACATGGGTTCATGAGATCATCTTGTCTGAACTCCTCTATTACATGTGCTGTAAGGTTTTCACCCAGCTGCAAATTTATAATTTACCTAATAAACCACTGAGATATGACTGGATATACTGAAGTCACTGCTACACTATTATGGTCTTCTGCTGTCCTCATCACCTGACAAGAGTGGACATTTGGTGTTTTAAGAAACTCCTATTCATCACTGTAAATCCAAAGCTGGAAGAAAAATTGGCTTTCTGTCCCCTTGCATGAGCTTTCTGAAGTCAGGGGGCTGTGTTTGGTCATGCACTCCAGAGTGCCCAGCATGCTGGAGTCCTGATCTTTGTTTGCTGGAGTAGGAATGATTAATCAGAAACATGGCCTCCTATATCCATGTATTTTGGGCTTAAAAGGGAATGAATCCCAGCTTCTTCAGTAAAATCTTCCAAATCACTGAGCTCTACCTGAAGTTCATGTGAGGACTATGGGCTCTCTCACGCAGTGTTGCAGAAAGAGTGATGCGCTTCAGTCACAAGAAAGAAGCAACAGTGTATTTTATTGATATAAGACACCAAGTTAACAAAGTTCAATGGTAAATGCCACAGTGGTTTAACAAGATTCAATGCAAGGTACACTTGATTATTTACTGCATTGAGGACAGGGTCAGACAGAACTGTCAGGGAGACCCATTGAGTAATGAGGTTCAGAAAGGATCCCTTTGTGTTCTAAACTCCTTCTCACAGAGGAGTTTAGGTGTGGCTGAATCCAGACTTAGTCCCAAACTTGATCAATATTTTGTCTAAAGCATTATATGTGTGCAACCAATCCTTTATATCACTTAGCTAAGGTTTCAGAGTTTGAAATGCACTTATTCCCATTTTGTTCACTGAGTATCTGATGTGATAAGGAGGTAATTTGAGGGGTAACCTTGAGAGGCATCCATGCTCCAGGGGAGATTGGGCATGCAGCCCACTGCAGGCCCTGGGCAGTCCACTGTTTACGGGGTAAGATGCTTGGCTCACATTTTCATGCTGGCTACAAATGTTCATTTCTCACAAATTTGTGAAGACGTTGTAGTTAGCTGGGCACATTGCCCAAGCCAGCCCTCACCTGGAGGGTTGTTATCTGCCTTCCCTGAACTTGCTGTGAGTCAGATGCAGCCATCACTACCAGATGCATCCACTACTGCTGCTGCTGGTGGATGTCACTTGGGCAGGATTACAGGAAGCAAAGATCAGGTTGGGATCACACATTCTAACATTTCTTGGTGTCGCAGCAGGGGTAACCAATTTTGACAAGTTCAGGTTGGGGTGTGCTTCATGGAAAGAGCACACTGCCACATTTAGCTGGTTCCCAAAACATTTTGAAGTGTCCTTTTACTTTCCTTAATGGAAATTACAAGTGCTTTGAGATTACTGAAGGAGAATACTTCCCATAGAAGGGTTTCCCATGATACTAAAAGAAATCCAGATGAGAAAGATAGGAAAAATCCTTATCTTTCAGTCCCAGTGAAAGATCTTAGATGGGGATGGTGTGTAGTATTCTAATGAGTTCTAATGGATTGTTTTCTACAGGGTGATCCTGGAAAAGAAGGAAGAGTGGGTTTACCTGGGCCACCTGGTGAGCCAGGGCGTTCTGGAGAGCCAGGTTTGCCTGGGAAGGGTAAAGATGGAGAAAGGGTAAGTACTGCTGGCAAACTTTGTGCTTGGATTGTTCAATATGAGACAAGCAGGAGAGCATGGATTTACCTGAATCAATGAAAGGCCTGCCTGTGGAAAATGCTCCAGATCTCATCTCTGCATAAAAAAGTCAGAGAGAACTGAAGATGTATTTCTGAAATTTACATTGAAAACAGAGACCTCCACAAGGAGTAGCCATTGTCCTTGTGACTAGTACAAAAATTATTAGCTTGATGAAAGTTCCCTAAAAGCATTTAATTCTAGCCCAATTAGCAGATTGTTTAATTTGGTTACATGTTGTCAGTAAAATATTGCCTGGACGGTGTGAGTGCCAGGTGGGTGGTGGTAGGAGAATTACTGCCTTGGCTATAACAAAGTCCAGGTTCTCGTTTGGCTGGATGGTGACTGTTTTGCTTCTGTTACTTTAGGGGGAAAGAGGACCACCAGGCTTGCCAGGACCCTCTGGCCATAAGGTGAGCATGGACTTCATTGTGGACTGCTCCTGTTAATCACTTGAACTGGAGGAAAGAACATGGTGCAAACATGGTCTCTTTTCCACTGGAAAATAGAGTTTGTGAAGCTGTGACTCAAAAATACACTTCTAGTCTTCTAGAAGGTTCCTTTTTTATTATTCCAGTATCTCTGTGGATGTAAATAGTCAGATATGAGTTAGCTGTGTTCACTTTCCACATTTAAAATACCTTCCAGCACTATAAGAACTCAACACAGATGGAAATCTAAGTGCACACTTTTTCAGGGAAACTGGGACTGGGACTGTTTAATCCACACAACCAGGGGGACACTGCATGGCTCAGGGATGATCTGCTCAGGAACACCTGTCAACACTCAGAGAACTTTTCCCTAGCACTCATTCCCTTCACCTCTCTGCAAGGAGGATGTGAATTATTTTCCAGGAGAACCAGGCAGTCCTGGTTTCCCCTCCTGTATTGAGGCAAAGACTAGCTAGTTGAAGAGGTTGATGACACTAACTTCTGCTGAAAATAATGTTTATTTCCGTATAAGCACACAGAAAAGGGAGAGGGGAATAAAACAGCAAAAATCTTTGATTCTGGGAGAATCTGGATAGTGCTTGAACATTTAATCAGACATTTCAGAAATCCTCTTCAAAATGACCATGTTCTGGTCTGAACTGGGAGAATCAAATATTGAAAAAGATTCTGTAAATGATAGAAGCAGAATTATAGCAGTAGGAGACCAAATCCATCTATGTCCCATATTTTTGAAATAACAAACTGCTATGATTTTCTTTTTTTTTTTTTGATGCATTTTGTACAAATGCATTTTAGTCTTTTCTATAAATCTTTGACAAATCAGAACACAGACCTACACCCACAGAGACACACACTAATAGACTGGGAATTAATATAAAAGTCAGAAAAAAAGTACTAAAAGAAATCTCATTAAGTATTCTATTCAATATCAACAGAAGATGATAAAAGTCTTAATTGTGTGTGGGAAAATACTATTGAAGTTTTTGTATCGAAATTATCTTTTTGAATAAAATAACTGATAAGGGATGTGTGGAGTGTTTGAACTAATCAGAATGCATTCTTTCTCACTGGCCTTGCAGTATTATTTCTTTGTAGTATAAGATTAGCTTAAGAAGAAAGCAAGAAAGGGGAAAAATAGGAGATGTTGTAGATTTTAATTTGAGTGGGCGGAATCCACAAGTAACAATTTTTCTATCATGCTGCTATATAGCTAGAAATGTCATTATAAATAGCATAAATAAGATTCATCATTATAAATCTACTGCCAACTTGAGACCAAATCTCACAACTGCAATGCAATCCATAAAAATCTTATTGATTTCTCCCTATAACTAGAAAACAGATGTTAAATTAAAGTCTTAGAGCTGAATTCTTTGTTAGTCCTCTGTCTGCAATATACATTGAACAATGTCAAGCTGTTTTCTGTGCTGTTCAGGTTTTGCTTTGAAAGTTCTGTTTTATAGAAGGGAAGGCTTTCCTTTCCTAGTACAGTGCTAAAGAGAGAGTGGTAGAAGTGTTGACTTATATTTTACCAAAATAATTTCCTACACTTCTGTGAGTCGGCCTATGTTGGTAAAGGACAGGAGAACATTAAAATTCAATAAAACTTCCCCAATCCTGTCTTCCCCAAATAAAGGAACTATATTAAGCAATTTTTGTGCCTTAGCCTTCTACCATAGAAACACAGAGAGAGAAGAGTGATTTATGGTGCTTAGTGCTTCCCCAAGCCAAGGAAAGTGCCCGATACGCAGGTGAAGTCACTGTTTCTGGAAGTGTTCTGGATGTGGCTCTTGGGGATATGGTTTGGGGTCATTAGGGTGGTGCTGGGCTGGTGGTTGGACTAGCTGATCCCGAAGGTCTCTCCCAACCTTGGTGATTGTGTGAAATGCTGGAAATGTGAAGCAGAGCACTAAAATAAATAAAAGCACTTGCAAAGGTTGTGTTTCCACTCGGTTCTGTGATGTAACGTGGCACACAAGAGGCCACAGAGGTGGGCTGGGGCTGGTGCGGTGGGAAAGGACACTTTGTTGGCACGATGAGACAGTGACTGTGCCATCTCCCCGTGCTGCCACAAGCTGAGTCTGTCCCTCTGTGGGCAGGATCAGGATCAGATGTCCCCGTGTGACATTCTGGTATACAACCTAGCTGCATTTCATCACATTTTCTCATCAGCGCACAAAGCCTTTAACTCCTTCCTTTGTTTCAGGGTGAGAGGGGAGCTCCTGGCCTCCCTGGACAGCCAGGAGACAGAGGAGTGCCAGGAATTGGCCTGACTGGACCCCCTGTAAGTAGCAGATCCTGCTGCAACCTGTAACGAGGTGGAAAATCAGGCTTTGCTACCTGGGAAATGCATTGCCTGTGCTCAGCTGTGCTGAGAGCCTGTGGGACATTTTGCCTTCTGAAGATGCAGATTCCTGATGAGTCCAGAGGCTTCCATTTGTGGCTCACGTGCCACATGTCTGTTATGAGGGCTCCTAATTAATTTGGTTTTAATTGAAACAGAGTGCTAAAAGGGCTGTAGGATTGATATCACTGGCTGTCACTCCTGAATTTTTTGCATCATCCTGACACACTGGCAGTGAATGTGAGTGGAGGTCTGTGCTGAGGCAGCAGCTCTGGTCTCCTGGACAGATGTAACCTTGCTGTTGTATAACCCCAATTGGAAGGGATGAGCGTGACACACATGCCCACATCAGTGACATAGCTACACTCTGATAGCAAAATACAAAATCAGATTGCTTAAACTGCTGTGTTCCAAGAGGGCCATCCTCCCCATAATTTCCCATAAATATTTGGTTGGCTGGACCTCATCCAGCTCTGCCCTCCTGAGTATCAGTTGGTCACAGGGTGTATATGGGAGTCTGCTCGGAAAATTTGGATTTTCCTGTTGTTGGGCTTTGATCACTCCAGTACTTGTCATGTTCAATTCCTCTAGAGATGAGGGGGATTTGGGAGTGCTCTGGCAGTAGTCCTGCTCAGATACTTCCAGATATACACTGAATTGGCTAGTGAAATATGTCTAGGAGGAAGGAAACTGTATTTCTGGCTGTAATTGGTAGAGGACATCTCAGCCCTTGCATTCTTTTGCAATACCTCATACATGCCATGGTCCTGGACTAACCAGTCAATGTTTGGTTATCAATGCTCTGTTTATCTAGGTAGAAATGTCCCAATTGGTACAGGAAATTGCTTTGAAATGATAAGTCATAGTGCTGGGTAATGGATTGAAAAATATGGCTTTCTGAGGTGTATCTCCACTTAATATTTGCTTTTGCTATACTGAATTCTATCTGATTTGAAGCAGACTGGGCTGGTCCTGTTTCACACTGTGAGTGTATCATGGCTTTTATGGTCTTCACAGGGTTACCAATGACTGCACGTTTCCTGGGTGTCATTTGTTATGATTTATCTAAGGAACAGTGGTGGTTTTGCACTTCTCAATGTTTGGCCATTAATTAAATTAAAATTAAATTAACAAATGAGTATCTGGCTTGTTTGAAAATCACTAGCTAGTGGATAGTCTTTAATTACAGATTTTTAGATTCAGTGCAGGGGTAGATGAGTTCACGTCTGCATCCTGATGTACACAGGATGACAAAGTTGTTCTTCATTGGGGATGTAGCATCCTCATCTCCATAAACACAAATGGCTAAGGACTTGACTCCAAATGCAGACATCTCTTGTCTCACACCAGAAGATTGTTTTTTTCTGTGTCTTCATTATTTGCCCACTGTCAGGATGCGTAGCCACCGACACACCACACTGTTCTCAAATGCTATGTTTTATTTTTTAAATTTGCTTTACTAAATGCTTCTTTTAAAAAAACAAACAAACAAACAAGACAAAACAAAAACCAAAAACAAAACCAAAAACAGAACCAAAAACAGAACCAAAAAAAACCAACCAAACCACTATTATGGTGGTTTTTCCTCTGTAGATTCACAATCTCAGCTCCAGTGCAAAGACTGGAATTGGAAAAAAAAAACTCTGTATAACCTTGAGTCTAGCAGACTGTCACAAAGACTGAATCCCACAGTAAAAAAAACCCAACAGAATAAAATCAGTGGAGCTGCTTCAGTGCATATTATACACAGAATTAAAGGCATCAGCCTCTACCCTTTTTAGCAATGTGACAAAATTATGTTTATAATACTTCAGCTTTGGAGCTGAGACCCAACAACTCTTTTTAATTGGAAGCCTTTCCCTGTTTCCTCCTGTGCCCTTAACCTCTCTCAGGCTTTGCTCCCTGCATAAAGAGTATATATAGATGGGGATTTTTTTTACCTTATTTGCTGAAGTATTGAGTTACAATTTACATAACACTGAGCCATAAACTTGAGCATTAGCAGAGTGTGTTATTCCCTACAGAGGAGGGAGAGCTTGGAGAATTGGGGTGAATTCACATGTTTATGCTGAAGTTGCCTAATGGATGGATGCACAGTATAAGTAGAAAGGTTTCAATCTTGCCCTGGCTTGTGTTGTTGGTATTAATTAAGTTATGCATTTAGCCATTTATTTAGCATGCACTAAGGTGTCTTCTTTCATGAAGGACTGTATGAGGCTTAGTGAGTTACTGTGCCTGAAATAGAAAGCAGAAGGAGAGCAGTTATAGTGGTAGCCAATTGATACAAGCCTTGTTCTGGGTATGTTTGGAATACCAGGCCAGTTCACCCATGCTGGATGTGGTACTGCATCACTTCTGTGGTGTTCCTACAGAAGTGGGTACCAGTGGCTCACTCTACTCAGTTGCACGCTTTGAGCTGCATCCCCAAACAAACAGCATGCACGAGCCCTGCTTTGACCTAAATTAAAGAGCACAGAAGTCCTGTGGAATGTTTTTCCTTGTATAGGAGGTAGCTGAATGTAGTGGTCTTCAGGACCTGGGGGAGTTGTCCTGTCCCAGCCCAAGAGATGTGAGGGTGCTGTGGATCTGTGTCCCCAGACCCAGCCAGGAGCATGGATTGTCCATGGGCACAGGCAGTGCGCACACATCCACAGCCACGAGTGCAGCACACAGTCCAGCAGAGAGTAGTGCCTGAATGCAAGATCCACCCTGCTCAGCCAAAGGGGGATGGGAATTTAGGGGTTTTGATTGCTGTCTCTTTTCTGCTTGCAGGGCCCTGCAGGACCCCCAGGAGACAAAGGGTCACTGGTACAGTATGTCTTTCTAGCTATACCCAAATTCTTTGGGGAGGAGACAACCACACTAATTATGTTTCTACCAGTCATTTCATGAGGGCACGTGTAATTGGTTTGGTTTTGCTCGAGGAATGGTCACAGGGTGGCTGACCTTGCAAAGGAAGTTCCGTGAATTACCAGGTACTTGTCTGCTATATTGAGTTGTGAGAAAGAGTTGATCAAGAGCCTTGGCCTGGTAGAGACTTTTCCTTACGTGTCAATAGTCCTGCAAAAGAAGTAATGAGTGACTTGTTTCACCCTTCATTCAAAAAATTACTTCAAAGCACATAATTCAGGGCACATTGCTTAGAGCCAAGGCCTCAAAGGTTTAAAAGAAACTATTTTAAAACATTTTTCTTACTTAAATTTTACAGATTTCAGTATTCACCAAACACACTTTAGTCCCTCAACATTCAGTTTTTCAAGGATGCAATCCATTGACATGGAGCAAACAACTCTGTATCATGGTCTCAGTAGACACTGGCCTGAATTTCCAACACAACAGCCAGTCCTAGCCAATGTGATAGCCTGGAACTGAGGAGATGGACCTTCTTTTCTCCTCTACTGTCCTGTGCTCAGTCATATTTTCTTCCTGTTCAAAAACCTGCCTCCTATAAAGAGTCATTATTACCTCTCCAATCAATGTATGGGAAACTTGAGTGATGCACATGAAGTCCCTTGAGGTACATAAATGACTGATACCAGGATAGTGCAATGTGAGCTGTAATTATATTTTTTCTTAAACTCTCTCATAGTTGTGTAGGTGCTGGTTAATTTTTCCACCAATAACTATTAGGTTAAGGATTTCTTCTCTTCAGCTAAGAAGCACCTCATTAATACTATTCACATTACTGGGTTTCTCTGTTCTCTCCCTACCAGGGTCCCCGTGGTGTACCTGGTATCCCTGGACCACAGGGGCCTCCTGGCCAGGATGTAAGTAAAATAAAAGTGTAAGTGCTTAAGAAATTTGTCAGTGCTTGGATCTAAGTTCCTTAAAAATTTTTGTGACAATCAACCGCAGTCACTGAGTGGTACTAGGATTGTCCAAGGGAGATGATTTGCAGAAGTGGAGCTCTTACAACTTAAGATGTCAGAGGGGAAAATAGTTGGAATAAGAAGGATTGCTTCAAGGAAAGTGGGGGACTTCACCACTGAACCATTTTAAAATGAGACTGGAGAAGGAACTTGGCAGCATACACTAGAGAAAGATCCCACACTGGAAAAGGATTGTGGTTGTGCTGTCTAGGAACTTCTTAGAATCCATTGAGATAAGTACCCCGTAGTATTTCTGTTAAAACAGGGCCACAGCTGTTAAAAAGTTCTTTATGAGTTCATTCTGCTGCTGCTATTGTGCACATCTGAGGACATTTTAACCTCTTGATGCATTGTCCTCCTGCTGTCTCAGTGGGTGAGTCATGGAACTGAGGAATAGAGAGGAACGTGGCAGACTCCCAGCTGGAAAGCTGGACTTTCTCTCTGCCTGGTGCTGCTTCAGTATTGCATCAGAAAGAGGAGAATTTTTTTTCCTCTATGATGTGGAAGCCAGTCCTCTGAAGGAGGCTCTGAAGATTTTGAAGGGATTGAACTTTGGACTTGTGCCTCTTGAGGGAGCACTGTGGGGAGGCGGAATTGGCCTCCTGTAACTCTCCTCAGTGCTGCTCCATGATGCTGTCATGTCTAAAATGGGTACCAGCTCTCACCAACTACACAGCAAGCACTTTTCAACCCTAGTGTGGCTTTATTGACATCCATCAGGTGTTCTAAAGGGGGTACTTTTCTGTGGGAAGACGGTCTAGTTTTCTTCCCACCTACTTTCTGCCCAGAGATGTTGTGGATGCTCCATCCCTGGCAGTGTTCAAGGTCAGGTTGGATGGGGCTCTGAGAAAACTGGTCCAGTGGAAAGTGTCCCAGCTCACGTTGGTGGAGTTGGAACTGGATGATCTTTAAGGCCCCTTCCAACCCAAACCATTCTAAGATTCTATGACTCTATACTTTGTTACAAGATAAATGATTATGCCAGGGTATTCTGCCACAGCCCATGATAGTTGAAATGGTCCTTTGCCTCCATCACCTTGTGTTCCTGAGCAGCCAGAGATTTGGGATTGTGTCCTGCTGCCTGTCCCTAGATCCTGTCACCTTGCCTCACATGTTTGAGATTTTTAATCAAGAGGTTTTGAAGAGGAGATAGGATAGATGGGTTTATTAGAGCTGTAGTGTGTGAAGGAAGTGCCAGAGGCAGCTTTTTGGAGTCTCTTTCTGGCTCTACTCAGATCAGCATTGGCTGGTCAGCTCTTGGACATACAGCACTAAGGTCTTTACATTTTTCTTTTCCCTGGAGAAAATTAACCCAAATACAACCATTCCTCAGGCTACTTATAAAACACATTTTCTATTACACTTGCTGCTTTAATTGCAGTCAATATGTCTTTTAGGACCTTTCTGTATTATTTGATCACCTGTTAAACCATCCTACCTGTGTTTTAGGAGGTGTAAATGGAGATACAGGGCACATTTCAACATTCCTTGGTGCGTCAGCAGGGATAACCTATTTTGACATGATCATGCATTTACAGTTTCCTGATCTCTATCTTTATTTAACTAGTATAAGGAATTTTTTGTCCTGCTTCTGCACTCTGGTATGCCAGTGCAGTGTTCCTGTATCCTGTGAAACATGTCCATTTTTGTACTCTGCTGTGTTCAAACAGGATATCAGTGGATAGGAAAGCTCCAATTTGAATTGCTAATATTAATTTGCTGCGCAACTCCCAAGCCATGCAGTGTCAATTGCCTGAATGACTTGCCTCAGTGTCTTGTACTTTTCTGTGGCCTTTGCAAATGTATTCCATGTTTTTTTCTGAGACAGAAAAATTCTTTTAAATCACATTTACATACATTAAGCTACTGTCTGAATTATTTTTTCCAGTTGTAAACTCATCAGATGCTTGTGGAAGTGTCTGCTGTAAGTTCCATTCTCTGATAAAGCAAATCATATTTACAACTGCATTTGGGGAGGTGTAAGACTCAATATTTCTCTTGCAATAGCTTTGGCCAGAATTCTCTCCCACTGATGAATAAATTGGGTTTTTTCATTAATCCATTCTAAAATTTTTCTAGTCCTCTAAAAGCATATGTCATATTATTTTTGGGATAGTCACCTTTTGAAATATCTGTTGGTTACTCAATCTAATATTAAGAGGTCTCAGGACAATGACTTGTTTTATTTAAATTTAAGTTTTGAAAATACCTGCCTTGGTTTACAGTACAGTTGTGCTAGTCTGGCCTTGTTCTGTTCCTCTTAGCAAAAGCCTTACTATTTGTTTGTTCTCTAGAGTTCATTATGTCCATAAATCCCTACACATTCTCTTCTGCAACAAAGCTAGGACATGTTGTCTTCTTCCATATATATAATTTTCTTGTCTTTAAATTTGCCTTTTTTTTTTTTTTTCTGATTAACCAAAGCTCCAATTCTTAAAGCCTGAAAAATGCACTTTTTAAGGTCTTTTTTCCCAAATATTATGACTAATTTTTTTTTTCTATAACAGAACTAGCACACATTGTGCCTACTTTAAGGACCTCAGTTACTTAAAAAATTACTTTCTCTTGCTTTTGGGAAAAAAAAAAAATCCAAATCACATTTTAATCTGGCGGTATTTCTGTACCAAGCATTAAAATAGTGTAGCCTTAAGTACCTTCTGTCAGAGAAGTTGGCCAATCTCCTAGTCTGAGAATTATAAAAAAGTATTTCTACATGTTCAGTGATGTTATATGCAGTGCTGCCTCCTCCAGCTGCTGCAGACCAGGCCCCTCCTGCCTGGTTAGTTTAGATATTAGGAGGAAATTCTTTACTGTGCACATAATGAGGCACTGGAGCAGAATGCCCAGAGAGGCTGTGGCTGCCCCCATCCCTGGAAGTGCTCAAGGCCACGCTGGATGGGGCTTGGAGCAACCTGGGATAGTGGAAAGTGTCCTGGCCCATGGCAGGGTTGGAATGAGATGGGCTTTAAGGTGCCTTGCAACCCAGACCATCCCATGATTCTATGAAAAGGTTTATAAGAAGACAGAAAATGACAGGACAAACCATGGTGGGCAGGTGCAGAGCTCAGCCAAAAAATGCACCAGTCAGCTCTGGTTTACACACGACCAGGCCCTTTTATACTCTTTTCTGTCTACCCCCCTGTTTGTTTGTTACTCTCTCTTGCCCTGCACAGCCCCTCATGCATCTCCCCAGCTCTATCAGTCCCTCAGGCCCACCAGTTCACGGTCCCCCAGCTTACAATCCTATCACTTGTAACGTCCAGATTGATCTCCCAGGAAGTGCAGTTGGTGGTTTCTTGATAGCCCATCAGTTACTGCAAGTGACAAGATACGATTCTTCTTAGGTCTGTGTCTTGGCAAATTTAGTCTCTGATTTCCTCCTTTTCTCTCAAATTCCCAGTTGACAAGGTCCTGGATGAGGTAACCTTGCTGCAATAATCCTCCTCATATTTCCACATGCCTTCTTCAATTAGTATGAATGTCCAGGTTTGCTTCCCATCACTGCCATCCTTTTTTGTTGGTCAGGTTTGTGTCCTTGATGTTGTAATTGATGACTTTTTCCTTACCTTCCCTGGTTGAATTCAGAAAGGTCCTTGAGCAGATACCCCCAAAGGAGCAGACACTCTCTGGCCAGCCACCCTTACACTTCATGTTTTGGGAGTCATCTGTTCTCCCTTGACTGTCTGCTGGGAGATAAAATCTTTCTGTTCAACACACCTATTTAATTTCCTTAGATTAGGAATCAATCTGTACGAGACATTCTCTTATCCTCCTATTAGCAGTGAGGGCACCTGTTTAATAGGCTCTGTCTGTATTTTGATTATGATAATTTTAATTAACATAAACATTGAATTAATCACTTTTTAATTAGGTTAATTATTTATGGTAACTAAGTTCCAGCATTACTGGGAAGTTAATCTTCCCCCTGCATTTGCTTTCATAATTGCAAAACCTTTGTGGATGCGTAAGTTACTGCCACTGGATTTGAAAAGCAGAGTTTGCTGTTCTGAGGTTGATTTTCCCATGCAGTTCAGACAGTTCCAAGGAGCCTTTGTGTTTGTTTTAGGGTACTTACACTCCAAACCAGAGTACACTTATTAACCCTCCTATTGTCTCTTTATTGCTTAAATCAGTGACTTATAACTGATGTAAGATATTGCATTTCAAGTTTAATTTTCCATCTTGTAATAGAGCTATCTCACCATATGCCTGTGTCACTTATATACTTCTCTTATACACTTATGTTTCCTTACAGACTTTCTTTATCTTTGAGTATTTCACATGCACCACTTACCTGAGCATCATTTTCCCTGTCATAGGGATTTGCGTGTAAACTACATCAGCATTTAATTTCTTCTTGGTTACAAAATCACAGAATATTCTGAGTTGGAAGGGACCCACAAGGCTCTTCAAGCCCAAGTCTGCAGTGAATGGGCCATGAGGGGATCAAACCCACAACCTTGGCATTATTAGCACCATTTGCCAACCAACTAAGCTAAATATTTTTTTTTTAGCATTATCAGCAGCACAGTTTTTATCAGTTCCCATTTAAATCCCATTCCTGTGTGTCAGATTTTGCAGACTGATACTCTGGATACTGTGCATCACACCTCCTCATGGCTGACATCTTTTCCCTGCACTGGTGTGCTGTATCACTCACTGGATATCCTGCTGTGTGCCAGCCACTCTTGGCTGCAAGCTCCTGAAAGTGCTCAAACTTTATGAGCTTTCCAACACTGGTTGTTATTTGGGTCTGTGCATTTTCCCACGTTGTGTTAGCAGCATTTCTTTTCAGTGCCATGCAGATTTTTTGTTCAGGCTCCTTTCCTTTTATCTGAATTTTCTGTCTTTCTCTTTTCCAGCTCCCTCCCCTATTAGCTAGTCAGATGCAGTTTTAGCTTCCATGTCTTCATTCAAGCATTTTCATTCTGCTCTGAGCAATCCGAAGCTGCATCAGGGGAGGTCTAGGTTGGATATCAGGAAAAGGTTCTTCATCCAGATAGCAGCCAGACACTGACACAGGATCCCCAGGCAAGTGGTCACAGCACCCAGACTGACAGAGTTCAAGGAGCATTTGGGCAATGCTCTCAGGCACATGATGTGATTCTTGGAATTGTCCTGTGCAAGACCAGGAGCTGGACTGCATTTTTGTGGGTCCCTTACAACACAGGATATTCTGTGATTCTATATTTGCATCTTGTCCGCTTTTGTCAGCCTTTTCTAATTCCAGGCCTCTACAGACCAGCAATATTTCCTCTACTTTTGACTCTGCTTCCATTGGCCTATTCTCTGATAGTGCACCGTGCTGAGGTGCCATCATCTCCTGGTTTGTTCAGTTCAGTTCTGGTTGTTCAGTTCTCACAAAAGCATTCTTTAAAGGACATTCTCTGTTTGCAGTCTTGTACCTTTCAATTGTTTGACTTTTCCTGGGGATTCATTGTTTTTTTCAGGTTTGTCAGCCATGGCACAGAGCTTAATTTATTTTCCTGTCTCATTTCTACCCTGTTAGAGACATCACCAGCTCCAGGACATACAGCATGCAAGGAAATAGGTTCATCCCTTTTTGTCTCAAGGCAATCTGATACCGTGTGGATATGATAGCTGTGCTTAATCCTTTCCAAGGATTTCCATTTTATTCACTCTCTTCTTGCATGTCTTTTCACATAACTCTTTTCCTATATTCTTTTTTTAAAAGATCTTTAAATACTCAAATTACTCTGCTAGTGCCATGTTCATGTTTCAGATCCCAAAGCAGAAGGCTGTCAGCAAGCCCTATGGGTTGTATTTATAGCTGTGCTACTAGTCAGCATGAAAGACATTTCTGAATTGTCTTTTCTGTGTTGCTTTCAGATCCAGGATTATTCTCATGGCTTAAGTTTTTGCTTTGCATCACACTTTTTAAAGCAAGTTCTGTGTGAGTCTTCCTGAACAAAGTAGATCTGGGAATATAAGATCTGTGTAATTGTTATTCAGCCATCCCTCTTCCCACTTGCAGAAGAGGCTGATAACCACAGTGGAGAGGATGCCAAAAGTATGACCTGACAATTAGCATCTGTGAAAAGGAAGGGACTTGGGGAACAATTCACAGTCCTCTGGATTCACCTTGAAGTTCTGTGAAAGAAGGAAAGCTATAAATGCCTAAAATGTTTACCTAGATTTAATCAATTCCCCAGAAAGACATCTGGGGAGAATTGTGAGCTAAACAACTTCTTCAGAGATTATCTTCATTTTTTTCTCACCTGCAGAGAGTTTAGTTCCTCAGGAAACAAGAGTTCATCCATGAACTTCAGTATTACTTCAGCTCCACTTTAGGTGCACTTCAGTTTGTGTTTAATTTTCATCTCTTAGAAAATCGAGGCAATTGAAGGGTTGTTGCTCAAGCAGAAGCATTTAATGTGGACATAGAAAACGATAATAAATATATTTTCCCATTTTTTCTCTCCTCTAGCAAGACATACAGGATTTAAGTACTAAGTGAGACTCAAGGATGAAATTCAAGTTTGCCCTATAGCTACAATTGTGGTGTGTTGTGACACACAGTGCTCTTCAGTCATTAATCCCCATGTCCCCATCTGGTTGTCTGTGTAAATAATGCAATGAACTGACTGGCAAAATGGACTAACCTGAGACAAGGTGGCAGAAAGAGCACCCAGTGTCCTTCCTGGGTAAGCATTTGACCAAATTTTAAAGGAACTTTCCAGATGGGAATATTAGATAGTCTCAAAGACTAGCTGCTGCTGGGCCTAAACTGATTGAAAGCCACTATTGTACCTTGATCAGCACCCAGATGTTGGTGCAGCCCAAAAAGCCAATCAAGTCCTGGGCTGTACCAAAACCAGCGTGCCCAGCAGGTCAAGGGAGGGGATTCTGCCCCTCTCTCTGCTCTGGTCAGAGCCCACCTGCAGTGCTGCATCCAGCTCTGGGGTCCCACAGCACAGGAAGGACAAGGAATTGTTGGAGCAAGTCCAGGGGAGGCCACCAAAGCAACTGATGGGATGAAGCAACTCTCTTACAGAGAAAGGCAGAGAGAATTTAGACTGTTCAGCCTGGAAAAGTGAAGGCTTCAGGATGACCTATTTGTGGTCTTGGAAGATGGAAAGGGACTTTTGACAAGGTTTGAGAACTGCAGGTAACCAAGACAGCCAAAATCCAGAGCTGAAGTGTAAAGAGTAGATTTATTCCATTACCCTTCTGGCAGAATGGGGACAGATGCACTGCTAAGCTTATCCCATATTAGCAGGGGCAAAAAGCACTCA
>WEKY01017822.1:0-20551 GCA_013390045.1 Picathartes gymnocephalus | reverse complement strand
ACTGCAAGGAAAATGACTAACATATTTCCAAATTTGACCTCTTTGTATTCAACTTCAAAAAAAAAGTAATCTTCTCCTCCTTAACCTTTTTTTGAAAATTTAAAAAAAAAAGAAGAAAGGGAAGAGATGGGGGAACTCTTTTTACCTCTCCCCCTTTCTGAGGCAGTTCCTCTCTTGTCGTTACCTTTATGATTCAATACTGTGACCTGTATTATCTTGTTGAAGCTGAATCAGATTTTGGACCTCTGTATTAGGCTTTTCAAGCAAATTTTTGGGGGACCTGGGGAGGGAGGGCATCGCACGAGGGAGGGAGCTGCACCTCTACATGTCAGTGCTCTATAGTGTTCAGTGCTGTGTGTTTTCCTTTTGTCCATCTACCTGTTTTCCATGAATATAATTTGACTTGTTTATGAAACAAATAAACCTTTGGCTTGTACAGAGTGCTCTGGAGTGCTTAAAAGAGTTTGAGCTGGGGGTGAGACATCCTTGATTTGCAAAGTGAGGCAAGGCTGATCGAGAGGGACAGGGGTTTCCAAAATAATAAAAAAAGACACTTTCTACAAAAATTTCCTGAGCTTTGCTTTGCTCCTGGGAGTCACTGCCCAGTGGCTGCTCACTCCCTCCATGGCCTGGGGGGCTTTGCTGGCTCTTTTAACCCTGCAGATCCTTGGGGGTTGGGTGGGCAGGGTGTGTTTCAAGGCGACAGAGGTGGAAGGGTTTGGTGGCCCTACAGAGAGCCCCACATTTCTTATCCAATCTCAGGCAAGGCAGCTCCAGCCTGGCCCCCCTCCTGTGCCCTGCTGGGCTGTGGCAGCCAGGGGTGATGCAGGAGGGCTGATTTGTAGTTTTCTTTTTTTCCTTTTCCCGCTTCCTTTTTCATTTTCCATTTCCTGTTTCCTTTCTTCTTTTCCTTTTTCCTCTTCCCTTTTCCCTTTTCCTTTCCCCCTTCCCTTTTCCTCTTCCCTTTTCCTCCCTTTTCCTGTTTCCTTTTTTCTTTTCCTTTCCCTTTTCCTGTTCCCTTTTCCCCTTTCCTTTTTCCTTCATGTGGAATGGAAAAATTCATTCACAACTCCACCCTGATTGTCCACACGAACCCCTTGCTTGCTCCAGGTGCTGAAGGACCCTGACAATTTATACCAAAATCCCTTTTTAGACACTTTGCTGCCTGACTTTATCCCCAGAGCTGGTCCCTGGCCACCCAGAACCCCCAAAGCCCCTGAGGACAGGCAATGCCTCTTTCTCTGTCTGCATTTCCCCAAAATCACCAAACTCTTTGAGCTCACAGTAAAAACTTCCCCACTCCACTGCCCCATTTGTTGGGACATAAAGTTCGGGCACCAAGGAAGACACAAGGAGCTGTCAGGGTCCCCATGAACCTCCTTGCCACAGCTGCCAGCATGGACAGACAGACAGACCCCAAAACCAGCCCTGGCCCCGAGAGCAGCACCCCAAATTGCAGCCCAGAATTCCACCAGCCACACACACGCAGGTTCACCAGGGTGCTTGAAACCAGTCAAGCAGTTTCTTTTTATTTCTTAAAAAAAGAAAATGAAAGAAAAAAAACCCCAAAAAAACAACCCCAAAACCCAGCAAATAATAATAAAAAAATCCATCCCTTAAAGGTGAAGGTATAGACAGGGCATGGACACAGCTACATCTACCTTCTGCTGCCCCCCACCCACCCACAGTAATGGAGATTTATACACATTACATAATACAGAGACACATGGACAAACAAATGGGCTTTGGCAGCCTGGCAGGAGCCGGGCACAGCAGGGCTGATGCCCACCAGGACATGCCCAGCCTGTCCCCAAATCCCAGCTCCTGCACCCCAAGCCACAGCAGTGACCCCCTGGTCTCAGGGGAGGCTTTGATGGGGGGCTACCCCCGAGCCTGGGGTGCTTTTGGCCACCCTCCTCCTCCTCACGAGGTAGGCAGGGAGGTACAGGGAGGAGAGGCAGCCTGGCTTAGGGCACAAATCAGAGTGGGGACAAAGCCCTGCCAGCCCAGTGGCTCCTGGCACCTTCCCCACAGGAGCCTGGCCAGCCCAGGGCCCCTTGGCAGAGAGGAGAGTGGAAAAAGGGGTAAGGCTGCAGGTGTGGGCACCTCTGAGGGTGATCCCAGCGGGGAACTCCCTCTCTTGGAAGCTCTTTGGGAAGAAGGGAGCGATCCTGCCACGAGCTCAGCGAGCCAAATACAGTACTTGTGTCAGGAAAACGGAGCACGACCAGTTCCGAGGCTCAGGCTGGGAGGGGAGAGCCCTCACAAAGAGCACGGGGCTGAGGAGAGCCAGGGCACAGAGGTCTCTGAGACAGAGCTGAGATGAAAAAGCCATTCAGCAAGGACACAGTGCCCAAGACAAGGACACACAGCCTGTCAAGAGCAGGGATACAGCTCCAGCCCCTTCCCAGATACCGTGGCAGCTGGATTGGGCTGTGGAGCAGCTCTGCCTTAACTCCTCCTGTCCCCGCTCCTTTCCAAAGCAGAAGGGATTGACTGGAGCGAGGCAGAGCTGTCTCAGCCCCTCCCGCAGCTCTCCCGGGAGCACATCAACACCTCCCGATGTGCCACGCAAGGAGCTTTGTTACTGCCTTGGGTTGCAAACGCGGTGCTTATTGCCAGCTCAGGTGAGTCAGCCTGATCAGGGGCTGATGTGGCACCGGAGGAAACCGCAGGTGGGAGAGGAATCAGCCACACACCGGGGTGCATGAAATCCCACGGCTAAAAATGAAATTTGGGGCTTCTGGATATGAGGATGGTCAGGAATTCTCTATCAGATCAAACTGCCCCATCGCCCTACCGGAATGATCCTGGCCAGAGGCACCATTGTTTTGTGGAGTCTGTATGCACACTCCACATTTCCAGGGTAGAAAATATGGGACAGAGAAGGAAGTGAGCATCTGGGGCAGTGGAAAAGGCTCCTTCAATTTAGCCAGCCTCAAATTAGAGGGAAAACTGTCATTATTTTCGGCAGCAAAACAATGTGGCTGCATTGCTCACACTTGCAATTAGACCAGAGAGGGCAACAGGGCTTGGTCAACAGCAAACCTGACCCTGCCTTGGCAGAGGGGCTGGACTGGATGATCTCCAGAGCTCCCTTCCAACTCCAAAAATTCTGTGACTCTGTGAAGCCCACAGACAGCCGGGTTTAAAGCTCTTCTGGAGAGAAATGTGGCCCTGAAGCTGCAAATAGCCGAGGGCAGAAAGGAAGAAAGCAGCACTGGGAAACAACAGCTCATCCACACTCATTCTCCTGCTGGGATAAGCAGCACCGTGGGCAAGGCAGGAACGTCAGCATGGAAAAACCCCAAGCTCTGCTTGCCCAGAAGTCCCCCCCAAAAGCCAACCTGGCCCACAGGGTGAAATGCAAATACCTGGAGGACAGGCAGGGGAGGTGACAAACAAAGCAGGCAGGCCCTGAGCACCAGAGACACCTCAGAACTGGTGGTGATGAGGAGCTGAACTCCCACATTCTGCATTGCACTTGATAATATCAGCACCGAGGGAAGGACCCAGCTCCTGGCTGCTGCCTGCCAGCCCGGGGAGCTCAGCGGGTCGTGGGAAGGGGTGGCCCCCTCTTATTCCAACAGGCAGGGCAGTCTGTGTGGGGAGGAGAGCAAAGCATCCCTTTTCCAGGGCTTTTGGGGTCGTTCTGGTCCTCTGTGCCTTGCATAGAATTCCGCAGCTCCGGAAGCAAAACCCCTCTGATGTTTGGTTGCAGAACTGCAGGGGAGAAGCCTGAGAGCTGTCCTGGAGCAGCACAGACAGGACCTGTTCGATGAGGGTGTATTTTTCCCTATTTTTTTTCCCACCAAGAGGATGTTGAAGTTAACACTTGTCATCATAGAGCAGGGAAGGACCAAGGGATGATCCCTGTGCAGGGGAGCAAGGCATAGCCCTTAACCAGAGACAGAGCTACAGGAACCTGTTCTCAGCAATCATTCCTCCTTTTTGCCAAATTCCCCGTGGTTCTGCTACACCCCTGGACTGAGCAATGTGCCCTGCAATGCTTGACCATGACCCTGAACTTCAGGGAAAGGCAAATCCTTCTGTGATTCCCTTCGCTGGTACCATTCCACCTGGCTGCTGCTGGATTTCTCTCTAATTCACCACCTGGGTGGCAAAATGTCACTCGAGGTCCATCTCCCCAGCACAGAGAACCACGGGAGCCGAATCCTTTGGGGAATGTGGGAGCACATGGGTGGGGAGGGGAGGCCCAGCTGCTTCCTCCAGCTGTTGCTAAGGAGCTCCAGCTGGGAGGTGTGGCATCTCAATGTTATCTTTTGTTTTAAAGCCCGCCCTATGGAAAACTATAAATTAATCTGCTCATTAAATACTTAGGTGGGAAGCCACACCATGCAGGCCGAGGAGTGGCTAGGGCTTCTTCCTCAGGTAGTTGGAAGGGATCCAGCCCTCCCAGCAGGGCCCCCCTGTCAGGACCTTGCAGAACCACCAGCCACTGCTGTTCTTCTCGCGAACTTCAAACAAAGTCCCTTCTCTGAAGCTGTTGGTCTCCTCATCACCTTCAAAATCCGCCACTGCCACGTACAGAGCTTCCCTGGAGACATCTGGGCTGGACATGGCGGCTGAGGGCCTCTCCTTGGCCTCCCCTCTCTCCACGGGCTTGGAGATGACCTTTGGGTGCCCGCTGCTTCTGGCTTTGGCTTCGTCCTGCAGGGAGGCAGAGAGGAAGGGCTTGGCTTTGGGAGGGACCAGCATGGGCCTCCCTGGCCCTGCAGAGGGCCTGGCCTCGGGAGCGTCCCGTGCTGGGGCGCGGGGCTCGGCGGGGACGGAGGCAGGGCCCCCCATCTTCTTGGGAGGGGGTGGCCTGCGAGGTGGCACCACGGGACGCTGCGGAGGGCTGTCCCTGGCCCCGGGAGGGGTTGCTGGGCCCAGGGGAGGTTTGGGCAGCGCCTCCTTGGAGGTGTGGCTGTCCAGCCTGGGCAGGGCTTTGCTCTCCGCGCCCGGCCGCTCCGGGAACCTGCTGCAGGGCTCTGGAGAGATCGTGGCACTGCTGAAGGAGCTTTCCCCGGCAGCAGGGTCCTGCTCCGAGGCTTTCTCTGGGCACTTGGCAGGTCTCAGCTTGCTCCTCAGGCTGCAAATGTCCAGTTTGTCATCGGCTGGGGGTGCCTCAGTCCGGGGGGACGCAGCGGGCTTTGGCCTGATCTGAGGTCTTGACTTCAAGAAGGGGTTCTGGGTGATGGGCTCAGGTTTGTCCTCCACAGGCTCAGCTTTTGGCTTGCTTGGCTTGACAATGGGCCGGAGGTTTGGCTTCTTCACCTCCTTGGCCGACAGCTTGTGTCCACATTCCAGTCCCATTTCGTTTTTCAGCTGGAAGAGTTTGCCCTTCTCCGGTTTGAGTTCCGGCTTCTTGCTGTCCTTCGGGGCTGCCGACTGCTTGGGTGGGATCATGGGCAAAATCATGCCTGGGGGCTTGGGGGGAGGTCTCTGCCTCTCTAGTAACTCCCCTTCTGATTTAATGATGGACTCCTTCCTGGGGGGAAGGCTGGGCTTCTCCTCCGTGTCGCGGTCTGAGATCTCCTCGTAGCCCCCGGCGAAGGACAGGTCCCCGCTGTCAGGAGCCTCCTTCCCCTTCCAGTCCTTTCCCCACCTGCCAGAGCAGTCCATGCCGTTGGGAGGAGCCTCTGGCAGAGGTCGGCAGGGCCCTGTCACCTCCTCACTGGCACTGCCGTCGGTGTCACCGAGCCGCAGCTGGGCCATCTCGTTGGGAAGGGGAGCCAGGAAATTGGGCCTGGAGGCGTTGCTGGTTTTCTTGTACTTATCAATGAAGGTGGCAGGGGCCCAGCCTTCCTTCTCCTCGATCTGGATGTACCACCAGCCACTCAGGTTCTTCTCAATCACCTGCCAGGGGGAAAGGAGACCTCAGGCAGCCACTCTGAGCTAAAGGGACGATGGCAGGGTGACACATGGCCTTGGTGCTGCTCCAGGCAAAAGCCACCAAATGCCAGCAGTGGCATCCTAAGGGGAGGGCAGCCTGGTCCTGGCTGCCAGGGAAGGAAGAGGGCTGAGGAAGAGCTGCTGAGCTGTCCCTGTCCCTGCCGGGTGCTGGCGGCGGCCACAGCGTGGCACTGTTGGAGCAATCAACCAGCAGCGATCCATGTGGATGGATTCCACTCTGCCCAGCCCCTCTGCAGCTCCAGGACAGCGGCTGGGGCCTGGGAGGGGCTGGCCGGGGCAGCCCTGGAGGAAAAATCCTCTTAGAGAGGCGTAAATCACATCTGCACACACGGAGAAAGCAAAATCCCATCTGCAGGAGGGGTTCTGCCAGCAAAGAGGGTGTGCCAGGAATTTTGGAAGGGCTTTTAACTTTATACCTGGCCAAGCTAAGAGGAAAATATCCCATCTCTAACCCCACTTGTGGTGTGGGTTTGTTTTCCATTTGTCCAAACAGAGCACTCACACCTGGGGGACAGGAGGCCACCAAGAACTGTGTGGGGCCAAAGTTCCTTTAGCTCCTACGGGTTTTTTATCCCACTCTCGGAGTCTGGAAATTTAACAGAGACAAACCCATGCCTGGTTTGCACCCAGAACACTGTGGGGAGCAGATCTCCCCTGCCTGGAAGGGGCTCTCCTGCCTGAAACGGGTCCCAGGGCAGTGGGAGCCAGGAGCACTGCCCTGAAGGGAAGGGGACAGTCTCACCTCTACTTTCATTCCTGCCTGGAAGCTGATGCCATCGGGGATGGTGGTCTGGAAATCAGCAATGGTGTAATATTCCTCTTCCACTTGAGGGGGGACGGGAGGCTTGGGCAGGTTCAAACCACGGGGCTGTGACAGGGAAACAGAAAACCCAGCAGTGTGTTTGTAGAGCAGGGGTGACACCACAGCCAGGCACGGGGACAAGATGCCTGCCAGCGAGCAGAGCTCCTGGCAGTGCTCCCCTCCCGCCCCCTGTGCCACTG
Organism: Picathartes gymnocephalus; assembly: GCA_013390045.1. Classification (NCBI taxonomy): domain Eukaryota; kingdom Metazoa; phylum Chordata; class Aves; order Passeriformes; family Picathartidae; genus Picathartes; species Picathartes gymnocephalus. The sequence goes on along the minus strand of WEKY01017822.1, from coordinate 13,630 downwards.
CTGCCCTCCTGCACCAGCTGGCACTTACTATGGTGAGGTCTCGGCGAGGAGGCGGCCTCTGCCTCATCTTTGGTGACTCTGTGGAGGAAGAATTCCAGGTGCTGTTGAGTTTTTGGCTTTTGAACATGTGTTCATGAAAGACAAGTGACAGAGAGAACAGAAAAACCTGCCCCAGGGGAAAGGAACCCCAAGGAGGAACCCATCAGCCCAGAACTCTGGGTGGCCCAGGTCAGCCAGGTTTTAAGGGTATCCCAGGTTTCAGGTCCTGCTGGGAAATGCAGCTGAGGTGACCACATGAAATTGCTTTTGCATTGCAGGACTGACCCAGAGGATGTGGCCTGCAGAGGGGTTAAAATCAAAGAATCAAAGAATAATGAAATAGCCTGGGTTTGAAGGGACCTCAAAGCTCATCCAGTCCCACCCCCTGCCAGGGGCAGGGACACCTCCCACTGTCCCAGGCTGCTCCAAGCCCTGTCCAGCCTGGCCTTGGGCACTGCCAGGGATCCAGGGGCAGCCACAGCTTCTCTGGGCACCCTGTGCCAGGGCCCCACCAGCCTCACAGGGACGGATTTCTTCCCAATATCCCATCTAACCCTGCCCTCTGGCAGTTTGAAGCCATTCCCCCTTGTCCTGTAGGAAGTCCCTCTCCATCTTTCTGGCAGGCTCCCTTTAGTTTTTGAGAGGAGAACATCTCCAGGTGACCCTGCAGCCTGGGAGGGGATGTCCGTGCCATCTGCTGACCCTCAGCAGCGCTGTCCCTGTGCCCCACACTGTGTGTGCCCCAGACCTCCCTGCACAACCCACAGCCCCTGCAAGGCTCTGGCAGCTCCCAGCCTCTTATTCTGCCCAAAATCCACGGGGAAAGCTGTGTCTGGAGCCCACCTGAGGCTGTGTTTGGACCCGGCTGCCCCTGGCTGGCACTTACTGCGTCGGATGTCGGCGCTGGGCAGGGGACGGCTCTCGAGCCTCCCGTCCCTCTGCCCCCCAAGCCCGTCCTTGTCCCTGCTGGCCAGCCCCTGCTGCCTGGAGATGCCATCCAGATCCAGGGCACTCGAGTGAGCCGAGGAGCCCGAGCCCAGCTTCGGTGGGAGCACATCTCCATTGCCCTTCCTGAGGTAGGAGGCAGGGGCCCAGCCCTCCTGGCCCTGGTGTCTGCGGGGACAAGGACAGCAGTGTCACTGCTCAGAGTCCCTGGGACACGCCAGGGATGTGAGCCCGGCGCTCAGCACACACCTTGGCTGCAGGCACTGCCAGCTCTGGGCACCAGGAGCTTGCCAGGCTCTCCATGGCACCAGGAGAGCTCCCTCATGGCTAACGATCCCACACGAGCTGCCCCCAGCCAGGGCCGAGGGCTGGCAATGCTGTGAAGCCCCATTTTCACCTCAGCAACGGCACCAATTCAGGAATGAAGAGCTCTGGCAGGGGAAGCAGAGGGAAAAACCAGAGAGCTGCTGCTGGGATTGATGTACCTGGTCTTTGGAGGGAGCACGAGCCCTCTCCCTGCTGGCAGCTGGATCCCTTCCCTGCTCTAAATCTGTTTAGGAGAGGAACCAGCCCTGTGACCTGATTGAAAAACCACATCCACAGTGCCCCTGCCATGCCAGAGACTCTCCCTGCTGGCTGGGCTGCAGCCACCTCGTTCAGATGGCACCAGCTCCTGAGCTTATAATTGCCTTTAGAGCTCCTGTGGCAGCTCTCCTCTGCTTCCAGCGTCAGGGGATGTGTTTCTGGGGCTGGGCTGCTGCCAAGAGCACAGGTTCAGCAAAAGGTTAAGAAAATTGCAGTGTGTGCTCCCACCCTGAGCAAGGCAAGCAGTTTGCTTGACCACAGTGAAGAGAAAATGAGCTTTCAGCAGAAAACCCTCAGCTTGGGATGGGCTGGAGCCTTTGGCTCAGCACACACAGCTGAGCTGGCCCAGACCCGGCCATTCCCTGCAGGAGCCTGATGCCTGAAGTGGCTCCCTAGAAACAGAGCCCAGACAGGAGGAAGGGAATAAATAAAATAATAAAAAATACCTTTGAAGGCCTTTCATTTATTTGAATGGCCTCCAAAGGCCCAGCCTGGGGAGCCAGAGGCTGCTCTCACCATGGAGCCCAGGATGGACCCCGAGTCACGAGTTCTTCACCCCTTTAGAGCTTTGGGCCATTTGCATCTCAGCATCAATTCCCCAATTCACACTTTAGCTCATGATGGCATTTCCCCAGCTTCCCCCCCTTCTCAAGGTGTTGGGTTGCACATTTTGGGCCCAGGACAGTCTGGGTGTCCTGGCAGAGCAGCCTTGGAGAGGCTTTGTTGTGTCAGTGTGAACGTGAGAGAGCAGCAGCTCCCAGGCTGCAAAACCCTGCAGAGTCACACCCTGAGCACTGCAGGGTTTGGGAGATATCAAAGTTAATCAAGCCTCCCACCAGAGCCAGGGCGTCCATCCAGCCTGCCCTGGGACACTTGTGGGTTTCCCCATCAGCAGATGTGACAGCCCACTAACGCTCCCACACCTTGGCACTGCTGGAGGACACTCCCAGCACAGGAAATCAGGGAGTTTCAAAGATTTCCAACCAAAGATGTGCTTGAACATCAAATTTTTCAAGATGGAAATGAATTCTGGTACTCTGCCCTCCTCAGCTCACAGGTTTGCCTTGGGACTGGTCATCCCACAGCCGCAGCTGCAGTGCCTGGGACAGTACCTGATTTTCCACCAGCCCTCCAGGTTCTTCTGGATCACCACCACCACGGCCCCTTTGTCCAGGTTCATTTCATCCTGGTCTCTTGCAGTGTAGGGGTAAATAACCGTGTACTTCTCCTCTGTTGGAAAGAAAGTACATTTTAACAGAGGAACTGTTTGATGGAAACCTGACTTCAGCTGAAAAATGGCTCATGAAGTGCTTTATATAAATGATAATTCTTGTAATTTAGGTGCAGAAACATAGAGATCCATTCCAAGGGAAATGACAGTGAAATGTATCTGGAAATGTGAACTTTGGTGAGCTACTCTGACCCAAGAAGTTCTCTAAAAGACAGTTTCTCCTCTCTCTTAGGACTAAAGACTTTTCACAGCTCATCACAGAAGCTCTTCCTTGCATCCATTTCAGGTCAGATTTATTTCTCAGAGCTTTTAAGGAGGAACTGTCCTCTCTAAGGGAAGAGAAACCCCACTGAGGTGCCCTCAAACTGCTCTAGAGCAGCAGATCTGCAGGAACTTCGCCATTCAACCCCCAGGACATTGGTCAAAGCCATGTGGGGAGCCTGGAGAGGAGCCTGGTGTCCTGCCCACCAGAAGAAAGGATGTAAAGCAGGGATATGGATGTTCTTCCCTTCAGGAGGAAAGAGAAACGTCCTAAAAGCCATGCAGACATGTCAGACAAACGGGCCCATCCATCCTCCCCTCTCCCTCAGCATCTCCTGTCCTCTCTGCAAGAGACACAGGGAAATAATTGCCTGTGTTTAAGCAGTACCACAGCAGGGTGAGAGCCACCTGGGGGAAAATCTGCCTGCAAAATCCACCCCTCTGCACATCCCTACACCCCCACCAGGCAGGTTTCCTGGATTGGTCTTCTGGGAGGGCCTGGTTTCCCAGCCCTTCACGCAGGGGAGCCCGAGCAGACCATATCCTGCCACAGACGGCAAGACTTTCTCCTCCTGAGCCCACCTTGAGGCACCAAGCCCAGGGCTCGCAGTTACTCCAGGAACTAAGGCAGCAGCTGCAAGAATTCTGCATCTGTGTGCTGGGGAAAAGCAGAAACTGCACTTTCTGAGCCCAAAGCCAAAGGTGAGAAGGAAGAGCTGAGAGGAGAGGGATGTGCACGCGATGGGGCTCAGGGGAGGCTGAGGAGCAGGGGTAGCACCCACTGAGGGCTGACACATGCACAGCCAAGCAACATGCACACAAAGCTCCACACACAACACAGGGCAGCCAAGAAAGTCTCTGTGAGCTCCACCTTGACCCCATCCAGTGGTGTACAAGTCCCCAAGAGTCCGGCGGCGGCCGAGGTGCCTGGGCAGAGACCAGTATCTCCATGGCACTGGGAACAGCATGGTGGGGAGGCAGCAGAAGGACAAGACAGGTGTAAGGAGGTGGCACTTCAGGCCCAGGAGGAGACAGGGCTGACACAGACAGGTGCAGAGGCTCTGCTCACCCAGTGTGAGCCCCCCTCCACCTCCAGGTGCCCAAATGAGGGGCTGAGGCAGCTGCTGCTCTGCTCTGGGCACACAGAGCCCCTGGGAAGGATGTGTGATCCAGGGGCGTTTTGGATTTGCTCCAAGGACCTTGCTATTCCCACACTGTGGGCTCTTTGTTCTGCACATGTTGAGGTCACGTGCATTGTCCAAGGGCCTGGGCTTTGCTCCTCCTCCAGGGCAGGTAAAACATCTCCCTGGGCCTAAAGGAGGCCCTGGGGTGAGAATTCCCTGGATTTCAGCCCCTCTGTGAGGGATACACTTCCAGTATCCAGCTGCAGCACTGGAGCAGAGCACTGGGCAGGCAGGAGCATTCCTGGGGTTCTGTCCCTTTTCCCAGGTTATCTTCCTGGGTTTTTTCCCCCCAGGCTCGTGCCCTGCCCCGTCCAGGGAAGGTGCTGCTTCCAGCAGCTCTGTGCACTTCAGCAGAGGAAGCTGGGGCAGATGCCTCCAGCAGCTTCTCACCTTCATCAGGCTGCATTGAGAGCTCGTCCTGGACTCCATCCTGCGCCTCCAGGCAGGTCGCTGGCACCCAGCCCTGCTCCTCCAAGGTGCTCACGAACCACCAGCCTGAGGAGGAAACAGCAGAAGGCTCAGCCAAGGGCTCACACCAACCCAAAATCTCCCTCCCTCCAAACCACGAGCCTGAGGGGCTGTGACCCCTTTCTTGAATCCCCACAGGAAGCTGGGGTGACCCCAAGCAACAGAGCCAAGCACAGGAGAACTGCAGCTGAGTGACATCTACAAGTACAATTCCCTCCCCAGGAAAAGCAGGAGAGGCTCTGAGAGCTGAATGCTGCATTTGCTTTTGGTTTTTTCTGCCCCTTCATGGTTCATTTTCCCTGAGTGTGGGTCAGCAAGCCTGGGCTAATTAGCAGAGATGAATACCCTGTGTGAGAATCAATAGCTGAGTCCTGCTGTGCTCGCCTTCTTTACATTTGTGGAAACAGCAAAATTGAAAAGCTAAGAGCAAATGCAGGATTTAAAACATCAGCTCTCCCACTGGAAGCCCAGCCAGCTCCAGAGAGGCCACAAACAATTCTGGGCCCCCCTGCGTGTCCAATCGAAACCAACCCGTGCTGCTCGTTGTTAAAAGCACAATTTGTGTCTTTAGGGGGGAAAAATAAAGACTGAGTATTACCCTCAGAACCCCCCCAGTGAGTCATTCAGAAAGACAACTAGATTGGGAGGGAATCACTACCTGCATGCAAGGGAAAAGCAGGGCTGGCCATTGATAAATAAATGATTTTCCCCAGCTTTTGAGCTGGCTGTGCTAATCGTGTCATTTGCTTCAGGGCTGCTTTTATTTCCCTCATTCTCAAACAGAGTTCCTGGTGCAACTGATGCTCTGGGGACCAGCTCTCCAGAATGTTAAAATCTGTTTTCATGGTTATCTTTAACTCCCCACAACAAGCAACTTCTGTTAGTTTCAGGGAATAAATTCTCCACAAGCTCCAGAAGTTGGGCCCACAACATGGCTCGGTCCCTTTGCAGGGGTTAGGAGCAAGTTTAAATTTTGGAACAAGTTTAAATTTTGGAGCAAGTTTAAATTTTGGAGCAAGCAAAGAGCTCGGCTGCTGCTCACAGGAGTTGTGAGTGCACACAGGGGGCTTTCGTGGGCACCACGAGAGTGTCCCCCTGTCACTAAAACCAGCCTGCCAAGCCCAGGGATGGCTTTTGTCCTCAGGACACATCAGCCAAGCTTTTCAGCACGAAGAAGCACAAACTAGAGCCTGAAGAAGGTGGATGGTGCAAGGCTCTCAGCATGGGTGATGCCTTAAGTTTTAAGGTTTTTTTCTGTTGTGCTTTAGTGTGAGCTCTCAGCTCCATATTCAGTGTTACTGAGTTCTCCTCACAGGGCACTCAGACACAACAATTCTCTCCAGCTCAACATTCCAGGACAATCCTTCCCAACCTCAGGCCCAAAAGCACCAACAAGGTAAAAAAGAGGAGGCCAAGCAAGGAGGATGGAACTTCATCATTCCCAGTGATTAACTGGCCAGTTCAGCTCAAGATGCCAATGGAGCAGAACTTGTAAAAGTGTGAAACCCCGTGCCCAGGCCCCTTTTCTGTGCCCATCTCGAGGCCCATCCTGGCAGGGCTGCAGCCGGGCTCTGGCATTGCCAGGCTGTGCCCTTGGAAGGCCTTGCCATAAATCCCTGCTTTATTCCTCTCATTTTGTCTGGCCTCTGCTCCAGGTGAAGCTGATCAGGCATCAGGGGGGAAATCAGCCCTTAAAGAGGCAGCCCTGCAGCACTGTCCACACCCACAGACCAAAACTGCTTCCTGCACATCCCTCCTCAGCTCACCATCCCTGTGGGATGCCTGGGGGCTGTTTTGCTTAAGGAAACCACTGACAAGTCTTATTTTTCATTACTGGATATTTATGAAAGACATAAGACATATTTAAGGAAAGCCTCTCCAGGTATAGCTTTGGAAAGGAGAGTGTCTGAACAGCAGGCTGAGAGCAGAGTCAGGAGACTGGTGAGGTTCCACTGGGAGGAAGCAGCAGCATCAGTTAAAGAAAGTTGGAAGGAGGAGAGCCTGAATGCTGGAATTGCTGAACATTGGGATAAAGGAGAAACAAAAAGTGATGCAGGTGAGATGACAGATAACAAGAGAGATTTCAGCTGGATCTAAATGTATGTAATTGGCTTCTGGCAGAGGGAAAAAGTAAAAGGTTCCTCCTTCCTTTTCTTTTTCTGATGAGGCAGAACTGCTCCTGGGCAGCCTCTGTGCCACTTTTTCCTTTTTTTTTTTGACAAGGCAGAACTCCTCCTGGGCAGCCCCTGTGCCAAGCCCAGCCCAGCTCCCTGTACCTGATTCGTTCTTCTCAATGATCTCCACCAGCTGGCCCACGCACAGGCTGATCTCCGAGCTCTCCTGCTTCTGGTAGTCGGCCACCACCACGTACTGCTCCAGCACCAGGGGCTCTCCCGAGGCACCGTCAGCTCCTGCACAGGGGGGACAAGAACCGAGCCGTGTGCCAGCTCTGCGCTGTCCCCAGGGCACGGCCACTGCCAGCCAGCAGCTCCAGGACATCCCCAGCGTCACAGGGGTGAGCCAGAGATTGGGCACAGTGAGGGGGACACAGATCAAAACAGTGATGCCTAAAGTTTTAAGTTTTTTTTCTTTTTCTGTTCTGCTTTAGCTCTCAGCTTCATACGAAGTGTTACTGAGTTCTCCTTACAGGGCAGTCAACAACAATTCTCTGCAGCTCAACATTCCAGGACAATCCTTCCCAACCTCAGGCCCAAAAGCACCAACAAGGTAGAAAAGAGGAGGCCAAGCAAGGAGGATGGAACTTCATCATTGGAAGTGATTAACTGGCCAGTGAAGCTCAAGATGCAAATGGAGCAGAACTTGTAAAAGTGTGAAACCCCGTGCCCAGGCCCCTTTTCTGTGCCCATCTCGAGGCCCATCCTGGCAGGGCTGCAGCCGGGCTCTGGCATTGCCAGGCTGTGCCCTTGGAAGGCCTTGCCATAAATCCCTGCTTTATTCCTCTCATTTTGTCTGGCCTCTGCTCCAGCTCACACTGATCAGGCATCAGCTCCAGGTGAGATGGGGACAGCCAGGTGACACCGTGTGTCAGCTCAGCGCTGTCCCCAGGGCACGACCACTGCCACCCAGCAGCTCCAGGACACAGCCAGCACCAGAGGGCTGAGCCAGAGATTTGGGCAGAGTGAGGGGCACAGACATGGAACCAACAACCAGGCGAGATGGGACAGCCAGGTGACACCTGCTGCTGCTGCCCACCAGAGCCATCCAAGCAACTTCACCACCACCAGCACAGGAGCTCACGGAGCTGCTGGGGTTTTGGGGACCCTCCTGTGCTCACGCCCTGTCCCAGGGCACAGAGCAGCCCCAAAAACGGAGCCTGCAGTGGTTCTGCTGGGCTGGAGAGCCCCCAGCCCCGCGGTGGGAGGTGTTTTAGGACAGGGCAGCATCCCCCGTCCTCACAGCCCCCCGTGAGGTCTGCTCTGCTCCCTGCCCAGCTCCTCCTGCTGCACATCCCGGGTTCCTGGCGGAAAAAAGGGGGGAAAAATAGCCCGAGGAGGAGCAGAGGGGGCAGGACACAGCGGGAACAAAGTGTTCCTGGGCCCGGAAAGAGGAGAGCGGGAGCTGCAGGATCGCCGGGGAACGGAGCTGGACCGGCGGCAGGTGGCACTGCGGGATAACCGGGACAGCCATGGGGTAACCGGGACAGCCATGGGATAACAGGGACAGCCATGGGGTAACAGGGACACCGGGAACACTGTGGGATAACCAGGACAGCGGGAACACTGCGGGATAACTGGGACAGCCATGGGATAACAGGGACAGTGGGCACACTGCGGGATAACCAGGATAGTCACGGGATAACCGGGACAGCCATGGGGTAACAGGGACACCGGGAACACTGTGGGATAACCAGGACAGCGGGAACACTGCGGGATAACTGGGACAGCCATGGGGTAACAGGGACACCGGGAACACTGTGGGATAACCAGGACAGCGGGAACACTGCGGGATAACTGGGACAGCCATGGGATAACAGGGACAGTGGGCACACTGCGGGATAACCAGGATAGTCACGGGATAACCGGGACAGCCATGGGATAACAGGGACAGCGGGAATACTGTGGGATAACCGAGAGAACTGCAGGGTAGGATTGGAACACCAGGAGAACTGCGGGATACGGTCAGGATACCAGGAGAACTGCAGGATAACCGGGACACCGGGAGAACTACGGGATAACCGGGATAGCCGTGGGATAACCGGGACAGTAGGAATCCTGCGGGATAACCGGGACACCGGGAGAACTATGGGATAACCGGGATAGCCATGGGATAACCGGGACAGTAGGAACCCTGCGGGATAACCGGGACACCGGGAGAACTGCAGGATAGGAGCGGGACACCGGGAGCACCGGCAGCCCCTGCTGTCCCCGGAGGGGAGCGAGGCCAGCCTGGTGCCTGCTCCGGGCCTTGCCGCACGTTTTCCTTTCGGAGAGAGCTCTGATGTGGATGCCCCCGGCCTGGCACCGCAGCAGAACTGCCCTCCCGCACCTGTCCCCAGCCCACGAACAGCACTTTGTGCCCTGCACCGAGCACAGCGCCAGTGCCCGGGGTCCAGCTGGGCATTCCCAGGGGAAAATCCCCCACGAACCCGCTCTGGCTCCCCATGGGCTCAGTATGGATCCATGGAGGGGTCACTTGGGGTCATTTGGGGTACTGGAGCTCACTGGAGTTCTTGTAGGGATCCTTCGGGGTTACTTGAGGTAATTTGGGGTCACTGGAGGTCATTGGAGTTCCTGTGGGGGTCATTTGGGGTTACTTGAGATCATTGGAGGCCCTGTAGGGGTTACTTGAGATCATTTGGGGTTATTGCAGGTCACTGGAGTCCCTGGTAGGTGTCACTTGGGGTCATTTGGGGTTACTAGAAGTCATTGGAGGGGCTACTGGAGGTCATTTGGGGTTACTGGATGTCACTGGAGTCCCTGGTAGGGGTCACTAGAGGTCATTTGGGGTTACTTGTGGACATTTGGGGTTACTGGAGGTCACTGGAGTTCCTGATAGGGGTCACTAGAGGTCATTTGGGGTTACTTGTAGACATTTGGGGTTACTGGAGCTCATTTAAGTCCCTGAGAGGGTGTATTTTAGTTCATTTGGGGTTATTGGAGGTCATTTGGGTCCCTGTAGGGGTTACTGGAGGTCATCTGAAGTCACTTGAGGTCATTTTAGTCGCTGAGAGGGGCTATTTTAGTTCATTTGGGGTTTCTAGAGGTCACTCAAGTCCTGGTAGGGGTTACTGGAGGCCACTGGAGTATTTTTTAATAGATTCAAGGGTTACTTGAGGTCATTTGAGGCCCTGTAGGGGTTACTTGGGGTCATTTGGGGTTACTTGAGGTCACTTGGGGTTACTTGAGGTCATCTGAGGCCCTGACTGGGGTTACTTGGGGTCATTTGGGGTTACTTGAGGTCATCTGAGGCCCTGACTGGGGTTACCTGAGGTCATGATCGGGGTCACTTGAGGTCACTGGGGTCCTTTGAGGTCACGATTGGGGTTACTCGAGGTCATTGGGGTCATTTGAGGTCACAATTGGGGTTATTTGAGGTCATCTGAGGTTACTTGAGGTCATTTGAGGCCCTGACTGGGGTTACTTGGGGTCATTTGGGGTTACTTGAGGTCATCTGAGGCCCTGACTGGGGTTACCTGAGGTCATGATCGGGGTCACTTGAGGTCACTGGGGTCCTTTGAGGTCACGATTGGGGTTACTCGAGGTCATTGGGGTCATTTGAGGTCACAATTGGGGTTATTTGAGGTCATCTGAGGTTACTTGAGGTCATTTGAGGCCCTGACTGGGGTTACTTGGGGTCATTTGGGGTTACTTGAGGTCATCTGCAGCCCTGACTGGGGTTACTTGAGGTCACAATCGGGGTTACTTGAGGTCATTGGGGTCATTTGAGGTCACAATTGGGGTTATTTGAGGTCATCTGAGGTTACTTGAGGTCATTTGAGGCTCTGACTGGGGTTACTTGAGGTCATTTGAGGTCATGATTGGGGTTACTCGAGGTCATTGGGGTCATTTGAGGTCATGATCGGGGTTACTCGAGGTCATCTGCGGTTACTTGCGGTCATTTGAAGCCCTGACAGGGTTACCTGAGGTCATGATCAGGGTTACTTGAGGTCATTGGGGTCATTTGCGGTCACGATTGGGGTTACTCGAGGTCATTGGGGTCATTTGAGGTCATGATCGGGGTTACTCGAGGTCATCTGCGGTTACTTGCGGTCATTTGAAGCCCTGACAGGGTTACCTGAGGTCATGATCAGGGTTACTTGAGGTCATTGGGGTCATGATCGGGGTTACTTGAGGTCATTGGGGTCATTTGAGGTCACTATTGGGGTTACTTGAGGTCATCTGAGGTTACTTGAGGTCATTTGAGGCTCTGACTGGGGTTACTTGAGGTCATTTGAGGTCATGATTGGGGTTACTCGAGGTCATTTGGGGTTACTTGAGGTCATTTGAGGCCCTGTGGGGTTACTTGAGGTCACAGGGGTTACTTGAGGTCATTCAAGTCTTTTAAAATTTAGCTGGGGGTTACTTGAGGTCATTTGAGTCCCCAGTCGGGGTTAGTTCAGGTAATTTGGGGTTACTTGAGGTCATCTGAGGCCTCAGTCGGGGTTACTTGGGGTCACAGGGGTTACTTGAGGTCATTTCAGGCCCTGTAGGGGTTACTTGAGGTCATTGGAATATTTTTTAATTGATCCAGTGGTTACCTGAGGTCATTTCAGGCCCTGATCAGGGTTACTTGAGGTCACTTGGGGTTATTTGAGGTCATTGGGGTCTTTTTAAATTGATCCAGGGGTTACTTGAGGTCATTTGGGGTTCCTTGAGGTCACTGGTGTCTCTAATGCCCCAGAGATTTGGATTTCTCAGCTGGAAGGAAACGATGGGAGACCTTGGCCAGCAGCAGCCACAGATCATCTCCAAGGATTTCTGGGCTCACAGGAACTGACACTGTCTGCTTTATTCTCTGTATTTAATTACCACACCTGGTGCAGGGACCAGACCTGGAAAAGTTGGGAAGGAGTGTTTCCAATGCTGCAGGTGGTTAAAAAAGGATTAACAATAACCAGAGTTTGTAAAGACAAACTGAGAGATAAGAAGAGGGATTGAGAGGAGAGATGTGGGCTGATGTCTTCACAAATAATTTGATGGGTTTTAATGCCTTTGAAATGGGTTTTAATGTCTCTCCTGACTTTGTTGCAGAGCCCAGTTTGGCTCCTGAAACAGAAGGGGCTGCACAAGGCTGAACTTTGGGGTAAAACAGGAGCTTCGAGGGGGGATATGGCAGTTCAGGAAGGCTGCACCTTCCTGGTACCTCAGCAAGGGGGAAAGGAAGAGGGAAATGTGTGGCTGGGAGTTGAAAAAGGAGGCTGCACCCTCCAAAATCTCGAGAGAGAGAAAATCCCATGGCCATGTGTCATGGTTTGAAAAAAAAGCAACTGTAAGAAGTCCTGGCAGGTGAAGGCTTAAGGAAGCTGAGTCCTTGCAGGTGAAAAAGTGACTTTTTTTCAAACCATGACACCACATGCCCGAGTGGACTCTCTCCCTTTATTCAAATAAAGTTCCTCTGTCTCCTTTTTGGACATAAACCTCTGGTGTTTGGGGATTTTCCTGAGCTCTGGCTTCCAAGCCAGCACTCTGCCTTGCAGCTTCCCAACCTGGCAAGGAAGACACTGTTACATTATTCCAGGTTTAATTAATACCTGAAAAGTGCTTTTGAGGTAGGAGAGCGTTAATCACTGCAGCACGAGTGATACAGAAGAATCACACACCCGACTGCAGGTGGGAAGCTGAATTTACAGGGCCTGTGCTTTACTCTGAGTCTCGAATTTTGGCAGGGTGGAAATCACACCTGGGCCAGGCACGGCAGAAATTCAGGACAATCCCCTCCCAGCCTCCAAGGGGTGTGAAATTCCGCAGGAAGAGGTGGTTCCTTGGGACAACTGGGTGAAATGAGGCAAAGAAATTCAGACTCTTGAGTTTCCTTACCAGGAACTCCCCCATCACATCAGAGATTTCAGCCTCTCCAAAGACCTTCCCTATGGGAGAACCTATTTCAGGGCTTAGGAAACCCAAGGTGCCATTCGCACCCCAAAAGGGTGATGAGTAGACATGGGAAAGGTCTTCAGGATTCCCAGGATGTTCTGCTGCCTCCCGGAGAAATTCTCTGCACAAGGTCACGACCTCTCCAACCGGTTCTGAGCACAACCAAGATTTAAACTAACCTCCTGTCTGCAGGGCAGTGTTACTTAAAGGGAAAGGAAGGAAATTGTCCACCTGCTATAAACAGCACCCTGCAGAGCTCCAGGTGAGCTGGCCTCGTGCAGAGGATCTGCTCCTGCTCAGGAAAGCCTCCCCCACACCAAAACCCTGAGGTGGGGCAGCAGACAGAGTTAAAAACAGCCCCCCAAAGTGAATGGTGGATGCTGGGACTGTGTGTTCTACCAGCTCAATTAAAGGTTTGTGCTTCAAGCGATCTGAGGACCTACCCAGCCCCTGAGAGAAGAAAATGCAGTTTTAGTTCACCCTCCTCACACCGCAGGGCACCAATTTAAGTACAACAGGAAGAGAGAAGTGCTCCCCTTTCTGCCTCCCTGGCTGTAATGACAGCCCTGCCTCTGAGGCTACTTGTAGTTTCAGCAGCCAATTCTGGATCCTCCCATGTACCCATTAAACCAGCAAGAGAAGGGGGAAATGGAGCTTGGAGGAAGAAGTAGGCGTTAATTTCGGGAGCATCTTCACCTGGCAGAACCATCCTCAACCACAAAAGCACAGCCTGGAGTGAGCCACAGCATCCTGAGCATGGCCAGACTTGGGTTCCCCAAAAATAGCCACGGTGTAAAGTTTTCCAGGGAGGTGGGAGGCAGCAGAAAGCTCTGCAGCTGGGGAGTGAAAGGAACGAGGGTTTG
>WEKY01017819.1:2130-15437 GCA_013390045.1 Picathartes gymnocephalus | reverse complement strand
GCCTGGAACACCATCCTGGGCCTCGGAGAGCAAGTCCTGTGGTGACCTGGCACCCCTGAGAGAACTGAGTCAGGCAACAGGACTCATTTCCAAAACAACCTCCTGGACAACCAGGCCAGGGAACACAGTAATAAGTGGCTATATCATATTCCCTGTCGCTCACCAGCCTCTGGGAAGATTAAATGGTACAATGGACTGTTAAAAACCACATTGAAAGCAATGGGTGATGGGACCTTCAAACAGTGGGCTCTACATTTAGCTAAGGCTGCCTGGTTTAGTTAACACCCCAGGCTCTACCAGTAGAGCTGTCCCTGCCCAATCAAAACCTCCATGTACTGTAGAACAGGATCAAGTCCTTGTGAATTTGAGAAAAGTGTTAGGGAGGACACTTTAGATTAGTCTTGCCTCAAGCAAAGACAAACCCATCCTTGGGATTATTTTTGCTCAAGGACCTGAGTGCACTTGGTGAGTAATGCAGAGGGACCAGGAAACATCATGTGTATCTCAAGGGGATTTGATTTTTGGGTGAGAAGAGTCTGTAATGTTGAACTGTATAGTATTGGTTGCTGAATGACACTTTCAGTGTATGCCAGAACTACCAAGGACAATCAATAGGACCAATGGACTGCTCCAGCAGTTATGAGCTCCTGATGCAGACCGCAACCCCAACAGCATACCAGCCCTCCTGCCCAGGAAGACATCTAGGATGGATAGAACCCACAGTTATGGACTAAATGAACTCAACAGACAACTTGGAGGGATGGCCCTTGACTACAGAAATGATAGCTGTGCTTGTGTATAGTTGGAAGGTATAGGATCTGGGTGTGATATAAATGGTAAAGAACAAGGGGTGGATCATGTCCTAGTTTCAGCCAAGACAGAGTTAATTTTTTGCAGTAGCAGGGAGAGTGTGTGGCTAACGCCCAGATGTTACTTGATATAACCTCACTTGTTTGTTGAATTTCTTGTTGAAGAGATAAAATACCCCTTCCAGAGGTACTGAAATTTGAGTTTTACTGATCCCTTGAAGCAATCAAAAATAATTCTGACAGCTTTACTAATGAAACATACTCAAAGCAAAAGTTCTCTAGCCCTGTGACCATGATATACTGTTAGCCCATATGTTAAGGACAATTAACCATAAACTGAACCATGACATACACTAGCTCTGTCAGCCAATAGACTTTTCAAACCTATCTTTCTCCAGACTGCCTCATTTCAGCATTTAAATTCCTCTTTGACCTTAGAATGGAGTAGACAGAATAGATAAAGTATTCCTTACTTACGGAGTTGGAATAAGTTTTAGAAAAATCGCTTATTTTCCATGATTAAAGAGAAGGTGATCAACATCTCTGTCTTGAGTCTGACTCTAAAGCATTGCTAAGTCAAAAGGAGATAAGGAAGGTACCGTAAACTGGGAAATATCTCTAAATTGTTCCTACTGACTTGTGTGGAAGACAGTGAACTGACAGAGATGGAATGAAGACTGTTGCACAAACTTAGTTACTCTCTGCTCTCAAGAAGTATTCAGTAGCTCAGCATTTCTGCAAAATGTCTGGAAAAAAAAAGCATAAGGCTCAAAAGCAAGAATTTCCATCCTCAAGTCTAGGCAGCTAGAAATACAGCACAGCATTTGAACCCTCAGGATCACTCAGTTTCTGACTGAACTACTACATGAATCCATAGGTCATGGTTTTTTAGGTCAGCACACAGAGGGCTGTATGGATTTCAGATACAGAGTATGTCTTGCAATGTATCTTCCCCATGTATTCACTCTTTCCAGTGACAAACAAGCTTTTTAAAAAGCCTAGAACACAGAAAATTTCCAGGAAGCAAAATGTGTGTTCTTTTAAAAACCATCGACCAATGTGGAGGGTATAGAGCAACTTGTTCCTGTCACATAAGATTTTTACTTCAGTTTCAGGCCCAATTCTTTATCTTTCTGAACTAAAAAGACTCCAAGTATTGTTTTCTAGAGTAGCATTTGACTTCTTGTTATTTCATACCCTGGTTCCAATTCACTAAAATCACTTATAAGAAGGAACTTGAAGCTGGAGAGGTTTCAGATATCTCAAGGCTACTCTTTCCTAATTATATATTAATACAGAAAATTTTCTGACAATGTAGCATGAAAAATATTTTAAACCTTTATGGTTTGTTTCCATTGAGTGAAGAAAACAATGAGCAGGCTAAAAATTAATTTGTGCTAACTTCTGTGCTTTTCTTCAGACGTTTTCACAAGCAATAATTAAAACCTATGTTTATTGCTATGCAAGCCCAGCTTTGTCCTTATTAGGCTAGTCTAAGTTCAACTTTTCAGTGTAAAAGACGGCCTGTCCTCCCCCTGTTTGCTATGTTTCCACCTCTTGTGTATGTAGGTGGGAGAGTGGGAGCTTGGGAATCTGAACTCAATCCAGCATTGATCAGTCAGGCAGCAAACTGTTATTATTCTTTAGATACCAAACATAACTCTCCTCTAGAAGGGATAAGCTCAATCATTCTGCACATAACACAGCTTTTGTGTTCAGCAGTGCAGTTAATAGGAAAAGGGAATGAAAATGACCGCCTGAGATTTATTAAACTCAAGAGAGATTCTAATGAACAAACACATGGAATCCAGTCCACAATTATTTCAGAAATTGAACATTTGTTTCAAATGCACTTCAACTTCTTGAACTTGTGCAGATTTACTATACTACTACAAGTACTTTACTGCTGAGCTGCATGATAGTGAAATGTAGTCTGAAGAAAAACAGGACACATGAAAATCTGGCTTTTAAATGGAGAGGCAAGCCAGTGTTTCATTAGGTCATTAAACTAAAACCAGTAAAGCATCTTTCTTATCCTTACATGGACTCATCGTTCCAGCTGAGAATCTCAAAAGCATTTTTTTCTTAATTATTCAATTAATAAATTGAGACTCCTAAAATTCTGTTTTAAACGTCACTTTTAGAAATTAGAACAACAGAGGCACTAAAATGTCATGGCCAACGCTTTCAAGTCTATACTTTAAAAACTACTATCTACATGCAGCCTAGACACCAAGTTACTCAGTCCTACGCAAGCATCTCACCTAAGGCAGCGTGTTAACCAGTTTTACAATGTGATCGCACAATACTGTGTAACAATGCTTCTCGGATCTCGAATGTCTGTGGTTTTCTCAAAAACAGTAATCATATGCAGTGCAGAAGAAACCTACACCAAACCCTCTAAAATGATAAGTAGACTAAACCATGCTGGAACTTGAAGAGCTCTGTAATAAATGTGGGTCTTTACTGACCTTTAATGATGTATTTTTTTATATAGTGATTTTCTTGAACTTTTCAAACTATTCTACAAACTAAAACACAACACTGTTGTTCTCATTTAGCATATCTTAAGTGCAGTTTATAAGAATGGCTAAGTAAATTACAAGGCCATTTTATGCCAATAATCTTCTTCAGATCAACAGAGAATACATTTAAGTAATAATTGACCTTACAACTTTTTTGATAGCTTGTTACAAACAAAATACCAAATTTTCTGTATACTACGGTCTATCTAGAAGAATTTCCAGGTGGATAGTCTTTAAAGCATTTTTCAAAGACTCAAGAACATAAGGTCTGTCTTGATTTGTTTATCTTCATGATTCATCCGACTTTTATGCATGCTGTAGTACCATACATATTGTTTGATTACATTTTTGTATTTTCCCAAATCCCTTCAAAGAAAATGGGAAGAAATATTGTCAGTACAATTGATAATTTCAGAAAAACCTCCGCACCAGTGATTCATATTCAAACATTTTCTTATTGTGCTTGTTATCACCACAGAAGACATTAAATAATTTATCTTGTTCACCTATACTCATTTAAATTTTTAAGAACTTTGGAAAGATCTTTTCATCTTTGTCCTGGTTTGAAGGACAGGTCTCTGCTAGGGAAGGCAGGAGCCTCCCTTGGAATGAAGAATGTGAACCTCTCCCTTCCGAATTATTGTAATTTCGAAATTAAGGGGTTCTCAGGCAAAGATATGGGAGTAGGAATAACAGTTCTTTACTAGGATTTATAACAGAGCAAACAAACAACAACTCTTATGGCACTAACAACAAACAGAACCAAGAACCCAGTCCCGACCCCCTGGCCTGAAGGCACTTTCCCCCCTCAGTGTAGTGATGGTCACAGCCGGCAGGGAGCACGTGCTATGGTGGTTCAGTCAGCAGGGGAAAACAAAACGGAAGAGAGGTTTTGCTTCACAAACCCCCTTGGAGCAGTCGATCCCAGTGCCCCAGCAGGATTCTTGGAAAGCAGCAAACTGGGNGGCAGGGAGCACGTGCTATGGTGGTTCAGTCAGCAGGGGAAAACAAAACGGAAGAGAGGTTTTGCTTCACAAACCTCCTTGGGGCAGTCGATCCCAGTGCCCCAGCAGGATTCTTGGAAAGCAGCAAACTGGGAGGGCAGGACGTCTCGGCAGGCGGGGGAGCGGGGCTGCAGCGCAGTGAAACCCAGAGCAGTGCCGAGGGAGCGGTGGGGGCGGGGGGCAGCAGCCGCCCGGCTCCTAGCCCAGCGAGGAGAGGCGAGCTCAGGGATTCCGGGCACCCGAGCAGATGGCAACAGGTTCAGTGGCTGCTCTCACAAGCAGAGGCTCACCCAAGAGGCAGAAGAAAACAGCTCCAAGCCAGGGCTCCAGCAGCAGCAGCGAAAAAACTTCTCTCTAGCCTCTTCCCGTGTCCTCCTCCGAAAGCCAGTCCCGCTCAGCCTCTGCCCTCGCCTTTTACCAGTCCCCAATTCTCGAGATATTCCTCCACCCCCCCCTTCGAGAGAAAACTCCCCGACAAAACAGTAAACATAGATGGCCTTCTCTTCAGGCCTAGCTATAGCCTTTGTTCTTCTTAAGTACTCAGTGATTGAGGCTATTTAGCAACTGAATGGAAAAAAATTCTATCCTGTTAAAAGGAAACAAAAGGAAAGACAACCCAACCCCCAACAATCTTCCAATCTGCAACCTTGTTAATATTTAAAAAACAAAACCAACAACAACAAAAACCCAAGCCTAAAACCAAACCAAAACAAATCAAAAAACCAAAACAAACAAACAAACAAACAAACAAACCAAACCCCAAACAAACCAATTTTCTTATGCAGAAGGGCCTATTATTCAAAGTGTGGTTTCCATGTACAAGAATAAGCACATATCTTAAGGTAGCCGCTACGCTTTCTTCAGATTATTTCTCAAAAAGAATTCAACTATCAGTTGAATCAGTCATATTCTCTGCACTGATAGTAAAATACACACAAAAATCTCTATCTTCAGACAAAAAAACTAATCAAGGAGTAAGCCTCAAACTTCAGTATTTAAACAGCAACATTTTGTTCTTGGGACTAATATTTAACACAAGTTTTGAAACTAATCTAACAGATTCAATACTGAACTTTGTTAAGTATGGAAGGAAATTATACCCCTTCCCTGTTTTTTCTCCGAATCATTTGTATTTGAGTGAGATTTTTGTACTTAACAGATCATTCTCACTGCCAATGCCTACTAATTTACTGTATCATCTCAACAAAAATGAGCATTTCACTTGTGTACTTGGTTCCAATGTTGCCATCCATCAGTATGTAGTTACTATGTATATCCAGAAAGATAAGGCACAACTAACAGTAACAAGAAATAGCAAGTGTTAACAATCCATAGCTTTAACTTACACTCTGATCCAATAAGAATGATTTTAATGCAAGAAAAATGTTCAGATATCCCCTGCAAAACCTGGGTGAAGAACTGCTAAAGATAATTCAAGAGTTCAGTAAGAGCATCCTTTTAAAAAATATTTCAATGTGGTTGGTTTGTTAGTTATTGACCATAACTGCCACCCTGTGAAGCATTTTCCTGTAGAGCTATCCCTTCACCTCTACTTTTGTCTCAGTAAAAGGAAACAGGAAATCTATAAAGCTTACAACTGAGTCAAAAGCCAAGGCCCTTCTTAACAACATGTTGCTTTATCAAAAATCATATTAAGTATTTGAACTGCTGCTGTAACATCCTCCTGAAATTTATAAAACCACAGAAGTACTCTACTTGCATTGATTTAGTACCCCTCAAAAATTACATCTGAGTTCAAATTTTTAAATAGTTTTGCTATGAGTTTCCTTTGCAATCCATTTCTTCTTCAAATAGGACAATCATGTAATCACAGAATGGTGTGGGTTGAAAGGGACCTTAAAGACCATATAGCCCTAACTCACCTGCCATGGGTAGGGGCACATTCCAGTAGACCAGGTTGCTCAAATCCAAGAGTTAACCATTTACAAAAAAACCCCAGAAATACTACTAATAAATTAATATTCACCACCAGAAGATTTCTTTTGACTGTGTATTTCCAGACATGTTGATGATTTGCAAATAAGTCCATTAGTATATGGACATTAAACTACTGCTTTATCACGACTACAAAAAGCAGTGCAGATAGGAGAAAACAATTGGCAAAAAATAAATGGCAAAATTTTTACTGCTGTAACTGCTGGAAGCTGTACTCCAGTGTTCATTCAAGACTAGAAAACATGTGGTAGTCTCACAAGATACACTAAGAGCTGTACATACTCTGAAACACCTGTTGGCCATTCCAACCTTAATCAGGAAATACTGTTTAAGGTGGAACAGTGGATGAGAATTAAACTTTAATGGGAGGATAAAATAACAAAAGGGACTAGGAGAAGGATACAGCACTGCTATCACCTCTTTCAATTTTTCATAATTTCGAGGCAATACTTACGGTGTTTATCCTAAAGCTGGAAGCTATTTGATCACATGACATAAGGAAAATCATGCCTAAGCAACCTGATTGCTTTCTGTGATGGGACAACTAACTGGATGGATGAGGGAAGAGCAGTGGATGGTGTCTACCTGGACTTTAGCAAGGCTTTAGACACCATCTGCCATAACATCCTCACCAGCAAGCTCAGGAAGTGCAGATGAAAGAGATGACAGTGAGGTGGATTGAGAACTGGCTGAATGGCAGATCCCGGAGAGTTGTGTTTGTTGTCACAGAGTCTAGCTGGAAGCTGGTCACTAATACTGTCCCCCAAGGATCAATACTGGGCCCAGTGCTGTTTAGCTTGTTCAGCAGTGACTCAACAAGGGACACATGCTTCCTCAGCAGGTCACTGACAGCACAAAGCTGGGAGCAATGGCCAATACCCCAGAGGGCTGTGCAGCCCTTCAGAAGGGCCTCAATAGGGTGGAGAGGTGGGCAGAGATAAACCATCTGAAAGCCAGTAAAGGCAAATTCAGGGTCTGCAATTTCAAGTGCTACTGCACCTGGGGAGGAATAATCCCAGATGATCAACCTGCTGGAAAGCAGCTCTGTGGAGAAGGACCTGGGGTCCTAGTGGACAACAAGCTGTCCATGAGCTAAGAGTGTGCCCCAGTGGCCAAGAAAGCCAGTGGTGTCCTGGGATGCATCAGTAAGAACATTGCCAGAAGGTCAGGACAGGTGATCCTACCCCTCTACTCAACCCAGGTGAGGCACATCTGGAGTGCTGTGTCCAGTTCTGAACTCATCAGGACAAGAGAGACATGGAGCTCCTGGAGCAGATTCAGAGGAGGGCTAAGAAGGTAAATAGGGAACTAGAACATCTCTCTTCATGAGGAAAGGCTGAGGGAGCTGAGCCTGTTCATCCTCGAGAAGAGATGACAGAGAGGGAACCTCACCAATGTCTGTGAGTATCTGAAGGGAAGGTGTCAGAGCATGGATCCAGGCTCTGCTCAGTGGTGCCAAGCAATAGCAGAAGAGGCAATGGGCACAAACTGATGCACAGGAAGTTCCATCTGAACCTACTGTGTAGGTGACGAAACACTGGAACAGGTCAGAAAAGTTGTGGAATCTCCCTCACTGGAGATATTCAAGAACTGTCTGAATGCAATCCTGTGGAATGGACTCTATGATGACTCTGCTTGAGCAGGGAGGTTGGACAAGATGACCCCCTGTGGTCCCTTCCAACCTGACCCATTCTGTGATACTGAGTCTTGTAGGTTACAGAGTAGGATATATTGGAAACTAAAAATCATGAAGGAGGAGGCCAATCACTCTTCTTTTTTCCTTTTCCTCTCTTTTTTTTTTTAACTGGAGAGTGAATGTGGAGAAGATAATTTTCATTACACAAGATACCAACTGAAATACACAGGCAAGAAAGAATCAATATAGGAAATTTACCAGTAAATAATAGCATGTTATGACATAATGCCACTTCTGAAGCAAAAGTGATGAAAACTAGAATGAGTTAAAGAAATACATTTAGAATTTTATGCAATGCCAAGACTACCTAATGTTTATAGATCTACTTGTCAAACAATGTACAACATAGTTCAAAAAGGGGGAAGGACTTTAAGCTTATTTTAAAAAGGTAATTACTTAAAATCAGGTAATAGTAACTGGCCAAAGACAAGTTTGTGCAGAGCTGAGAAAATATTCCTAAAGAAGTATATGGCCTTTTATCCTTAAATTCTAATTAAACATTGCATATACTGAAAGAAACAGTAGAACTGTACTTAGGAAAACAAATCATCATGAGCCGGTGTGAAGTGGACTACAGTGATTTCATAGGTGTTTTCCAGTTGCAAAGCTATTTGGTTCTTCTGATTCTACTCTTTGCCAGCTTAACTCATTGTCTAAAGTTAGTGGTGTTAAGTCACTACTGTTTGCACATGATGAAAAGTTGCTATAATCCCCCAGTGAGTCACTGCTGAGACAGAAGTACATACTGAAGGTTACATAATTTGATAAAAGGTATTTTCAACCACACAATATGCTTCACCTTATTTAACATCAACATGATGTGTCTGCAGGAAAAAAACCCTCATGAAAGCTTGTATTTGAGAAATGCTTTCTTTTCATCTTTTATATTCCTTATTGTTTTGTGTGTGAGAAAACCCTGCTCTGCAAGCCTGAAACCAACCATTGTGCAGTGGCACTCTTCTGTGTAAGAAAGAATTATATAACCAGCCAGGTTATACCAACACTTTCTTTTTTATAACATTAATCTTTAATGCTTTAAAAAATAAAAAATTGGAAATGTTAGTTGGCATGCAGAATTATTTTTTCATGGCAGCAAGTCAAATTCTGGTTTTATTTATTCATATGACTCCCTTGCATCAAGTTATTCTTGATTACTGCTGGTGTATACCTGAGCCTGGAAACTAGTCCAGTCTTTAGAAAAGACCAGATAATATCTCCAAGAGTGGAACAGTAATAGAAATTGACAAATGTTAAAGTTTCAATAGTTTTAAGCTGCAATATAAAGGGGCATATGTGTATATATCTATATATCTGCACTTCCCTGGACAGAGTTGGAGAGAGAACTTGGAATAGCAAATGTAACAAAGCACAGGTAAAGAAGTACAGGATCTTCAGTTAGACAGATGACATGACATATGACTGTGAAGAATACAAAATGTAAGGATACAAGATTCCTGTACGCAGGGTAGATGGTAACATTGCTTCAGCAGTCTGGAAAGTGGAAAGTATTTACCCTTACACATCTTTTGCACAAGTATGCTTACAGTGTCCTTAAGCTTGACACTGTTGTGAAGATAGTGAACTAAGGGGTGGGCTAAGAACTCTGGTTTGAAGCGACCATTTTGCTACTGAATTTTGAAGAGTACCAGTTGCAGACAGGGGATAGATTTTAATGTAAACACAGAAGAAAATTCTTGAAGGCACCTTGATAGCTAATGCTGTAAATGAACCACCTGAGGTGAATTTTCTTTCTACTCAGTGAATGACATGAATTTCCTGTCCAAAATACACCAAAACAGGGAAATAAAAGCACAGAAATGCCAGAGCAAGTATAAAATACAAAAATTCATATATGAGAGAGATATAAAGGAATAATGTTGGGACTTAAGTACAGCATGATGTACATTTCCCAATCCCATTACAGTATATAGTCTCTCCAGTAAGGAAGTTTCCTCTGCAAATGCAGTGAAGTCTTAGTATTTGTAATTTAAAATGTTTAACTGCTTGGTTAAGTAATTTCTCGTAGTAGGGGCTGTAGTATTAAGAGTGACTTGAACTGTCGTGCTTTAGGACTCCAGAATCAGTATAAGGGTTACAAGCAGAAAATTGTTGGATCTTGTGTGTAGGGTGCAGGATGCTGCTTCTATGCCTTTGGGATATCTTTGAAGCAGATATCCACCAGCTGCTTCTCAGTTGCTCCAGTACCGAAAGAAGGTAGTCAGCTGTGGTGGATACTTTATACGTCATTCTGCTCATACTTGACTGACTGGCTCTGTCATATGACTGTGCCCAAAGGAGTTAACAGAAACCTTCCTGTGAACACACCCGAGTCCACTCGCCTAGTAAACCATATGAGAGAGACTAAACTCTGTGGCATTCCTGGGCTGCTATTTATAACGCAGGTAGTTCATCTGCATGTAAGATGTGATTTTATGTGCCTTCACATAGATTCATCATATTATCCAGGTTATTAGTTTGCTGAAATAATCTAACTACTTTTAAAGGGGATTTCAATATCAGATCCTGTAAACCACACAAGTAGATTTACAGTATTTATGGTTTTGTCAGTAATTAGAGTCATACTTACACTACAGATACTAGCATATTGAGAGCTACTAAGCAACCTCTACAGTCTGAATTTCAGGTATAAAGGCTCTTCTAATGATTTCATAAAGCACAAAGGAAATAAGGTCTCCTATTCACTGAATGACAACAACTCCAGTTCTTTCAATAAAGTGGAAGTTGGTTCCCACAAGAGCCTAACAAGTGATGAAGGTAACAAGTATAATTCATCTTTTAAAAGGGTAAAAAAGAGGACCCTGGGAACTACTGACCTGTCAGCATCACCTCAGTGTTTGGGGACAGGGAGGTGATTTGAGACACCCAGCAGGACCTCACCAAGTGGAAGTCCTGCCTGACCAACTCACTGGCCTTCTCTGGTGGAATGACTCCATCAGTGGACAAGGAAAGGGCTACAGATGTCATTTATCTCGACTTCTGTAAAGCTTTTGACATGGTCCCCAACAACATTCTTCTCTCTAAATTGGAGAGGGAGGGATCTGATGGGTGGACTATTAGATGGATAAGAAAGTGATTGGCCAGTTGCATCTAGAGGGTAGTGGTCAATGGCTCAGAGTCCAAACGGACATCAGTGACAAGTGATGTCAGGGGTCTGTATTAGGACCTGTGCTATTTACTATCTTCATTAATGACATAGACATGAGGATCAAGTGCACCACCAGCAAACCTGCAGATGACACCAAGATGAGTGGTGCTGTTGACACAGCTGAAGGATGGGATGCCATCCAGAGGCACCTGGACAAGCTCAAGGACCAGGCCCATGAGAATCTCCTGAGGTTTAACAAGATCAAGTGCAAGGTGCTGCACCTGGGTCTGGGCAATCCCCGGTACCAGCACAGGCTGGGAATGAACAGATCAGAGCAGCCCTGGGGAGAAGGACTTGGGGATGCTGGTGGGCGAGAGGCTGGACATGACCCAGCCATGGGCACTCCCAGCCCAGAAAGCCAAACGTGTCCTGGGCTGCATCCAAAGCAGCATGAGCAGCAGGCGAGGGAGGGGATTCTGCCCCTCTGCTCTGCTGAGACCCTGGAACCCTGCATCCAGCTCTGGGGGCCCAGCACAGGAGGGACTTGGACCTGTTGGAGTGAGTCCAGAGGAGGTTCGTCAAGATAATTAGAGGGATGAAGCATCTCTCCTGTGAAGAAAGGCTGAGAGAACTGGGATTGCTCAACCCAGAGAAGAGAAAGGGTGACCTAACTGCAGCCTTCCAGTAACTGAAGGAAGCCTACAAGAAAAATGGAGAGAGATGTTTTACAGAGCATTTAGTGACAGGACAAGGGAGAATGGATTGAAACTGAGACAGTAGGTTTAGGTCAGATATGAGGAGGAAGCTCTATTGTGAGAGTGTTGAGGCTCTGGAACAGGTTTCCCAGGGTAGCTGTGCATGCTCCATCCCTGGAAGTGTTCAAGGCCAGGTTGCATAGGGCTCTGAGCAACCTCGTCCAGTGGGAGGTGTCCCTGTCCATGGCAGGGCGGTTGGAACTAGATGATCTTTAATGTCGCTTCCAACCCAAACCATTTACGATTTTATGATCAACAATATTATTGAAAGAGAGAGAGTGAAGAGGTCAGCATGCTGATGCTCAGAAGTAGAATACTAAAATTAGCAAAATTCCTGGTGACATTTTTTGTACAGAACAGGGATGTCTCTGTAGTCATTAAAGAAAATTTAAAACAACTTACAAATCTGCTGGGTGTGGAAATATTTTTGACATATGTTTCATTTACACAAGCAACAGATAGCTACAGGGTATAACGACACTACTCACTATTCATTTTGAACAACTTATGGTACTCAGGAAAACAGAGTTTATTTTGCACATTAATCAAAACCATTTCCAATTCTTTAGTCTGTTCCTATGTTCCTTATTTGTGATTTTAGAGTTGATTGTCAGACATTAATAAAGCATATCCTCAAAAAGATATGTGTAAATAAAATGCAAGAAAACTTTTACCTTTCAGGAGCCAGCTCAGCCTCCTTCAGCTACAGCTATGCAACATCAATCTCCCCCATATACCTGAATCAGCTGTTTGACAACATAAGCAATTTTTTTACCAAAAACAAAACCTTGATTGAACATAGAATTAAAATCAAGGTCCTCCTCTAGGAAATGACTGAGTGTCAAGATGCATGATGATACTCACTGTCCCTTTCTTTCCTCCCTTCTAATCAAAGTTAATTTTATTTTCAATAACTTTACACCAAAAAACAAACTCCACCTTGATTTTACAGCATATTCAGATAGTCTTGAAACACTTTGATCTCGGGGTAAATCTTTCCCAAAAGCCTTCTACTCTATACAGGGATCAGTGGACACGTGCATCTCTCAAGCTGTCAAGGGAAGAGCTCAACCACAGTGTCTGGGAACAGATCAGGTTCTCTGACCACTGTCTACTGTAATGAGCTCTCCAGTTACTTCTACCTATAAACATGCTCACTCAGTCATGCTGCGTAAGTATCTGCACATGGAAACACTGCACTTGCACATGGAAACCAGAACTTAACATTCTAACTTTTAAAGGTTGGTGGGTTTTTTTAATACTAATTGTTGGGGGTTGGGTTGTCTTTCCTTTTGTTTCCTTTTAACAGGATAGAATTTTTTTCCATTCAGTTGCTAAATAGCCTCAATCACTGAGTACTTAAGAAAACAAAGGCTATAGCCAGGCCTAAAGAAAAGGCCATCTATGTTTACTGTTTTGTCGGGGAGTTTTCTCTCGAAGCGGGGGGGTGGAGGAA
>WEKY01017816.1:0-84199 GCA_013390045.1 Picathartes gymnocephalus | reverse complement strand
AAAAAAAAAAAAAAGGTGTTTGGTTTAAATTCTATGCCATAGTTAAGGTTAAAAATGGAGAGAAACAGCTAAGTACACTTTAGAAACACAAAGAAAGATACAATGTTATAAATGAGCAGATATTTTTTTTAAATATCAGCTCATAAAAATTGACTTTAAAGTAACATATTTTTAAAAGCAAAGTGCCTTACCTTTTTGCTGCATTACTTATATTTGACCTAAATGGAAATACATTAATTGCATGTAATATACTTGGAATATGTGGAAAATAACATTTTTTCCATGTGAATCAGCACAGGAAATGATCTGCAAATGAGTAAAACGTTAAGAATTCTACAGATGGAGGTTTTTTCTTAAAAAATACACAATGTTTTTCAACGACAGAGTACTGACATCATGTTTTCTTCAACTGTGAAGTGTCACAGAGATGATTGATGACACACCAGAGACTAAAGAAGAGCAAGAACTTGCTTCTGATCAGCGTACTTTAAGACTCTAACCTGATGCAACATTAATTTAGCAGTATCCATCTTTGCTGGTGCCGGGCAGTTTTGCCTCCCCTAATTTGCCATTGCCAAAGCTTACCACATTCTGCTAAACACAAAAAATGGTAGATAACACAAAGCAAACTCAGAGGTATTCTGACTTGGTTATATTTTCACTGTGACGTAAAATAAAAACCCCATGAAACCAGTGTCTTCTACATGGTGATTTAGTAATACATTCCCCAAGACACTCTGATTTTCAAAATTTTCCCTTGCTGGGGTTTGATATTAAAATAGTAATAAATACTACTACTAAACTCAGCAAATTAATGGTTTTCTAAGAGACATACTATGAGAGGATGTTCAAGGGTGGATATGTTTAGGAAAATATGTAGCCCTCCATGGAGGTGAAACCTCAGTGCTAGGCACTCACAGAGGCAAAACAGTGAGTGGGAGAAAGGAGTACAGAGTCTGCTCCAACACACTATTTATTTGCTCTGAAATTATGTGAATTATTACTGTTGAATTCATTATTAGAAATTATGATTTCATTGGAGAATTAGATGCTGTAAGAAGGCCCCATTAATGTAAAATGGATTCTGCATGGACTCTTCAAAGCTCCCTCAAATGTGAAATTTCCTCCATTATTTCATTTGACAGAAAATTACGGCTTCTGTATCAAATTTTTCTTCTGTTTACTGAGGTGGAACTTGAGTCCCAGTCTAGTACAATTAGTAGGAACACTCTGACTCCTGCCTTTAAGGTGAGGTATGAAGCACACTATTAATACTCTTTTTTCTTTTTTGAAATCAAATCAATAATCAGATTTTCTTTTGAATGTGTTGCATTGCACTCTAGGATGCATGAGAAACAACTGAAAAAGTAATTTACTGGTATATATACTGATTATACTGTATCCCAAAGGGAATGTTGGGTTCATAGTGCCCAGGAATCAAAG
The DNA here is from genome assembly GCA_013390045.1 of Picathartes gymnocephalus. Taxonomy (NCBI): domain Eukaryota; kingdom Metazoa; phylum Chordata; class Aves; order Passeriformes; family Picathartidae; genus Picathartes; species Picathartes gymnocephalus. The sequence continues at coordinate 82,756 of WEKY01017816.1, read as the reverse complement.
AGAGATGATGCACGTATTTTTTGTAATATGCTAATATTTCAAATTCTTTAATTTTGCTGTGAAAACAGCAGCACAGGGAACCTGCTGCCTCTGCTCAATGTGTCCTGTTCACTCTGAAGCTGCAGACAGATTCTGCCACACGAGTGAGACTGAAGCAGTCACTGCACGTTTGTGCTGTGCGCTGCTCATTACACTGCCATGTACCAAACAGAGCTGCTTAGGTCAGGGATCAGAGAGCCATTTAAGGTGAACCTGGAATCATTCTTGGTGGCAAAATTGAAACCATCTAAAGTCAAGACACAATTCTCCTGGAATCTTTCCTCCAGTCTTCAAAACATGTATCTGTCTTTGCCTTTATTCTCATCAATGAGGAATTTAAAGTCATAGACTCATTACTCTTAAATGTCACTGCCTGTGAAAAATTGAAATAGAGAGAACAAATAGGCTCCATGTTTCAAGCATAAACTCAGAGTGCCTGAACAGAAGTGAGGCTTTTTCAGTCATTGGGAGCAGCATTGATAGGGTTTCCTGAAAGCTGCCTATTTTCCTTCACTATTCCTATAACCCACAGCTGCACAACTTATAGGGATTAACTGAACGGCAAAGAGTAACATCGAGATCTACCATGCTGCTTAAAATACAACGCAGCAAAACCAGGCATGACTGCAGCGAGGATCAAAGAGAGAAGACTGCAGGAATAGAGAAGGTTTGTCTATGAAAATCAGGGCATCTATACTCTAAGGCATTTTAAGGTAAAACTCTCAACATCTTTTCTGCCTAACATCCAAGCAAAGATGAGCTGGAGGAGGTCAGAGCAATTCACCTGACTCAGTCTGCCACCAGACAAAATAGGTCACATTAGTTTCTTCAGCAATTATAAAAGACTTCTTTAGCTAATGAAGTGGCTAAGGTACAGAACAGAAAAGTGAAGCCCGCAGTGGAGAGAAGAGAAAAAAGTTCAGAAAGCATGAGGAGTTAAAGCTGATGTTTTGAAACTTAGAGCTGTGCTTCAGGTCTGTCCTATTCCAGGCGGACACAGATTGCCCAGCAAAGGAGAAGGGCAGGAGTGTTTATGAACTGGATTTACTCTCTGCAAAGTTTGCTGCCAGCAATAATCCGTCATGAGCAGCAGTATTTTGAAACACTACTGCTGAGTCATGCAGATTTGTGATGATATTTATCTCCATACAACTTCACAAGAAGCTGCCAGAAACCCAAAGAACTTGTATTTGCAGTATATATTTGTAAAAATAAGCTTTGATAGAACATCCATCCTCATTACTGAAGGAGACAAAGTCTGGGTCTTTTCCCATATATAAAGTTATTTCAATTAACTACTCTTCCAGGCTTCCTGTCAATCTCTGGACTGTGAACTTCCCCAATACTGATACTTCATTGCTTCTCTCTTTCATTTATTTTACCACTTCAAGTAGAAAAAAACTTTAAAAGACTGGAAAATGACATGAAAAATTTGGGATTAAAATTCCTTAGTTTCCTTGGATTCAGTACAGCTGTGGTGCAGTGAGAATATAAGTTAATTTATGGAAACAGGATTGTCTTGCATCAGATTTAATGGTCTGTAGACAGCTGCCTTTTCCAAAGACCACAAATTCCTCACAAAAGTGGAGAACAACAAGCACCCTCATTTGAAAAATGTTGATCAATCCTATCAGCGTCTTTCAAGAACTTACCATACTGTTACCTAAAAGGCAACAACTTCCATGCCAAGGGACTTAAGTTTCTCACAGTAAGATATACAAATTACAGACAATATTTTGTACTCAAAGACCTGTACTACCTCTGCATGAAGCTAAATCAGTGTTTAACTCCTTGTCCTGCCTAAAAGCTAAATCAGTGTTTAACTCCTTGTCCTGCCTAAAAGCTTGGAAATTGTGTCACTAACTTATACATTGGTAAACTGCCACTGAATTATTTCTGCTCTACTGTGCTGGGACAAGTAGATGGTAAGTAAACAAGAAGACCAAATAATGTGCACAACATTAGCCATGAGGATGTGAATTTTCAGGATCAGATTTCTGAATAGCAAATCCTGCAGCTTCCCAGTGTGGTGGCCAAGCAGGTTCTACACCTCCAGGCACTTGCACATCTCTCCTGACCTCGCCTTGCACAGCCCCATAGATGATCTGGCCCCACAGAAGGCTGGCTTTTTAGATCTTCACAGTGCACTGAAAATTACCTTACAAGCAGCAGGAAGCTTTTTTCTGCACACTAGAGACAATAACAAAATTATCTCCTGTCTGTCAGTCAATCAGCACCTGGCAGGAACTCATGGTCAGCTTCAGAGAGCAGACAGGCCTATTTTTCAAAGGTATAGTGTGAGCTTTTGTGCATAGCAGGGATCAGGTAGTAAAATCCCAAGAAAGTCTGCAGTGTAAATTTGGCTGTTATATTTGGTTTTTGACCTCTCAAAATATTCATCCTACACAGCCAACACCCACACCCATGCAAGCAGATAAGAGCCTACCACCCAGCAGATGCTGCTTCTTGTACCTTAGGTGACATGTGGGACAACTGGGGGAGGTAGGTATGGTCACCACAGCGAAAGGGAACTGAGGGCCATGCAGGGTGTGAGGGCAGACACGAGGAGAAAGAGTTAAAATTACTGCTGTGGAGAAGAGTGAGGTTAGTGGACACATTTGCAATACGGATTTCTTCTGCTTCTAGTGTAGCATACAATAGAACTTGTGCTTGGTGCTCAGTATAACATGAATGACAGAGGAGTTTGATTCCAGCTGAATCCCTCACCTGTAATTTGTGATAACAGTACGTGTCTACAAGGCAAGACTTCTGTCAACAAATATAGAACTTGTGTTAGCCTGTGGCAGATATGACGTAAGTCCAGAACTCCGCATGAATATTCTCAAATAGACATCTGGGCTCACAGAAGTTAGAGAAAGGTCATCCTGAAAGTTCTAGCATGGACACACAATGAGATTTAAAAGAAAAAAATGTCTCTTACCAACAATCATATGGTTGCAGACATCACAGAAGGTTGGTTTTTTGAAGATGTGCTCCTGGAAGATGTGAGTCTTATTGTTTTCTGGCAGCTGCTGGGCTCTGGTGGGCGAAGATGCCTGGCTCTCTGAGTTGGGGAGCTGCCCAGTGCTTGTGCTCACCTCAGGCATCAAGTCTACTTGCAGTTTCACATCACTATTAGTCCTCTGGAAGAAATTGTCTGCACTTTTACTCCGCAAGCTTTTCGTCTTGAAGGAGAGGGATCTCTTCAGTTTCTGCAGCTGCAAAAAATAAACCAGTTATAATTACTATTCTTTCTACTTTAAAAGCAATGCAAGGCTCCTGGTTTTGGGATGTGTTGTTGCCAAGTGAACCTGGGAGCCACTGTCAGACCTTGAACCACCTGAACAATAAAACTGACTTTATAATTTAACTAGGAATTTCTGAGCAAAGAAAACAGGTCCCAATCAGAAAACATCTCCCCTACATATATTTTCTGATGGACAATAAACTTGATAGTCCTAATGAATGTTTCTTTTGGTCTTTATTTGCAGGTGTGACAGCAAAGAAGTATTGCTGAAAGTTGTAGGCATTGGAGAATATATCCTTTTTATTCAAGCATGAGGGAACTTAGAGCCTTATTCACCCTCTAAGAGTACTTAATCAGTCTGTAAATCCATTACAGGAACAGCTGTTAAATGGTGGTACATGACAAGTGAATTCAGTAAATTTATTTGATATACTTAAATTTCTTGAATTTGCCAGAAACAAAGATTATATGCATTTTATATTGCATATATTTTAGATTATATGCATTTGATTATCTTTGACTAAAAAATTCTACTTTTATTATATTTTGTTAATGAAAGAAGCCTTAACAGCACTAAGAGTGTAATTAGCTGGCCAATTGATAGTTAACACATTAATTAATACTAGTTAACACACATTCACATATGTTCCTGTGTGTTGTATTGTGTGTTGTTTGTCAGACTATCAAGCACCACAATAAGGCATTACTAACTTAGAGTAGTTAACTCAAACTCTTCATCTGTAAACTGTCTTGTGCCTTATCAGCCTTCCTCTCATCCTTCATCTTCCTCCCCAGTTTGGTATATGGCTGAGAAGGGCACTGGGGGAGGCACAGAAACTATTAGGATATTAGCCACACAAATTTGTGAGTTTGTCAGCTCCAACATCCCACAAGGAGAGGCCAAGTAAAAGGAAAGCCAGTTCTGAGTCTGCTTTGTGCTTGCCCTCTCTGAAGCGCAATAATTCTGTATCACCTTTCACTCAGGTGATATTATTCAAACCACAGCAAAATAATTTAAATCACTGCTGCTATACTCCGGGCGACTGTGATGCAACAACTAAAATTTTCCATGCCTCTCAGGCTGTCTGTGGTAACCAGCAGGAATGGTTTATATTAGAAACTGTTTATGTTAGAAGCAATGATTATTTGGAATCATAATTCACACTAATATAAAGGGAAGGCATTCACAAGCTTTCCCAAAAAAGCATAGAACTGGTACGTCACACTGACTTAGTGGCCTCAGAGTACTCGGTCTCCCTAGATCCTGTTCCTGATCCATCCACTTTCTGGCTGACAGCACACTGTTGTAGAGAAGAGTCAAGACAGATCTGGGGGGATCCAAACGAAGGAAATACCTATTTGCAAGAAAGTCTCAGTCTCTAGGGAGATGTGAAGACAAGAGGAATTAAGTAATTAATGAGGTAAGTGCAGTTTATGCTTTTTGACGCTTTCAGCTGAAGCCTAAGCCACTGATTGAGCCTAAAACTCAGTGTAAACTGCACCATCAGAATGTGAGATCTTCTCTCTTCCTCTTGGATGTTAAGTTACCAGCTCTTGAAATCACTGAGGTTATTCAGTTCTGAGATTACTTCATCTCCCCAGTGCCAGCCAGGAACTCAGCAATAATTCACCCCCTTGCTCCTGAAACGTTTCTCACTGAAGTCAGACCTAATTAGTGTAGCAAAACACAGAGAATTACAACACCACAAGGTGATTGAAATGGCATCCATTATTGATTTGCCATCCATTCCTACAGTGCCACATGAAGCTAATTAAATTTCAAAACCCTGCTCCTGCCAGAGACGGAAACCTAAGCTGTGCAATACAGTATTTTTTATCATGAAACTACAGTCCTGCTAGTTTGGACCATCTATGCAGTACGTTTTAACGTACCTATCCCATTCTACTGTGCACAGCCTTTTACCAGTTGAGTGATCTACCAGCAGCCTTTCCTCCCTCAGGCAGAAAATTCAAGTTTTCCAAAGAAGAATAGTCCAGCATTCAGGCTATGCCTGCCCAAACATATACATAAATGTTAAGGTGAGCGTGAAACTGTGCATATTCTGTGTGTTCCCTCCCAGAATCAGAGGACACATATCCAAGAATGAGCTGAGCAAGTTACCTTCACAGATTTGGCAGGAATCTCTGCACAAGCTGATGCACAAGGATTTCAGTCCCCTCCAAAATTCTCTGAGAATTGTCCCGTGTTCGTGTGGTTAAAAAATTCCCAGCCAAAATTGGCATCCTTGTCATTAGCCAAATACAGATTTCATGCCCATTTGCATTCAGACTGGAAGACACCTACCTACATGTTTGGCTTGCATTGCATACCTAAAACACCAGTGGAAATCTGGAACTATTACATCCCAGATAGGTTATATGTGTACAGAAGTGACTCTGAGAAAATTAAGAATATCGGCAACATTTAGCATTTTGTACAGCTAATTACACACTTCTACTGTTAAAAATATCTCTCAGATCAGCAAGTTTTATGCCCTTCATGTGTAAGAGAGAGTATACAGGGCCACAGAAGATTGGAATCAGGTTTTAAAATTGGATCCAACTTTCCTTTCTCATATTAGGCTCATGAGAGAATTTGAAGTAGGGTAATGGTATGTGATTGTTTACTTAGGAAAAGTTGGCCCAAGCAAGGGCAAGGGCTGGTTGTTGTACATATTGTATAAACTATAAAACCATAAAAGCTTAAGTAATTATTAGGCTGCAGTTGAGTAAGCATCACTTCCCTTACTTAAATATCACCATCTCCTCATTTTGAAATTTGCTGTGGATTATCCCCGTTCTTTTGTTGCAAGATTTCAAATATAATTAAATACAGGTATGTAATATATGTCTGATTTTGGTCTGCTGTAAACTGAGTTAATGCACTTGTGATGCCACAGCTCCTAACACAGCTGCTATAGCATTCACCAGAGGTGAGAATCCAGTCTTTCAATAGAGAGGAATGTATGCAAATTTTATTATTTATACTTTATTTCTGCAGAGTGAGTGAGTCCAAGGTTAAACCTTATCAAGAAACACTACAAAACTTTGGGAAAAAACCCTGAAGCTAGGGTTGTGCTACACTCTATACTTAAACTCTTTAGTGAAATATCATGTATTTGAGACTGAAACAACCCCTACACCAAGAACAAAAAGTCTTTAAGAAACGTATTTGTAATAAATCTCCTAAGATTTTCACATTTTCTCCACCGTGAGCAAGGCTGCAATTTAGCTTTCATTTCAATAAAAATAACACACCCAGAAGTACAGGAGATTTTCTAGACTTGTGATAGCATCACGAGACTTCACAATGTTGACACTTCAGAAACATGAGTCCTTGATATTAAAGTCAGGATGTTTCTGTGGTTTGAAATTAGAGTAAGGGAAAAATCTTCGTTTGTAGTTAAGAGCATTTTATCAGTCGCACAGACTCTCAGTGACTGCACATACTAACCCCAAAGACAAGGTAGAGATAAGTGCAGTAGCTCAACTTCAGAGCTTGATTAACCAATTTTTTCTGTATCTTGCAGCACAATCTCAATTCTCCTTCAAGTCACTGAATGTTTAAGCTTCAGGGGATCAGGAAGCTCTGTTGTCAGCACGCCTCCATTTCTAATTCCCCTATACTACAACTCTTTAGCTGCTATAAGAACAGCTATTCAAATTCATTCCTAGTGTTAGCTATGTGCCACTGCTTTTGCTGTGAATGGGAATTAGGGCACCTGCCCTCACCACGATTTTATTTGATGTAAATCGTTGGAAGCACCCAATGCTTTTCTGTAATTTTCATTTAAGAAGTTCCCATGAAAATCGGAAAGATGTGATTTGAGCTGTTTTGTAGTCCCTAGCTTTGCAATTACAAAGATGTGCATCCACCCTGCAGAGTACTTTATTCAGGCTCCTAAGTGGTCCCTGATATCTAGGAACAATTTTCCCCCTTGATTCTCCAGCTTGTCTACACTAGCATTCAGCAGGGCTCGGCAGAAGCGGATGGGAAGGGTGAAGCAGGGGCTGCTGAGCACCCAGCATGCACATCGGGTTATTTCCCAACCTGCTTGGTCTTGTTGCCTTCTGGGTCACTGCTAGCCATCCCTTCAGCAGCAGAGGCTCCTGTGCAGCGTGGGGCCAATGGGGAGATTGTTTTTGTACATTTCCACTCTTTTCCCGCTATTTTCCAGGAGAAATGAACAAATGAGTCACACTTACCAACCATAATTCACTGACTGATCATATAACCAAGCCCTCATTTTCTGACATTACCTGTTTGTTATATTGTTACTGTACTAGCAATAAACAAAAAAAATATTGCTTGCTGTTCTCTATCCCTTTCTTTACACTCGTGTTAACAATATCATTAGATACACTACAACTAATACAGGGTATTAACAGAGTTGGAATGAGCCATCAAGATAGTTTGAATCCTGCAAGCCTTATAAAAGGTAGCTATTTTGTTTAGTATGCAGACTAAAAATGCTCTGTCAACACATTTCACTCTGCTGTAAGATAAACATCCACCTTCTGTTAAGGAACCATTTCTTCTTCCTTGCAGCTTCTTAGAGCAAATTTCCAAATTATTTGACTTTCACATTGTTATTAAACAAGGACTTCAACACACATGGCTCAGATGATGTTGTGTAGATTTGCTAGAGAGAATGTCAGGTACAGGGATATTAACAAAAGGGACACAGACCAAAAGTGTTTCAAATAAGGGAGAGAACAAAGCCTTGATGAATGTCATCTCCTCTACTGAGTACAGTCCATTTGCTGGGTCAAGGAACATTCAATTTGTATTAGCAACTCTCAGAACATACTTCAGTTGTTTACTAGCATTGTTGAAGGACTGGATGTTACCAGGGTGTAAGCTACCCTGGCGGCATTTCTGGGCTCTAGCTTGCTGTGCTGATCCAGAGCCAACAGGGAACCAGCTCAAATAGGAGTGCTTACTTTTTGTGAGCATGGAGGCTAATGATTTTCTTCTTAAAACTGAGAGATACAAAAGCAAATGACTTTTGAGGACAGGCAAGAGTGGGTTTTTTACTGATTTTGAGTTGAAAAGCCTCTGCCTTGGCATTTTTATGAGCAAAATAAGATTATAACATGCCTAAAGGCAGTGCACAATTTCATAAACAATATGTGTGTTTGCCTGCTGATGAGAGGAGTACCATGTCTTATAACATTAACAAGATAAAAGGATATTTCTAATACTTAAGGGGTTGTATTGTTTATTGGCAAAGCACCCATGATAAAATTTGTAAGCAAAGCTGATTTCTTTTCTACCATCTTCTTTCTAAATAATAAATAGTCAAAATACTCTGCTAGTACAATTACCTAAACTGACTTCAACTGCAGATGATTTATACAGTCTGAGAATCTGGCCCCATCATGCAGAAGTGTTTGCTCTAGCTAGCTTTCTTGGAAGCTGTATCCTTTTAATCCATTACAGACAAAGAGGGAGTGCTCATTGTTGCAGAATCTGCGATGCATTATATTTTTGTATTTTCCCAAACAGATTGCATAGCTGTTGTTAGCACAAATATGTTTGTTATTGTTGTAAAAAGTAAATAACTCAAACTTTCTCCTTGAATATTGTACTGAAATAGTCAAAGAGGAGACATTTGCCACAATACCTACATATTTACCTACATAATATTATTAGTGATTCATTGGGTACCTTCAACTACTCTGTTCGGCTCTTGCAGCTCTGATCATTGTCCTCAGATTCTCCTCCCTGTCTTACATTATTTTTTAAATCCACTCACGGATACTCAGACCTGTTTAGAATATAATCCTTTCTAGGCAGGGGTCTTTCTGTGACTGTGTTTCACACATAGAGTCCTAAACTACAATGAAATGCTCTAATTGACATGACAGAGCGCAGCAGCAAAAATCCTTGAAAGGGCCTCAGGGTTTGAAAGCATGAAATCTGAAGGGATGCCCAGGTGTCACTGCTCCCACAAATGTCTCTGGGAATCCTGTGTCCCCAGCCCTCTCCTGATGTACTACATCCTTGCCAGCTGTGCGTTTGCAACTCCAGTTAGCAGACCCCTGAATTATCAAGAGGTCAGCCTGCACATGTAGGCTGTTTGCTTAGCAGAGTTGTTCATTCTCTATGACTCTGGTTTGGTTTACACTAAGCTAAAAATTCACCTGGTTCTCAACAATTGCTCCTGCAGCAGGTTTGAATTTATCCTACATTTTAAGGTGAGTCATCTTCTAACAGGGCAAGGAACCAAGATTGGCAAGTATGTGAGCTAAACGTGAAATAAAGTAAACAAAGTTTTAAGGCCTGAAAATATGACAAGTCTCTATGTGATCCAAATTCCTTTATATATCTTCAAAACTCAGCATCAGATATGACAGAAGAAAGTAATGCAGTCCAGGGGGTGATAGATTTGAAGAAACACAATTTATTAAATGTATCAATTGCCATCAAATCTCAGGGAAATCCTTTTCTCTCTTTGTTGTGTTCAGAACTATCTACTTAGTCCTAGGGCATAAAAAGGGTAGACACTCTATTAGATTTTCTGCAATTGTGACTTACGCTCAGCTCACGTTACCTTCCCTGATGAATTATACTATCATAGTAACTTCAAAAGACTCACAGTCATTTAAACAGTTGGAAATAGCTTATAAGAAGGAGGAAACATTTGCAAAATAAATACTAGTAAGAATGAAAATGAAGAAAAATGTCAGCATTTTTTTATCAAAATCTGAGTAAAATCCACACCCAAACTCTCAAATTTTATATCATAATTTTTGCTTCTGTGTTTTTGGACAGTTCTATTTTGATGTATTCCATTGTTTTCTTTTAATCAAGCTGTATTAGAAAGAGTAATCTAGAAAGAAAAGAGTGCATATTACATTATCTTCAGGAGTGTCTATCAGTATTTCTTCAAACTTCCTAACAGGTTTGATTCAAGTTTATTTTTTGTGGTGAAAATGCTTGTAATATCACTCAACCATGGTTTACTTTCAGTCTGCTTCTAGTAGAGAACAATTTTCAAATTTGCAGTATTTCAAGATAAGAAGTCACAATATATTTCAGAGAATCTGTACTGTAGCTTTCCAAAGTTTGTAATCCAATTGACGAAAATCAGATTAACAGTCCCAAAATAAGATCTACCGAGTTCACTGTGTTGAGCTCAATGATCATCAATTCTCCCTCCTTTGTCAACATGTGCATAAATCAAAACACTTTGCAAATCAAACTGAAGAACACTTCAGTCATTATCAAACATCAGGGTTGCAAAATATTTAGTCTCTTTGATCTCCCCTGCTGCCTCACCTAACAAAAGATGGGCTGCTTCTCTCAGGAGCAGAGACAAAGGCTACAAATCCTGTATCTATACCCAGGATTCTATTCTCCCTACTGCTAAATAACTGTTCCCACATGGGTGGCACGAGCTTTATAATTCAGGTTATGAAAGGTGTCTGGTGCAGACCTCTGTATGGCACCTTGTCTCCCTTTCATGGTCAGAGAATAGAATGGTGTCCAATTTTCCTGCTGAAACCAAAAGGAAAACTCATGAAGAAAACAAGACCTGGTTAGGAATAGTCCTTCCATTTTCTTTTTATTTTTTTAAATCAGCCTGTACTTTCAAGACAGGTAGGTGTTTATAGCATCTTGTTGTGTACTTTGGGGTTCACCTCAGGCACCTGGTTGCCAAGCAGACAGTCATCTCCATACTCTGCCTCTATCAGGATGTTGTTATCTCTTGCCTCCTGATGTAGAAGGCATTTGGACTGTTATCTCTGAGGTCCCTTCTGGGAATCCCATATTTTGCATCTCTTTTTGGATAGCTCTTTTCCATTTCAGCTTCTAAATGGAACACTGATTCCCCTTTGGTAACTCTTGATTCAGTCATTTGTTAGTCTTTGCTGTAGTGGAAGTGGCACAACGAAATTTGGAGATGAAAAGGCTGGGTTTCAGAGTGATGTAAATCCAGGCAGCCCCGCTGAGGTGAAAGAAGTTACACTGGTAACTACCTGCTGAGAGTCTTCAAGATTGGCAATAATAGGACCTGAGTTTTTCTTCTTTTCCTTCTCATGAATAATGTGGAGCAAATGTGATCGTGAATGTAAGATTAATCATCCTTGACTGTGTCTCATGTCTGTACCTCCACGAAATGTGCATTTCCCCTATTGATCTTATTCTCCCTCCCTCAGTATGACACCCTTTGACTTCTAAAAAAAAATGAAACCCAAAACACAAGTGTTCTGCTAAAAATGCTGGGCTACCTACAGCAATAATTTGCACTAATATATTTTATCCATTTTATTTACTTTTTCTCCTATTTTATTTTTGTTAAGGGAGCTGTTTTTTAATACATTAAATTATAGTATATCTCTTGAAGCAAATATGGAAATACATCTGGCAGAGAGGCTGATATCAACTGAGGGCAGATTAACATGAACACCACAACCCACATACTGAATTACCACATTTCTGCCATCTTGAAACAAAAAAGAAGTCCAAGATCTACTAGGAGTTGTTATAGTCAATATTCTGTCAATGTTTCCACTCTTACTTCTGGGCTCAAAACTTACACTGTCAAAATTGCTTTGCAACGAAAACATGTAAGTGCTCAGCTCTACAACATAGTAATTGTCACTGGGACAAATCCTAAGGTCTTTGCTTACTGCTAGCTCCCACTGACTTCAGTGAGCATGTACCCTGAGCAAAGGCTCAGGGTTTGGATGGGTTATTGGAGGGGTTTTTTTGTTGCTTGTATGTTTTGAAATAAAATTTAAAAAAATGTTTTATACTGTTTAAATTATATTAATTTATATTACAACTAAAGGATTTCTGCACGCAGCATGAAAAAACACCTGGCCACATCTGACATTCTGTTGCCTGGCTGACTTCAGCTGACTTTTTAATTCCCTCCTCTTTTTGCTGACTTCAGCTGACTTTTTAATTCCCTTCTCCTTTTCTTAAACGGCTATTTTCTAAACCATGCTGCTCCACAACCAAATATAGATAGATCCAGGAGACATTATGCTTCTGCTTCTTCTGTCTTTCCTAGATGCTTTTATCAATTCATACTTTGTGTGAATAAATTCTATCCAAAGCTACTGTGCTTTAACTTTGATATGATATTACTTTTTTTTCAGTCAAAGAAAGAACTAGAACACAATGCCTGAATTTGGGTGCTGTATGGTTTATTGGCTTAAAAGAATCCCACAAGCAGGTATTTTGTCTTGCTCAATCCCACAAGTTTCTTTGCTGCCTGTTAACAAACAGAGATCCAGATCCAAATTTTACAACTTGTTTTGATGTTTCTATTTCAAACCCTTCTCAGAGAGAGATGGCATAGGAACTTATACCTTAAAGAATATTAGCAGTGTTTGTTGGTTCCCTTCCAATTTTTCTTTTTTATGGTTGCCTTCCTCTTCTTGTGCAATCTGGTAGCAGATTTGCTGCCTTCCATCTTCCTTCTATCCCTGCTGAAGACTAACAATGTCTCATCGTGTGAACGCTGGTTCTTGCCAGCCACTCAGGAGGCTGGGGCATTTGGCCACCCTGGCAATGCTGGTTCAGACACCACAAGTTTAACAGGATCCATATGGTTCTGGTGCACACTGGTGCCCTGAAACCACTCTGGCATGAAGTCCTGGATCTGGGGGCAGAGCTGATAGAACAGGAGGAGCAAAGTTAGTTAATCCCTCTGGGCTTCTCCATGCTTTACCTGGGTAGCCACAGGGTTTCCTTCATCTTGAATTTTCAGTTCTAAAGTCCTATAGCAGCTCCACATACAAAACAAGTGCTGTGTCAGTTAAAAGCTTTTTCTACCTTGATGACATTTTCCTTGTCATTTGTTCTGCATCCAGTTATCTTACTGTCCACCATGACAAAGATATGTTTATTTTCAGATCCAGTCCAGATCTGGTACATTTTCCATTAAAGCTCTTCTCAAAGGGCAACTCACGGTATGCATTTATCCCTTTAAACAAATCTACCCTATTGCTCTCTAATTTTCAAAAAGCATTCCAAAAATTTTGGGGAAAATTATGCTTGTAGTACCAGTTTCCAAGGAATATGTTACTGCTACAGAAAGTTTCCATCTCACTCTGTCTTTTGTCTTTTTGTTTTTACTTTTTAGTCATGCCCAGCAAAAACTACATTTAAGGTCCTACATAAAGAATAAGCCAATTCTCCACTTGGAATATCTGTTTAACTTGATGATGATATTGTCATACAGATGACATACAGTTACTGGGCACTTTATGGAGGCATTTGGAGGCTTAAACACTGTTACAAGAAGTTGACAATGTAAATACATATATTTGGAGATGTTAATTAGCAGGAGTTATTAAGTATGAGATTTATGATCTATCTTTGACTCCTTTTGCCTCAAGCTAATCCATTTCTTTTATATTTTTTCCTAAACCTCCAAGCTGCTGAACATATCTTCAGCCAGCTACTGTTTCAAGATCAACCCTACAAAACAAAAGTGTTTTATTTTTATCCTCACCAGCTGCACAACTTTCCTTCTCAAATTACTTGTATCAAAATTTCAAGATTATAATGACTGAACTGTAAAAATGTGGTTTCATACTGAGATAGCTTGTTTTGTGTAAAAAATAGTTACATATAGAATATCATATGTAGAAAGGTAGAGAATTTAAGACTATAACTCTTTCTGAGGAACTACAATTTTTTTCTGAATCTTAAGAATTTTTTAAAGTTCCTCAAAACTCTCTAAAGTTGAAATGTTGCTAATGAAATCCTGCATACAAACATCTAATAATAGTAATAATGTTTTTGAAAACAAAAACTTGTCATGATACTGTGCTCACCTAATAAATGAAGCTTCACAATTTTGGTGTTGCAAGAGAAAAGAACTGTTATCATTGACATAAATTACCCATTATTTAATTTAATAGGAGTTACGGCTTTGATAGGAAAGTCAGAGATCTTGGACCAGTAAAACTGTGAAGCCTTGTCTAACAAAAATAATATCTGTGACTTCAAGAGGAACAGTATATTGCACGGGGCTGCATGAGGGATTCAGGCAGGAAGGAAAGCAGGGGCATAGAAGGAAGAAGAAAGGAAAGTCAAATTAAAAGAAAGAGGGTTTTCAAGAATGTGAATATGAATTCCATGAAAGAGGGGGGGACTTCCACGAAGAGCTTTGCTTTGTCTCATTTATTCTACTGTCAGAGCAGGTGCAGTTCTTGATATTAGCTGAGTAACACGGACTTAAAAGGCATGTGAAATACTACAGCATAAATACAGTTACTGTCTACTGCTGAACTAAAGAGCAAGTGCAGTGCTAAATTCTGAGATTTGTATCAATTTTCTGTTGCTTTTTTTTTAATATGCAGCAGAGGCTATGAGAGGGACTGTACTGGAGGGATATTAACTCATGGAAAGGAGATTTTTTTTTCTAGAATTAAGCAGCTGGTAGTAAAGATAAAATGACATTACCTCTATTGCTACTTCGGGAATATTGTATTTATTACAGTGTGTTCCCAACAATGCCAGAAAAAATAGGCTACCCTTCTCATCTTGTTTGAAAAAGAACTGATTTTTTTTGACCAGACTGAGTGGCTACTTCTTATGGCCAGCATCTAGTCATAGTTGCATTCTCCTCAGAGGAAAATCACTCTATTAAGATTTTTCAATTAAGGTTTGACTGTCATTTTTTTGGACCTTTATGAAATGTTTTTAATTTGTCCACATTCTAGCAGGATTCAGGTAGGTCTATTAGAGCTGTTGGCATTCATGTTAGCTTCGATAATTTCTAAAGAAGATGTCCAGAGCATTTTTCTTGGATGCCAGGCAGGAACTGCTAAGAAAGCCAGTGCTGTTGAAGGGCAGAATTGCAGCCTGGGGAAGTCTGTGGGAGCCTAAGCTTTTGGGGGGAGGCAGGAGCTCAAAAGACCTTCAGCAGCAACACACTTGAAAAGGGCTCTTCTGAGTAGCATTGGTCCTCAGCTACCTGCCCAGGAAGGAGGGGACAAGATGGGGAAACTAGGAAGAGGGCTTTATTTCTTCTCCATAAGGAATGTTTTTTATTACCTCATTGTTCAGATTTTAAATTTGTGTATAGTTTCCTGTGTAGACATACAAAGACACAATGAGGTTACATCAAGAGTAACCACACACGAGGAACAGGCCACGTAAAACCAGAAAATGTGAGGAAATTAAATGCAACTAAGGAAGGCCTTCCTTTGTGAATAATGCAAGTACAGCTTGAGTATAGGTGAAAGGGAAAATACCAACTGTGGGGTTTGCTTTATTTCCAAGTGTACTTACAGCATGAGTGTCAGCATCCAGAGTGTTTATAAAAGGTCTTTTTCCCTAATATAAGAACCACCATCCATTTTCTTAACAGAAATCTCTAAACTTGGCTATGCTTGGAAATATGGACGCTTCTTCTGTAAAGAATCATTGTATCAGAGAGCCTGGTCATGGTTTAAAGCCTTTGTGTGAGAACAGGAGCAGAGAGGAAAGACAAAAACATTGAAAGGCAGGGAGTGAATGGGCGAGGTAGCAAAAAAGTTAACTGTTTGCCTGGATCTTTAATGGTAGGAGGATGAAATCCATTTGTCATTACAACTAACTACAGGAGGCAGATCTAACTGCTGTGAACCTGCCAAAGACCACTGCGTGCCCATACTTCATGACACTGGTACACGATTCATCTTGTGGCTATAGTTTAACAGCACCACTTCACATTCTGAAGCCTGGACAGGTTTACACTTTTCTCTCTTTTTGTCACAGGTGCACAGCTTTCCATTATAGGGCTGCCTGGAAAACAGCAGTACTGCCTAGCAAAAATTTTCAAAGTTTGAATGATTTTGTTCCACGTTGGCATAAAAAAACGATTGCAGCTTTTCAGAACATGTTTGAGAGAGGCGATGGGCGAGAGAGGGGAAAGTCAGACTAGCCACACAGGGGAACCGACAGCTGACCAGTCTTTGTAGGCAAGGTTCAAGACCTCGCTCTGACAGAATCTCAGTGGTGTTCACCTTACTTAAATCTGAGCTTTTAACTCAGCTGTAGCTGCCTACTATGGTCAATGGAAAAAGATTTCTGTTCAGAGAGGCTAATTTAGATCACACAAAGCAGGCTTTTCCTCTAAATCATCTTTGATAAAACAGTTTTGGTTTGTGTAACATTTGCAACATAAGGGGACTGAACTACTAACTTACCTGCCTCTAACTGGTCTCTAATTACAGGTGAGGCTGTACTAGGTAACCTAGGGTGCATATTTTTTCCTCCCCTTTTGTCTGGAAATTTCACTTGCAATCAGGGAAAGCTCCCTAGCAAAAGTTTACACAATCAAGAAACTGAACAATTCCTCAAAACCAGATGTTTTGACATTGAAAAATAAGCAGTAAATGTTTTTTTTTTTTAAGCATTCAACAAGAACTCATTTCACTGGGCTGCTCGTTACCAGAAATATTTGGCAAAACATTACAAGTCACCTTATGTTTATTTGTAAATTATTCCTTATTTAGATAATTTAAAGAGGATGTGTGAACATAAGTGAGAAATTGTCTAATATCACTTGTAAATAATAGAAATAAGTACACTAAGTGGTATAACAAAAATTGTATATGCTGGCCCTTGAGTGGACTGGTAAGAGCTGATAAGAGTAGGTGCATTTTAAAAACGCCTATGTGCCTGAAACATCTTAACAACTGGATTCTCAACTTAACTGCATTGAAGTCAGGGACGCTGACAAGTTTACCATGCTGAATTTTGCCTATTATATTTTGTTTACTTGTGAGCATAGAGATACCCTGTCCAAGGCCATTTCTCACCCTTTGTATGCACAAAGGCAATCGAGGTTGGGTCAGGGCTTTTAATCTCTCATTTCAATCTCAAGATATTTTGATTTTGAGAATCACTGGCACAGCACTGAAACTGGCAGGGAAAACAGTGGTAAATCAATGATGAATAGTACACCTATACCTGTGATGTTTTAGAAGGTGACTTGTTTATATCAAGCCAGAAATCTGACCTTTGGTCAACAACAGCTGATGCTTCCCTTCACTATACATGAACAACTTTTGTTAAAAAAAAAGGGGTTAAATACTGAGGTAATGGCAATGCAAGTCTGTCTCTAAGATCATATTTAACAGTATTTGCTGTAACAGTCTGTCAGATTGACTTTGCCCTCTCACTTGTAGCTGTGCTTCCAAAGTATACATTTCTTTGTCTTACTCTGGTGAATAAGTGAAAAAAAATTCTAAATGCAGATTTTAATAGCTCTTTGAATACCAGTTTATAGTATTTTGCTCCTTTCTTAGCTAAGCCTAATTATCGGTTACTACAGGTCAGCTTCATTTTTTCTATTCAGAATACTAGACTGCAAAAATGATCTTTATTAATAAAGCAGTGCATGTGTGGCATTTTAATAAAGCTTTTAAATGGCACTCAGAAATGGAGCATACTATGTCTACAGAAAAGAAAAGCATTAAAGTTGTCGCTGTTACTTGCCTAAAGGACTGCAATTCCATATTGAACTTGCAGCCTCCTGTGACTGGGAAATACTTCTCTCTCACAATTATTCATGCTACTGTATTTTAAACACCACTGCAGCCCCTAAACAGTAACACTTTCATTTGATAGTACTTAGCAAACTACTCTCATCACTTAAAAACATGTCAGCTGAGAAATACTGACCCGTCAGGGAGAAAAATTCCATGAGCGTCCAGCACATTTATGTGAGTCTACAGACACAAAACTCATTTCATTTTAATAAATAAGAAGATGTGCAAGACATTTGTCACATTTAACCGCTGATGTCAGAGATACAAGTAATCTGTTTTTCAGACATACATTGTAAATATGTTTTACAGGGTTCCTGAGTTAAATTCCCTGACAATGAGTGTTTACTCTCTGAATTGGTCTACCGAATCAAAGGGAGTTTCCTCCAGCAGAGCCATATGTCAAAGGAAAAGAGTCAAGTTATTTCAGTTGCTCACACATAGATTTCTCATTTTCACAGCTGGTCCTCTTTACTAATGAACATGCAAAGTTTGCTTATGCTTCAGCACTTTCCTGGGAAGTGCTCATTTAACACTGAATGACTGCTTGCCTATGCAACTAGAAGTTGTGCAGGATGGAGTACTGTGTTAAGAATATTCAACTCATGCGCACATCTGAAAGCCTAGTCCTCTGTCTGACAAACATAAGTATAAATTAATCAAATATGCAGTCTTCTACCCATCAGGAGCATGCAGCAATGGCTCCTAGGCAATAGGTGAAATGCTTGTCATACAAAGAATTACAGTTTTCTATCAAGTGGTTATGATTTACTTGCATTTAAATGAAATAAAGTGCATGGGAAAAATGAACATCTAAGCCATGTTTTGGATTTCAAAAATGCAAAATCGATGTGCTCCATTCCCTTGAAGAAATTTCAAGCCTTCAGCACTCTTAGATACCTAGGGGCATATTTTATCACTCTTTGGACCATGGCACAGAAGGACCTGAACTAGTGTCTGTAGGAAGATATTAATGTCTCAGCAGTGGTCCGGAAAGAAGCAGAACTGTCTTAAATGTGCTTGGATGTGTAAGAGACATATAATTTCTTCAAAGCTTTTAATACTAATATTAATGCTATGAAATGAAGATAAATAAAAACTCTGTGAATGTGTGCTCCTGGAAAACTGCATGAAAATAGTTATCTCAAAAAGGAAATCTGGACTAAGAAAAGAGTCTACAAAGAACAGTGGTGAGGGGAACAAGAGAAAGAAAAAAAGTAAAACAAGTGCTATGCAAATAAAACTGGACCTTTCAAGCACAGTTCTTTAGGTCAAAGCATATTAATTGTCAAGAAAAGCTGAGTGAGTCTGTCAAAAATGTATTTAAGGAAATGTTAATGGACAGACTCGGGCTAGGGAAAGAAAAAGAAGAAAAAGGCTGTGATACAGTAAGGACAGGATAAAAGGCTGGTTTGGACAGCAAACTCTTCAGCTTACCTTCTTCCCAGAACCATTATCCTGGGGAAAAACAACAGGAATAACAGGAAAGAGATTACAGAAATTTATGGCACAACATTAAAAAACCAGTTTAATGTGTCTTTTGAGGTGAAAGAGAGAAAAGAAACTAGTTAAACTCTGTTATAAAATTTTACTTTGAAAAGCCTAGAAACAAGTTTCCTTAACAAGCTTTATCAAGACAGAAACTATATAAAATTAAATGGAGGTCTTTGTTGAGAGGCAGAAAATGTGATCCCAGCAAATACAGATTTGTAGATCTGACCTCAACAGAATTTGACAAATCCAAATTAACATGAAACAATAAAAAGAGATAAATCCTCCTAGATCAGTTTTAACGAGTAAGATGAACAATTTTCTAGACAACTTTCTAGAAAATATTTTAGGTCAAAGGTAGATTATGTCTACTTGGATTTCATTTAAATTACTGAATACGCTGCCGAAAGGCAATCTATTAGCCAAGAGATTAAAGAAGAAAAGTTGTAAATAAGTTCTATGGAAAGTTCAGTGGGAGATGGTTACTGTTGAAAGGAGAGGTTGAGGGCTGATCATTGATGAAGTTCTTCAAAGAACAGCATTGACGTAGTCTTAGGGTCAATATTGCTCACTCCACTTTTATTACTGGATTTTTTGCAAAGATTACACATGTCATAAGGCCATTTCCCTCTGGCATTGTTGAGGAACGCATTTAGTGCAGACAGCTCTGAGCGCAGCTGCAGATGGAGCTCTGGGTGGCAGGACCCCAGGCAAGGCTGTGAACTGCTGACCTGTGGCACAGCCTGGTGACTGAGCACTTGGAGGCACGGCAGGAGCCAAGCACTCCAGACTTCCCCACGCCTGCCTGTAAAGGTGTAAACCCCCAGGGTTTCCTTTGTCTGGGGTCCCCCCTTGGAGGCACCCGCCTCAAGCTGTTATTTTGCTACGGTACCATGATTAAATTGTTTTAAGGATCGAAACTGAGCTGAGAATGTGCTATGGGAAATCTGGGGTCAAGTGGGTAAGGAAGCCTGGCGTGACTGTGTGAGTGTGAGATGTGCAGCTGGGAAGAGGCCTTGGTCCCAGCTTGGGTGGCCCGAGAGTGACTGTGCCAGAGTGACTCCTGGATGGTCAGACAGGCAAGTTTCTTTCACATGAGGTGGAAGGCATTGTCACATATTGGGAGGCCCGGATCTTGAGGGATGGAGTCAGGGAAAGGTGATGAAGTTCAGCCATGGAAATGCAAATTTCCATTTCAAACCACTGCAGACGAGGACAGACACATGTATCCCGCCTGGATCCCCTGGAAATTCCAGAAAAAGAAAATGGAGACCTCTGGGTCACCAAGGGGTGACTAGGAGACACAAAATTTAGAAGGAAGTTTTCTGGGATTTAGTGATACTGTACAAGCTCTTATAGAGAATACCATGCACAAATTCAGTCACCCTTTTTCAAGAAAGATTATTCAATACTGAAAAGGGGGCACGGCTCTGCTACTAGAATGAGATGAAGAATGGAGAGTTTAGTTTATGTCAGTCCAGATTATTTAGTATAAAAAAAATAAAGGGCTGGTAAGAGGCATGAAAGTCTATTATGTGGTAGAGTCCTGCACCAAGAATGGAAGAGGGATGTTTAAGCTAAAGCAGTATTATTAAAATGACAATGCCACACAAGCTGCCAAAAAATAAATGTAGACTGGAATTAGAAGAGGATGAAGGGTAGATGATATCCCTTAGACATTATTAGAGCATTCGGGTGTTGGCAGAGCTTTTTAAAAGTTGTGGTAAAAGCTGAATTCAACAGAATTACTTTATGAAGAAGAATACAGCAAAAAAGACTGAGACAGTGAACTGAGCTCTCTTCCACCTGTGTAAACAACTTTTGTTTCCGTGAAAATTTGCACTTCTTTTAAAACACTTTTTTCTTTTTTTTTTTACCACACCAGATTTCAATCAAGTCATTTTTAGTTGTTGAAAGGTAATAGGTGTCTTTTCCATCTTGGCACCACTGAAAGTGTGGATTTTCTGTTTTTCTATTTTGTCTTACATATCTCAAAGTGCCCAGAAACTTATCTGAGATATATATCATAGTAAAAAACAATACTAGAGAATCTCAATCATAACAAGAGTAAGAAATAAAAGTCAAAATAAGTGTAAACACAAGAATGAGTCTGCTGAAGAGACACTGATAGGTTAGAGCATTACTTTTCTGCTTTAATGGAACTTTCCTTTACATAATTTGCTGCAAAACACATAAAAACACTTAATCTAATTTCTTTCCCTTAGTCTTACCTACACAACATGTACTCACCATTTTGCACGGAGGCATGGAAGTAACACTGAGAACTGTTCTTTCTTCCCCTTTCACGGGAGGTTTTTAAGCTGTGTGGTATTCCTTTGAAGACTACAGCAGTAGTTTACATGCTGGATATTTATCACTGGTGGTGGGTGAAACACTAACTGCACGCCATACTCCCTGCCTTTTTAAAATATTGATGAGTAACCATCTATGGAGCCTCATAAAGTATTAACTCTAAGTGGGAAAGATCTCTGCTTAACAGCACAGCATAAGTCCTAGGTGATTTAAATTCCACACAATCCAAAGAGTTTCCAGCTATTTATATTAGTTCAGTATCCAATATTAACACCTGATTTTGAAACCTCATGTAAGCAATATTGCTCTATTGATCCAGCAGGACAGGTATGTAAGTTCAATCTTTGTGATTGATGTGGAGATATTTATAAATGAAGTCTACATCTGGAACCTCAACGCTTAGTCCTTTTGTTGGCTTCCTACTCTTTTCAACTTCCATTTTATGTACTGCTTATCAGGTGAGCTCATGCTAGAACAACTGTTGCATCTCCTGAATTGCCATACCTGAATTTGAAGATAATGGTCCACATTTTCCTGAATAATGTCCACTAGGTAGTGAGTGTGTGAGTGTCAGACTGAGAATGACTCATTTATTTTTTTAAATACATGTTTCAGGTACCATATTTATTTGGAGATCTATTTTATCTTTTTTTTCCTTCCATTTTTATAGCTGTTCAAATTACCTCACTGACCTGAGTGTAAGCAATTTCTCTGACCCATGAATTTGTGGTTCAGAGGAAAAATTTGAATCCTTCCAAAGATGCGTGACTCCAGTACAACACAATTATAGCTGTATTTTGTCAAATAAAGTAGACAGAAATGAGAAAACTGTAAGAAAAAAATTTGGTCTTCACAGAAATCCATCAATATTTTTAAATAAGTAACTTCTACATGACAGATTGCCTGCAATGGCAGGGGCCGGACTTGATACTCCTTCTGAGGTATATGAGAAAGCCAGAAAAGTCTTTTAACATATTGACATGGAACTCTAATAGCTTGAAGATCAGCAGCACTAATCCACCCTAGTGGCACTAGCTCAAACATTGTAGACACTCAGGTGTCCCCTAAAACTTAAAAATGCTAAGGGAATTTTCAAAGATATACCGTATTGTCTAGGAATACCCCAGCCACTGCTCACAGAAGAGTGATAACAACTTGATTCATACCTAAAGAAATGACCAGATGGGTTCTTTCCTCTTCATATACAAATTTCAGTGAAATACAGTAAGTTAACAGAATTATGTGCCAGCGATGCTAAGACATAAAGAAATCATGCCATGTGTAGGACTCCTGTCTTTGGACACATATTCCTTCAAATTTTAGTTTTCTTTATTAAATTCCAAAGTATCTTTAGATAAAAGTCATCAGAAATATGACCTCTGATTGCTGCCACTAGATTTATGCTTATATTGTTAAGTCAGTGACTCAACAAGTGTGCAGTGTCTTTAATTGCTACCACCCAGAAGAAATTTTCCCTCAGGATTAGTTAACTAGTGACTTCCTCCCTTACTATTATCAAATAGTAATGCGCCCTCCTGGAAACCAGATGTAAAGGGCCCAAAGAGGTGGGAGCCATAACTACAAACACATGAATGTAATAAATTTAGCAATTACCTGTATTTGTGTGGTACCCTCCTAAAGTCATGCTCCCGGTAAACTTTAAGTATCCACTCAAGTGGATATTGAGGTGTGAAGTAAATGCTTTCAAGAGCCAATAAATTAGTGTAAGAGATTAATTACTAGTTTTTGCAAGATTCTTAGCCATTCGGGCTCTAGGGTTTTTAGCACAGTAGCAGAGCCTATAGGACCACAGGATGGCTATTTCAACAGCCAGGGTGTGCTCGCCTGCAACTCTGCTCCTAATCCATAGGAGAAGGTGGTGGGAGGCTTGGCATGTATTTAAGAGTGATCTGCTTTCCTACAGTAGAGGTGTGTGACTAACGCGAGAGTCATCCTTCCAAATTTCAGCTACCAGGTAGCAACCTTAAGTTCTGCCTCTCAAACTCAGTGCCAGCCAGAAGTTGCGCTACCTGCTCCCTGTCATCTTATGAGTCAGTCTGGGGGGTGCAAGATAAAACTCATTTCTGGACTTTATTATGACAAGGGATTATGTGCCACCAATGTCTACAATTACACTGGACTGGAAGCAAGCTTGCAGCTATTAGTTCTATGTTATTTTTTCAAAATTTCTTCTCTGCTGAAGTGTTTTCAAATGCATTTTGAAAGTTGCAATAATCCATGTTGGTTCTGTTCGTATATTTGGAGTCACAATAAGTGGAGCGTTTTGCCACAGAAAAAAGTCATGTGGGGTAATTAGATACTGCTCAAACTGTTCTGCAGTAAATGCAGCAGACATGAACTGGTTAACCTAGGCAGCAGAGAGTACCTGAAGAAAGCTTACTTTTCTGTGCATGGATAGCTCCCTCAGCATGGGACACCACAGGATAAAAGCACTGATCTATGTTTCTGTCAGTCTCTAGTTTTTGAAGTGCATCAATTATCTTAGAAAATTTTAAAAAACCCCAAAACCAAACATAAACATCTTTATGAAATCACAGAATTTTTTCTATCCTCCTGTTTCCTTGGACCAAAAAAAGGAAAGCTTATTACCCCAGTGATCAGAAGGCTCTTTTGACTCTATCTATTGAAATGACAATATGTCATACTATCTGATCATATCTGCAGCTCTAAAATGTGAATACACAGATTATTTGTTTACTAAGAATATCTCTATCCAAGTAATGGCATCAACTGCATGGTCATAGCTTTTTCCTATTCCAGCTTATTGCTTCAAATGCTCAAAAGACTGAAAAAAATCGATTATGATAATGTTTGGTTATAAAGTAGTTTGTAGCCTATTTGTTCTCTGGCCAGATGTGCCTAATTCCTGTTGTCATCCTTGGAAGCACATGGGTGCACAAATAGCAAGAAGGAACCCTCTGTGCAGCTCTTCACTCTCTCTCAGTTTTAGATCCATGCCAGCCAGTTTGTTTTGGGAACAGCATTCTCTGATCCAGTGGGAAAGTCCCTCAAGCACCATTGTTATCAAGTGGCACCTGGAGCTCCTTAACCATTCTGGCACAGGGTGAGGACCACAACTGGGATCACGGGGAGCACGCAGCCCATCAGGCCCCGTGCACAGCCCAGAACACCTGAGCAGCTGGTGCTGGCACTGGAGTGAAGCTGCAGTTACTTTTGGGACCTCACTAGGGGCAAGGCTTCCCACTGCCCGTATAACATTTCAGCAATTCCAGAGAAGTGGACTCACAGGGGTGGGATTTAAGTACCGTATCCTTCTAGAGCCTGGTCTTATACCAATAATCCATTTACTTTTCATTATCCATGAACCAGGGAGATTCCAGTTGTCCTAAATGTGTATAGTGCATAGTGTATGCTATTGTTACCGGTAAAACTCTTTTCTTTTAAAGAGGTTGTATTACACAGGGAAAACCTCAGCTCTCCTCCTTGGAGTATAGCTTCAAAATAAATATATAAAATAAAAAAGCTGAAAGCCAACGTCAAAACTCTACCCACACAGACAGATAATTTCAACTCACTCTCCAGAAAGTGGAGAGCTATAACTGCAGAATAACGTAGCAGTCTTTCTATATTAGACCCAGGAAGCCACTGCCTTTAAACTCAGGCCAGCACAGACCTTCCCTATCAAGTAGTTATTTTGCTCACACAGTACCTCCTGAGGCTTTACCCACCTGTAAGCTCCTAGTGACAAGAACCTCCCTATTTTTACGTGTTTACACAGCATCACTATGAAGTTCACAGAAAGATCTGTCAGGTGCTATCATGGTATCAATCATAAGTAACAGAGGATCAGTAAAAGCCTATTATCCTAGTAAGCTGCAAAGAACTTTCATTATGTAAGGTTACTACTTTACCTTTAACCTCTGTCTTCCAAGTAACATCCTGGCAGTCAGAAAAACTTTTCATATGCAAGTCAATTAAAAATTCAGGGGCCATGCCATTTGAGCTGAGAGTTGATTTTGAGTAAGGTAAATTGAACCACATTAAAAAACTCACAAACAGAAAAAAGGCTATGAAAGCAAAAATCCTCTTCTGTGTGGTGTACATAAGGTTCATTGTGATAAAAGTGTCACTTATCTCCCGTTTCAACAGACTCATTAAACAGTGAAAGTTCACAGATGAGCCTGCCAGACAAGGAAAGTCAGATGAAGTACCCCAAGCCCCCACACAAAATTATTTTCTCTGAACCTTTGAGAAAAATAATTTTTTCCAACAAAAACCCTTTAAGAGATCTGATACTTGGTGTGAAATTAGCTAACAATATGCATTTACAGTGATCCCATCCCTGAGCCCCGTCAATACCCCAGGATGTTACTGCAACAAGGAGGAGAAAACACAGGCAAAAATCCACAAACCCAAACACCTCAGAAGGCAGGTATTTTCCCAGCTCAGACTCCTGAGGTGACAGGGAGAATTCAGAAGCAGGAGTGTCGGAGCAGGCACCACAGTCAGAGGCAGCTCATAGCACTCTGCCGCTGATCCTGGCACAGGGCTCCAAATGAAAATCAAAGCAATGCATCTCTTTTCAAAACAAAGAAAGAGGGGAAAGAAATAAATCTCGTTCTCTGAGTACCTTTGATTCCTGGCTGGTAGTTGATGCTGGAGAGGGGGGCTGCTCTGTGCTCTCCACTTCATTCTCTTTCTCCACACTATCCACGCTGACTTCAGTCGTGCTGCTCGGAGGAATCATTTTACCTCTAAAACACTGCTACTATCAGGAAAAAAATAAAAGCTACAGATGGTTCTTGCTTTCTTTCATTTAACGTCCTCTTTCTTCTCTGCTCTTCTAGAGCAAATGAACTCCAACCACTTGGTTTCACTATATTTGCCAGACTAGAATTCTCTGGATTTTCCTTTTTTTTTCCCCCCCTCTTCTCCTCCTCCTTCCCCTCCCTCCTCCCTCCCCTTTCCTATGCAATTGTGCTGCGAGGGAGTAAGTTATCGATGGTTCCGTAGGTCAGCTGTGTGCCTGCTTTCCCCCGATACTCCTCCCCTCCATATGAAGCCTGGAGGTGTGGAGCAGCGTCGTGACCGTCAGCCCCACAATCCGAGGGGAGTGAGCTGAACCAGCCAGCCCGAGCCTCGCACACACACACACACACACAGACACGGGGCACTGGAGGGAGGAGTTGTATTTCCAATGCTGTGAATAGCTTTGGAGGAGCATGTGCTGGCATAGTAGCGAAAGAAAGTAATGCGTGCATGCACACACACACACACGCACACACACAGAGGCAGGCAGTGTATATGAGGTTTGGAAGCATTTTACCTTTTAATAAACTGGAGCAGACAGCGTTGAAGGGCGCTCTTATAATCTTTCATGTCTTTTACTGAAGAAAAAGAAGCCCAGGAAAAGGGCTCTAGAAAAAGAGGAGAAAATGACTCTTCCCTTTCCTTGCCCCAGAGAAGATTGTTTAAAATCCTAGCTACTCAGTGTCTCTAAGGCTGCCACCTTGCCCACATCCCAAATTGCTAGCAAATGACAGGACAGAGTCAGGGGAGCGTTACCTGTGGATCCACGTGTTCCTAGCTCCCCTCCCAGGCAGGGAAGCCCAGCTCCAAGCCATGCACACACTATCTGGGTCATCTGAAGCTCCCACTGTCGTGCACATCCTATACCTGTAGGTTGTCATAGTGATAACACTCCATCAGGCAGCAACAGAGCAGAGGCAGCCATTGGGAAGAGCCTGTTGGCTTCCTCCAGCACCGTCATTCCTGAGGATGCAGCACCCGAAGTCACGCTCGGGTCTGCAGTGCCAGCGGCAGAAGGTCAGCATGACTTTGCTGTCTGGCTCAGATTGCTTTATATTGCTTGAGGTTTTGCCTCTGATTTAGATCTGCTGCAAAGGTGCCTGTTAGCTCTCTTCCCTGCTGAATTAAGGTCTATATTGTGAAAGGCTGAATGGATGTTCTTCCCACCAGATACGCTTTGCTGAGCGGGAGCCACTCCATATGGCTGCTGGAGATTATTCTTTCATTTAAAGAAAACAGAAAAAAGCAACCCAAACATGTTTCTAATAGCAATACTTACATCCTGGAAAGTGTTCCTTAGTGGAGCAATACAGGTGTTTGGAGGTGATATGACAGGGTCTAAGTCAGAGATGATCTTTAGCACCTTGTAGCTCTGGGAGAGGACACCAGATTCCCCCCTGGCCCCATCCCTTAGAAACACAACTGCTACTTGGAACTGCCTGGCAGGCTCCCTTCACCTCAAATAATCAGTGTGTGAAAGTGAAAGCAAGTTTACAAGATAGTAGGGGTTATACAGATGAAAGCCAGAGCAGAAATTGCCCTGCAGCCTCTGTATTCTTAATAACTATGCAGAAGCCAGAAAAAAAAATCAGCGTCTCTTTGAATCCCCAGTGAATCTTCAGGACTAGAACTTAGATGGGGAAAAGATCTTTATGTTTCTGAAACAGAGCATAAAAGATACCAAAATCCTTAACAGACAATAAAGATGAAATGCTGCGATGCTATTTGTACAGCTTCTTCAGAGCAAAAGAGTGTCTTAAGGGTCTGCCAGTAGAACCTATTATTTGGCCTGTAGTCACTAACATGATTACAGGGATCAAAACGAGAACACTTTGCTCTTGAGGCAGTGGCAGTGACAACTGAGAGTGAAGCAAGGAAATAGAGAGCTCAGAGGGGCAGATTTTGCAGGTAAGTAGAAGAATTTATTTCCAAGGGCTTGCTTTCTAAAATGCACTAGTGTCTTACACCATTCCCTTCAGTGCTGCAGGAATTCTCTGGGTGCGAAGGTAATTTCTTCACTCAGCAAGTAAGATTTGGGCTTTGCTGTAATACCATCCTCTTTGCAATGAGCACGACTCATTAGAGCCACAGTTTGGGAGAATTAGGGCAGCTGTGGGCAGTGGACATCTTGGCAGGGCAACAGCAATTGAATGCTCCAGCTCTGGCAATAGCATCCTTCCCTGACGGTCCAGCCTAGAACAGCCAAGCCATGGCCAACACATGGGGTCTGCTCCCTGCAAGGACTGTTCTGTGTGCCCAGCAACCTGACAGGTGAGAATCATAAAACTAAATTCTGCCTGGTTCCCCACAAGTGTTGTGATCTGGTTTTTCCTGTTAAGAGGCTCAAAAATATCTTACGGTGAACATGCAGGTTACCTTTGAAATGGATGTGGAGTGGCTGGTTAATAGTTAATTCTCTAAGTGTTGTGAAATCCTGCACACATTTTGTATGAGGAGCTTGTAACGTCATGACTGTGTAAGTGACTATCATACCACTCTACTCTAATTGTTTTACCAAATTAGTACTAACACCTGCTGCACTCCTTCTCTTCTTCCACTTACTCACTTGTCAACTACGACGGATTTGTCAGTTTCTTGACAATTAGCTTGGGAAAGATGAGTCAAACATAAAATTTTACCAAAAAAGATAAAAGGAAAAGAAGCTAGATATGATGCATTTTTATTTCCTTCCACTGGAGCTGGCTATCAAAGATCTAGTATTCAGTATAACAAAACAGACTGATCAAGTTAGATGAACCTACATCTCTCACCCACGCTTCACTCCTGAGAAGTTGGACTTGTGATTACTGCTGATCAGTCTCTATGTGAAGGTACTCACTGGAAATGGGAGCACTGCAGCACAGTGCTAAACAAGAGGAAATTGAACAGCTTCTGTAGCGTAGAGAGGAGTGTAGATTTCTGGAGTGGGGAAAAGCAATTTGGATGAATAAAACATGAGCGCCAATTCTCAGCCCCCAGCTGAAATTGTTTCACTGTGTAAAGGCTGTTGTGTGCTGCCTGGAGTCCCTGCCAAGCATTCCTCTGCTGGTGGTCCGATGCTGGCTGCATGGGTGCCGTGGTCTGATGCTGGCTGCATGGGTGCCCATGTCTTGCCTGCCCTCCTTCACTCCCACTCTCTGGTCCCACACACAAAGGTGACAGGGTGTGGTGTGGCACAGCCCTCTGCGCTGGGGCTCCAGCAGTTCTTCCTAAGCTCTGGCTGAAGCCAGCCTGATAAGAGCATCCCCGAGGCTCCTGACTCCAGGAATATATAAATACACACTTGCTGTACCTCCAAGTCCTACCTGCTGGAGACCTCCACAGTGGCAAAATTAAGCTGATGGGATCTGGCCCATGCCATGTTCTTTGCTTCCCCTTTTTTTTTTTCTTTTTTGTTATGGACATTCCTTTGAAATATTTGAGCACCTCTCTGCCAATGATATACATGCACAGTGCTGGATTTCACTAAAGGAATTATAACAAATTAGTACTTACCAACTATTTTATTTCTGTTTATACTCCCATGTTAGTAGAGAAAAAAATAACAAGGAAAAAGGAAAGAGGGAGATATAATTTTCAGCATTCACAGCTTGGTGCATGAGCCATCCCATACGTCTGAGCAAAGAGGGTCTAAGGGAGCACATAGAGATGATATTGCTTATAGATGACACTGGTTTAAATTACTATGTACCACTCTCTAGAAATGCGTAACGCAGTGAGGAATCAGTCTGGTTGCTGCAGTCTGGATTTCTCTAAAGCAGACTCTTGAAGGAAAGCAGAATTAAGCCCACTGAGAGTACAACTTCCAAGAGGAGGCAGACTGAGGGCCACAGAACACTATTGGACATGAAAAAAATGTTGTTCTGGCACTTGCGGTCAAACTTGATCAGCCTCAGCCCAAGTCCCTCAGTCCAATTTATGAGCATTTCAGGTGATAAATAGTTCTGTTTCTTGAGTATTCCAGGTGAGAAGTAGTTCTGTTTCTTTATCAAACAGACTTTGTCATTGTGGAAACTGGCAATGGGATACTTTGTGCCATCTGCGATGGGAATTTTACTTTTGGCATGGTGCTTTTGGCCAGATGTACTGGTTGATATCTTCACTGGACTCTTCTCTCAAATATCTGCTTCACACACAGCTGGCTACTAGACGGCAAGGACCATTGCTCAGAGCATCTTTCTGTGTTTCCAAGTGACAGGCTAGCAGGCTCTTCTCTCCAGCAAACATTGTACCCACAGAGAAAACAAGATTAAAATAGTATCACGTGGCTGGGGTTTTTTGTTTATAATCACACATCCCTTGTTTGCTTACTATACAGTCTTGGCAGTTCATTGAGCAGCTAACATGCTAACAAATCCTTGTGGATTCTGCTTATCTAACTGCCATCTGAGGGCTACAATCATCAGCTCATCAAGCTGGAAGCAAAAGCTGGTCAATGCTCTGAAAGCATTCCCAGTACTAATGGAACACTGGTGGCTTGCATTTTGACTAAGTAATCTCAAAGTATTTTTTAGAGGTAAAGTATTAAGCCTGCCACTGCTCCAGGGAGTGTAGCGAATGAGTAAGTGTGGAGGAAGACAAACCAACAGGTTTGTGCTTGTACTTAAGTGGGAAAAAAAACGGAAGCTCTGGCTGAGATTTAATTTCAAAGCCCTCTTTCTCTCCATCCACAACAATGCCACAGGGAGTGATGCAAAGATCATGCTGCATCTTGGGCAACTTGAATATGTCTTTTAGGGAGGTCATGATGAGATTGAAATACTGCTACACAGGTATCTAGACCAGGAAACAGAAGAATGCTGCATCCTCTTGTGACAGTGAAAAATGTTTGAGAAGGGGAGAAGAGGATGTAATTATAAAAAATTATAAAAGATAGAATTTAGACAAGATACAGCATGTAATATGTTCAGTCTTACAAAAAGCCTGGCAATACCTTTAAATAACCAGCGACAGTCCCGACCTGATTTTACATCTCTGCTGGCAATAAGATTCCCTCTCACTTTTTATAGGAATGCGATATAAAAAGAAGAATCAGAAGCAACATTTCCTGCAACTCATAGATGCTCCTAGAAATTCCTGCCTTTTAATAGTCATTTACTGATTTGGTCCAATATGACTGTAACAGGAATGACCTGAACAAGTTCACTGGGTTGCTGAATTGCTGATTTAGCCATGTACTAAATCCTTTCAGGGTATCCATGCCACAGAAAATTTAAAGAGATAATAGAGTTATGATAAATAACATAATCTCCTCTACTCTTTTTAGATTCTGCTTCACTTCTGTTGCCTTGGGTATTCCTTAAGACTTGTCCTGGTGACTCTTAGTACCAGTCAGAATGGTCCCACATAATCATACCATCTCAGCCAGGTCTATGTCTCTTTTATCCTCAGCATTTTCCAGGATATGGTGGGAGGAAGCCCCAGTAGGGTAACCATGCCGGAACTCAGGCTTCTTTTTTTTTTTTTTTCTTTTTTCCTGTTTTTCTGAAAGGTTTTTGATAGAAGGGGACTTCAATCACTTCTTTCTTCCCTAGACCTTTCCCGACCTGAATTGCTCCTTAAATTCCTTCGTCTGGTTGCTAGCTTTTCCAGGCATGAGCTGGGTATTACAGCTTGCAGAGCTTTACTGGATTTGTTTCAGGTTCCTGTTCTTTCCATTTACTCTGGTATTGAATACTGTCATCATGAGCTATTTCTTAACTAATGTCAGTGAAAATGCATTGAGAGCAATGTTTTGCTTAGACTGTAAATAGAACCCAAAATAAGATCTGGCAAACATTCCCAGCATAACTGGTGGTGAACACAAGGAGATATATATCTATATCTATATCTATATCTATATCTATATCTATATCTATATATAAAATTTGCTTTTTTTCTTTAGATATCTTATGGGTATGCACCAATTTTTAACAGGCTGTGCATGCACAGTATTTCCTGTCTTAGGTAGTTACACAGCTTGCTTGTCACTGTAATATTTAGGCACAAACATGCACTCTGAATACAAAATGAACCTCACTGTTGACTGCAAACCTGCAGCTGCTGTACTAACATATTTTGCTTTGGAAGAAAAAAAGATTTCTAATTGTGCTAATGACCTTGGTCAGGAAAGGGAGCTTTTCTACAGGGTTTGTAGAACTCAGTAGTGCACAGCAAATCTTTTAAATGCCTTTGGACGTTAAAGAATGAAAAGCTTTGTAGAAATAGAAGAAATTATTATCAAGATTAACATTTCACTCTATCAGATTAGTGCATGTGTCAACTGGAATAGAAGTGTGTATGATGAGGGTTGCCTGCAATTATATAATTTAGTATAAAGCTTTATCACAGCTCTCAAACAAGAATCAAGAAAGTAATTTTTCAGCCCTTAAATTCAATACAATTATAAATTGAATATAAAAATAATGAATGAAAAAGTGAGTATCTTGCAGACCAAATATATTTGGTCTATCCCTTGATTCTTAATAGGATACAAAATTTCAAAGATATTGGTGGTAGCTGGGTTGTTAGTTCTCCACATAATTACCAATTCAAAATAGAAATGGAAATAAAATTTTAATTGAGCAAAAAGTAAACTTTAAAAACATTGCAAGAGGTTATCTATAATGATTTGTATTGTTTTATTTGAAACAATAAAAAGTCTTAGAGCTCAGTGAAAAATGATAATAGGAAGGTAAATTTGTCTTCTTAATAAAGACAAGACTATCACAATCCCATGAGCCTATGAAATATACCATTTTATAGTATTCAGGTCAATTTACATAGAAAAAAATCAGATCCTACTATTAAGAATACAAGCAGTATTTAAACCACTAAGCATTGTAGTTGAGAACCTTTAAAACCTGGTTTCTTCATGGAAATAACACCTACTTTTCTTGTTCTTCATTTCATACAGTTGTTTAATACTGCTGTTTAAAGCAATAGGAGAGGATATGATCACTGATATCCATTTGAAATCTCAACACAGAGCATCCTGGACTCACTGCTTCTTTTGGGAGTTACATATCACAGCCTCTTATTATTCAAAGGGGTCAAGCTCAGCTACAAGAGCAAATGATTTTACTAGCAAAGATATTAAAGATTTTAAAAGTGCAAATGTCATAAAAGAGGAGAAATAAAAGAAAAATGAGGGGGAAATTGCCCAAAGTATGAGTGCCTTTACTTTACTCATTCATAACTATTTATATTTTTCATTGGAATCAAGAAAGAATTATTCAAGGTTACCTTATGTTTATTAGTCATAACCACCTGCTGTAAAAACACTCAGTAATTGTCATTCTGATGTCTCAGAATCTGTCTGAATTCTTCAGGCAGAATGGGATTGCACACCGGCCACAGTAAGAGCTGGATCTTTCCTGCTGTTTCCATGGAAAGGGGTATCTCAAATTCACATGCCTAATCAGTGGGGTCTATAATTTCACACTTGGAATAAGCAGGGTACTGAAGTATGTTGGAGATTTATCCACATAATTGGTCAAAATGATTTTGGTAAAATAACTGAGACACTTAAAGTTACATGAATAATGCTTTGGGTAATATATCTCTATAATTTCAAAATTCTATTTTCGTTTTGTAGTCTGTAACACTTCTGTGTCTTATTAGCCTCTTTACCTGGACCATGAGGAAATAAAAGACTACTGAGCAATGAGCATCAGGATGGTTGAAATTTAGCCAGAAGCAGAACTAACAGAACTGAGTGCAGGTGGTTGGGCATACGTAAACACAATGGACCAAAAATTAAAGAAAGCAGAAGTTTGTAGCAGAAGGGATTTCCATCATCTCCTAATGCAAGGGATTGTTTTAAACTAGGGCATTCCTCCGGAAGGCTGGATACAAGGAAATCTAGCTGACTCTGCAGTCCCCATTCAACATTCAAGGGATGAGATATTAGGAAAAGTTAATTTCTGTCAGAAAAATACTTCAATTCACAGGAAAATATGAAGAGGAAATTCTAGCAATCAAACTGGAATATAGAGGAGGTTGTCTTCACAGAGGGATGTGATCAGCCCTCCAATATGAACTTCTGCAAACATAGAAAATTTGTATGTTAATTGTGAGCTCTTCAAGCTAGGTATTGTTCTATTTTAAACTTCTACAGCAACTAGCAGATAGTTTGGGATTCTGTCTGGTCTTAGATACTACAGAAAAAAACCTGATCATTTTAAAAAGCAGATATGTGTCTATTCAATCCCAGTAGCACTGTAAATCTAACTTCTGCAATAAAATGACTGTGTTCAAAAATTTTATCACCAAAAATTTTCCCTTTGCTGCTCCCCTCCCCTCAGTTTGTTATGATAAACAAGAGTGCTGTTCTGCACTGAGTACTAGAAATTGGAGGAAGAAGTATAAAACCATTTTTCTTTTTAGGAAAAAACACTTTGTGTTGTTTTCAAACCTGATAGCTTAAGCAAAGACATTGAAATAAAAAGGTGGAATCTAAACAGTAATTATGTATACACACACTTCCACATACGTTCACAAGCTGCATATTTATCACAGTAGTGGCTTCATGCGTTGTAGACATGTTGAATGACAGGGAGTTATGCTCAGGAGAGATGGGGAAAAAATCACTGCACAAAGGACTCCATACATGAAAAGCAGTAGTGTAGAGGATGATTTAATTTAGAAAAAAAATTCTGCTCTGTATTTGTTGACCCTCTAATGTGAGCTTTGTGTAGGAAATGTGTGTTTATCTTCTGCATAGAAAAGCAAAGAATGTGGAGTGATGTGAGTGATGTTTTAACTGCAGAGAGCTGGTAAAGGTTTTGAATTCTTTGTGATCTAATTTTTTTTAATCCATTGCACCCAGTGGAATTATAAGGATGCTTGGAACATCTCTTAACAGCTGTTTCTCCATGAACTGTAATACACTGTTCTCAGATCATCCTGGGATTTTTCAAAAATGCTTAATGGACCTTTCTCTTATGCCACACATATGAAACCTGGTTCCTGTGGCCTAGACCAAGAAGTTGGACCAGCACTCAGCTGAAAATCCTAACATCACCTTGGTCCAAAACACTTTAGGCCTATTTTCTGTCTGGGTGGTGGTTTTTTTTTTTTTGTGTTTTTTTGTTTGTTTTTTGTTTGTTTGTTTGTTGTTGTTGTTGTTGATGTTGTTGTTGTTGTTGATGTTGTTGTTGTTGTTGATGTTGTTGTTGTTGTTGATGTTGTTGTTGTTGTTGATGTTGTTGTTGTTGTTGATGTTGTTGTTGTTGTTGATGTTGTTGTTGTTGTTGATGTTGTTGTTGTTGTTGATGTTGTTGTTGTTGTTGTTAGTCACCTAAAAATTCCTCCTGGACCCCATGCTCAGAAACAAAAATCAGGAGTGAAAGATTTATTTTAGTGAACCAAAATTTTATCTGATCTAAATGCAAAAATTAAGTTGTAAGTAGCATAAAAGACATGGTATCAAGCAACTGAAAACGTTTTTTTCCAGTCCTTTATTGTCAAGTGGTGTTTATTTAGGAGTTGGTAAAGGGGCTATTAAAAAAGTCTTGGGGACAATTTTGCAAAAGACATGAATGCCACTCAAGTCCTGAACTTTGGTTAACGACAGACAGATAAAGCTAATATTTTAGTTCAAAGAGAACACATCTCCCTCCCACCCAGAGAGGCACATTTTGAAAATATCAGTTAAGGCTTCTAAGAAACATCTCTGAGCAATACAGCTTTGCATATGAAGTTTCAGTCCTATAATTCTATTGACATGGGGGAGTCATTCAGATTCAACTATCAAAAAATAAATATTTTGAAAAAGGATTATCTTAAAAAGATATTTTGAGGATGCACGCAAAATCCTGGGACCACTGAAATCAGTAAAAGGTCCCAGGATTCCATCCTTTCAAACAAATTGAAGTGGTTCCAATTAGGCATGTGTGCTGCTATCTGTGGGAATAAAATGATTCCAAAAAAACAGGTCATAACAGTTATCTGGCAAACAGATCAGACAGTGCTATTATAGTCAGCATGCAAGCCATTTTCCCTGTTAATTATATGCGTCTAATGTCAGAGATCTAATTATCCAAGAAAAATTAAAATTCCTAAAAGAGCACAGTACTGAAAAAAACTGGAATAGAACCAAACATCCCTGAAGTTTTAACCCATTGAAATGTTAGCCAGAGAGATCAGCATCAATTCTGATAATGTTTTAACTACGTGGTTGCAGGTTTTTTTTCAAGTCAAATGAAAAATTAGAAAAAAAAAAATCCTTGGATTTATTACTCTCAAGTGCTCACTTCTTTCCAGTGCTTCTTGTACCATCTGATTGTACCAAATTATGCTGATAATTTTTTCTTTACATCCTTGTGAGAGAAGCACCTCCTGAAACATACAAATTAATTTTGTGAGACAGTTTTACACCAGTGTTCATTTTATCTCTGAGAAGACCACTCAAAAATTCTGAAAAGCATGGAAGAATACAAATAACTGCTCTGTTGAATAGTTAAGGTCATTAATTGTGATTAATATTTAAAACAGAAATTAAAGCTTAGGTGAAATTTCTTCCTGAAAGCATAAATTTTCTCTGCGTAGATGTCCAGCTTGTTTCAAGAAATGGGTTAGATATTCTGATGACGAGTATTACTTCCTGCCTGGAAAAGTATTGTATCTTCCACCTGGAGGCTCCCTGGGCTGAGGACCAGGCCTCCTGGGAAGCACTATCCATGTCAACAGCATGTTTGCATTTGGCAACTTTCTCCCCCTGTCTCCAGCTGAAATACCTTGTCATTCTCTTTAGTCAAGATGCTGTGGAACTGTGCTCTTCACACAGAAAATGGAAGCAAAAGTGAATGGAAGAAAAGGGAAAATTCTGTGTAATGTCCAGGCATTGGGTTGACCCCCCACTGGAAAGCAGGGGAGCCATAACCCAACTTGCTTTTGAAGACATATGTAGAAGTTTCATTTTTTTTTTAGATCGTATAAATTTTTTTTAGATCAAGCCTAAAGTCTCTGTTCCCAAGTTTCAACTCCTCTACTAGCAGAGGATATAATATAAGCTAAGGGCAAGTTTGTAGAAGAATTCACCAAAAGGAGGAACAAGTATTAACTTGACATTACAGAAACTATATTAACTACATCACCTGGGACCACAGATGAGACACAAATTAATGGAATGATTGCTCTCATTTTGTAAGAATCTATCCACAAGGGAACAACTTGACAAAATATCAGTCACTGTTTTAAATGACAAAGCCAAACCAATTTGTTTTAGCTATCAGACATTCCAAAGCATAAAGGAGAGTCCCTGTTTTTAGCACACATTCCTATTTTCTGTAGTTTTCTGTATAGTCTATCTCACAAAGAAGTGTAACTATTCCAATGCATATCAGCACAGTTTAAAAGCCATGTCCCTATTTCAGCCTCAGGGGTTCCTATTAATTCCATCCAAATGTTATATGTTAATGCAGGAAGTGAGGGTTTTCTGCTTTAATTAGTCACCTTAGTTATCAGCTCATATGCCACTATCTGTCCTGGACAGGTAAATGTTTTATATATCCCCACAACAGTAGCTTTGATATTGGGGGCCTTATCTAACAAATGATATGTGTCTCCAAGAAAATTAACCTATGTTTTCACTCAGATTATACTACAACACCATAATCCCTATTGGGATTTACTGGCAGATGTGAAGAAGCGTGGTTGCCATCTTAGGTAGCATTGTAGCCAGCTGGATAACTTTTCCCAGTGTGGAAGAGGTGAATTGCTGCTCAGCAAGAGCATTGCCGGTATCCTGGCCTTTGTTAAAGGCTCACTGAAGATCTGAAAGAAATCCATAGACTGTAAGCCTTCTTGGGGGACAGTTTCTAGAGGCAGGTGAGCACATCCCTTTGAGCTGCTGCTTGAGGATATTGCCTCTTTCCCCAGGTGGGGAAGGAAAGACCATGGGGTTATAGGGTGGTTTGTCTATCAATGTGTTTGATAGAATCTGTGTGCCTGTATTCACACCATGTGGACTCAGACTGCAGGCAGATTTCAAAATACGTTTAGGAGAGAGCTAGGGTTTGGTCAGTGATTAGCTGATGGAGGTGAGAAGAAAAACTGCTTCCTGTTTATTAGAAGTGAACACCTATGCACCATAGACTCACTGGCTGTTTCAGCTTGATGGTCTGTTATTCAAACTGAAGAGAAAGAGGTGGTTTTGTATTCCTTGAAATTCTAATTCAACAATGTAAAGTATCCTATCAAAGACTGTTGAACCTTCTCTAAGCCCAGCTTTTCAGCTGTAATGCCTTAAGCCATGTAGGCATGAAGACTAATACCTGTAATACTTATTGAGACACCAAACATAGCTCCTAACTCTCTCACTCTTAGAGCAGTGCAAACTACCCTCTCCCACCCACACTTTACCTCAGCCTTGGACTGCAATAGTTGTGCACAATTTATCTCATCTCTTCAGACAAATCTCTCCAGTGTTTAACATTTATGACAAGGACAAAGCCTTTCAAACCTGTGAGTCACTGCAGCTAGGTCAAGCCATGTGGGTGCATGAAAGGAGGAAGGAGTGTGCTTTTGGAAATGCTTTGATTTCTTATCTGTCTGAAGATCTTTTCTAGACTACTCCTCATGAGCAGTGGTCTTTCTATAAAAGGAGGTAATGCACTGAGTATACAGTGTTCAAATGAGCTTTTAATTCTGAATGCAAAATTCTTTGGGAATGTCAGCTATACATACCGATGTATATTTAAAATGGAAAATGGATCGAATGTTCCACAGTGCTGCAGCTGTAACATCTTCCTTCTCTTCCAAAATGAAACAATATGATTTTTTTGATTCCTTAAGAATAAACAAAGGTAAAAGAGCAGAATATTGAGATCTCAGTTTCTGAAAAGCAATGTGGGGTTTAGTTTTGCTGGGTCAGATACACGGATGGTGGATTTACTGCAGTGTTTTCAAAGCTAATGGCAGCACTCTAAATTTGCACTGCAGAACATCAGATTATAAAACACTCTCACATGCAATCAAATGAAACTGCAAAAAGTGTCTGTGATTTTGATGTAAATCTGTCAGGTGGTTCGTCTGTTTTAGAGGAACCTGATTTCTGCAAATTTTGATGCACTTGACATTAACTGTTACTTAACTGTAGCAGAACTTGAACCCAGTATGGCACTTGATAGTTTTAGGTTTAGAGATATTTAGAGACATTTTCATTACAAGGTTCAACAAAAAGGAAAATTTGCCCATATTAAATTCACAGCCCATATTAAATAGCACAGCATTCCTGTGACTGCTCATCAAAATCAATGGATAACTTGAAGGCTGTAATGTAAGAGCTATGGTTTCTCTGAGAACTGAGCAATTGCACATTTAGGAGAGTTCAAAATCCAGTATGAAATATATATATATATATATGTGGCAAATGGTTCTCTAGGCATGGTGTGCTAAAATAATTATTCTGATTACAAAAATTAGAGCCAACAGAGAATTAGCTCCTGGGCCACCACTAGGGAGTGAATAAATCTCATTAATCTAAACACCTATAAGTTTCAGATGTAAAAGACTAACCAATGTCTGAATTCCTCTTGACACCATGCAGCCTCCTTCTCTCCTGTTTTCTTCTTGGTCTTGCAGTACAGAAGTCAGGCAGCTTGTTTTGAGGCACAGCCCTGTCTCATCCTTCTTGTTGCTCTAGTGTAACTCATCATCAGCCTCCTCATCTGTTTTCATGATACTTCTACAAGAAAAATCTATTTCTTATGCAACACTGAATGCTGTGTTTCTGCTGTCAATGGTCCTAAGCAAATGTCTCTGGCCCTGG
The DNA here is from genome assembly GCA_013390045.1 of Picathartes gymnocephalus. NCBI lineage: Eukaryota > Metazoa > Chordata > Aves > Passeriformes > Picathartidae > Picathartes > Picathartes gymnocephalus. Next base: position 42,617 of record WEKY01017816.1, on the reverse strand, counting down.
AGGAGAATTGAATGGGATCACTGACTCATTAAAGGGGTGCAAGAATTGTGGCCTAAAACTACATCTGCTGTAGGCTAACAGCCCCTGAAACAAGTACAGTGGGCTTTTTATTAATACCTTCTATAACACAGATTTAAAGCAATCTGGGATGGCCAAACTACCTTTAAATGCAGAATGAGTTTAATCAGCCTGCACTAATCTCTATGTTAGATCCCTGTTTTGTGAATGTCTGTCCAAATCCTTAATCTTTGAACTCCATGGCTTTTTTTTTTTTCTCAGTGCAGCCACAACTTAAAACTAAGACCTCAGTGTATCTGTAGCATAGCTCACCCACAGCATGTCACCAGGATAGGTTCTACTTCTCCAGCATCACACCCGTCATGCATCTTTGCTTCAAGCTGGCAGAGTGGCTCACAAAGGGCCTTAGCAAAGGTTCATTTAACACACAAAAAAGCAGTTAGAAATAAGGACACTGAGCCAAGCACACCTCTCAATCAGTTTGGCTCGGTGCTGTGAACCAATCAGCATAATTAGATAGATGTGATGAGGAGCTATAGTCCTCTCTAGAAAGACCCAACTGTGCACAGAGCTGGCAACAGTAACCAGCCTTTTGTCGGAGACAATAAACAAAACACTAGTACCACAATTACCATGGACTGATACTCAGGTGCAGAACCTTGTCTGTCTCTGTGTGTGTGGCATTGGGGAATTTTTAGGTTGTGGTAAAACTCTGTTCCAGTAGCTAGACTTACAGAGAAAAAAGAGTAAGAAGAATGAAGGATGTATATTAAGTGCTAGCGGAATTAATTGAAAACTGTCAAAATTGTGAGATGTTGAAAAAAAACCTCCAAAAGAGCAATAATATACCTGTAGTTTTATGAAGTTATTTCTGTGTTGATACAAAAGGAATTGAACAAAACTTACTTTAAAATGTTGAAATGAGACAGAATTTCTTTTCATGCTGTTGCATCTGCACACTTTTTGGAAAAATTATAGTTTCCAGTCCTTATGATTATGACTACAATTTAGAAAACATTAATTGGAACTCTATACAGAGTAGAAGTGTCTGCAGTTACTGCCTGAAACAATAGCTTGGATGGATATGAATTAATTATTTCATCTTAGTATATATTAACTATGAAGACATACAAGAACAATACAATTACCATTTTACTACTCTTTATTTAATTTGAAATATCTAGCTAAAGCACATATCTCAAAAACTCTAAGCATAAAACCCTCCTGACTCTATTCTGTGTAATCAAGCATGAACACACATTCTTCTTCCAACCTGTTGGTTTTTTGGAGTTCCTCTGACAGAAATGTTTTCTTCAGGCAAATGGTTTCTTTCAGCGACTTTAAAAGGGTCCATTTTCAACAAAAGATGAACTTTCAATAAAGCTGAAACATTTTTTGAGGAGCTAAAATTGACAAAGTCTGCATTGGAAGAGGCAGCTCCTTTAATATTTGGGTTACATTCCCTGCCTGAGACTCCACGGACCTAGAAAGCTGTGGGTCATATTTGCAAAATAGGTTTTATTTAAGCTTTGCTTTAGGTTCCTTCAGGATCTGGTTAACCTAATTACAAGCTGCACCATGTTAGACACAAGCCAGAAAACAGAAATGCCAGAAAAATTTTCAGATTTTTTTTTTTTTCTCCCAGTGAAAGAAGGAAGCAAAGTGAAAGACTTTGTTTTCTTCCAGTCTAATTCCTCTTACATCTCAACTACTAACTACTGTTAGTTTTTTTTCCCCTCACTTACATTTTCTTTCAGATGCAGATCTGGAAAGTAGTTCCCCGTTTCTAAATTTGTGTCACAGGCACAATGAGCCAGTGGGAGATGAAGGCAGAGGAATTCCACAGGCCCCCCATGGACTGCAATTAAAATGAGGGCCAGAAAGCAATTACTCCGTGAAAGTATATATATCTGCAGCCACCCGGGAGGAGTGGCATTAATAAAGAGTTTTAATGCTGTTGCCTAATTAGAAGCAGGAGAGCTAAGGTTAGCAGTTTCTCATGCTGCAGTGATTCAAAAAAATGACAAAGAGGAGTGAGAAATAGTACTTCTGAGGTAAAGAAAGCTTCACTTTCAAGCTAGGGGCAACTACCCTTTCATCTGATAACTGTATGACACATGGAAGGAAAAAGAAAGAATCGAAGAATCACAGAATTGTCTAAGTTAGAAAAGACCCTAAGATCATCCAACAGAACCGTTAAGAATGTGTTACAGATTCTGGAAGGCTGCATTTTCAAGAAAAAGGAAATTCACTCCCATTATTCCTACTGGGAAAGGAATCTTAATGTATTTCTTTTGAACCTCACTGCTGTCCCATAATACCGTTCCTTCGTCCTCATATCTCATATTTGGGCAAATTCCAGCTCAGTGAAGGTGACTCTTCGGACTCTGGGTGATCTTTAAATTTGCTGGTGCTTTTGCTCCTTTCATCATTAAGTAGCGAGAAGTTCAGTGGCTGAAACATCTTTGTTAATCTTATCTGGACCACTGTAGATTAATTTAAAAGGGCTCATCACCCTACTCTTGATAGTCAGCTCTCTCTCCTTGCACTCACAGAGTGAACTTGATTGATGACCTGCCAGGCAGGTAGGCTCCAGTCTCCATCCCCTCCTCAATGACACCTGTATGAAAAGCCAGATCCTCACCTCTTCTGGAGGAGGTCGAAGGAGGGTTGGAGAGCAACTGTTCAGCCAAATCGAGCTGTGTTACAGGGTTTACTAGGAAGCTTTTTCTAAGGGTGCTGAACTGCCTCCTCTGCTAAATTAGACTATCTTTTCCTGTGTGCCAAGCTAGTGTGCACCAGTTTACACAGACAGGTTCACTGGATCATGTTCAGTCTGACTGGAAGAACTTGAGACAGACATTACTGCAATCATCCTTACTAGAATGATAGGAAACTCCACTCTCATGGCAGAGCATATGAGACTGTGCTCTGCCTGCTGTTTTTCAGAGCCTCTGTTTTAAATGTTATTTTTCTGGCAGTCTGTCCAAAGGCAGAGAATCCCTTGCAGCTAATTTGATCATTGGTGAGTTTGAGGTAGAAGCACAATAGTAGAATTATGTCTTCCTCCAGGGTTCCAGATTTCCAGCCACTTAGCAACCACTCTTACATTATCTGTATTATTAGAAGTTTTGTGGTCATGGCCCCATGGACTACATTAGTGCTACCTAGGCATGCAGATTCAATAGGTTTATGTTGGACAAACTGGCACCATAGGCTGTTTATTAACAAAAATAATTACTTCTCATGTACTAATTACTTACTTTGCTAGGGAAACACGCCTCCCTAATATCAACATAGAGCAGACAGCTCATAACATATATGCTGAACTTTGAGTCATTTCAGGTACTCCTGGAACATTTAAGAATGGGAATCCTAGAAACAACTACTACTCTCATATATTTAGAGTATGACCAGAATAAATTCCATTGCCCTCAAATGCTAGGATCTCCTTATATATGGTCAGCAGGGTTAAAGGTGGTAAAGGTAGGTATTTATATATATTTTTTCCCTCCTTCGCTGCACAATTAAAAAAAACCATATACACACTTTACAGTAAGACTGCACAAGTTTTTCTCTCCAGGGCTAACTGGTGATAACACTTTTAAAGATCATTCAGAAAGATATATGCTCAAGTGCTACTATGCCTCTATACTTTCAATCAGAAAAAAGGAAAAACCACCTCATCTACCCTTCTGACATCTCTCAGTTGCAGTGTTCCTCCCTGCAACCAGCCAGCTGGGGAGGTCAGACAAGAGCAATACCTGTATTTTAGGTCATTCAGAAACTATTCTTTCACTGTTACTGTCACGAAGGGGAAGCAGGAATCTTAGAAGAAGTCTGGAGAAGTGACAGGGCTTTCTTCCCTTTTCACCACCCACACAACAGGTCCATGCACAGGACAAGGAGATGAGTTTCTGATGGAGATTAAAAGCTTGCCCTCCCACTGCCTGCGAAGAATTACCAAGACTCTGGCTTAAAAGCCACCATCCAGTTCACAGGCTCCTAAGTACATGCCAGGATTCCTGTCGTTATGAAAAGTCTTCTTATTAATTTCAGCAGGAGCTCAGCATGTTTCACCTGTGCTACCTTGCTGGGCACTCTGGACAAAACTCCTATAGCCAATAGTTTGGGCTAAAAACGTAGAGGGGAGAGAAAGAAAACCACTGGACTTTAATATAAATTGAAATAAAAAATTAAAAGTGTCACTGAAATCAGAAAGATAGTGAGTGTATATGATGTGGGCATATTAAATGGTGAGTCATTCTGAGTGGCTTTCTATTATGTGGACCTGGATGACACGAGGGGAGCCATGAGCCAGTACAGGGTGTCAATCTGCCACGAGAGTGTAGAGAATGGTAGTGCTGAGTAGCTCAAGCTTTTTTTTTTACATTACAATATAAGGATTTTATGATAAAATAACAATGCTACATGTACTCAGCATGTGTCTGCACCATGCGATTGTTTTAGTTCCAGTCTACCTGGCTTATTTTAGCTTGAGGCAAATGTTTCATTACAGCCTTGACTCCATTTTGAAATACTTGCCTTCTGTGCTGTTATAGCTGCTTGATACTTGTCTCCAGAGTAGCAGACTCCTTGCAGTGTTTCTGTGAGGATGACACTACAGAAACATTCATGACAGATGGCTGTTAATGTCACCTATAAGAATGAAAGGCAGGGGTACCCAGTGTCCCAGAGACTACAAAGAAGCAGAACAAAGTTGCTAAGAGGGCATGTAAGACTAACTGATTCTTAAGGGGAAGAGGGTAAAGATGGAAAGGAATTAGGGGTTTCAAAATTGTATTTTTAATTTGCTGCAAAGGGAAAAAAATGGTGCTCAGTTCTAGTCTTAAATCTCCTAATTCAATTTTCTACATTTCCTCTCCATTTCTCCAGTCCTCATACTTTCCCAGCTGCATACAGGACATTTAGATGCTTGATGGAGACCTTTTGTTAATGCTACCACTTTGTGGAAATAATACATTTCCTTTGTTTCCTCAATACACAACTGAAACCTTCCCCTCTGTAAGTGGAATTGAAGAACCATTCTCTCAATTTTTATCTTAAGGTTGGCATAATACCCATGGGTCTCTCAGGAAATGCTGCAAACCACATTAGCCTGTGGAGCATCATGCTTGGAAAGAAGTGAGTCATTATCTCCAGCCAGCATCAGTACTAGCACAGCTTTTCCTTGCCCATGTAGCCCACTACTAGGACCCTTTTGGCCTATGATCACAAGTGCAAACCTAAACCTTGGGCATGACTTATGCCAAAGCCCTGCCCTTACAGGGATGAGTTAAAGATCCATACATCCTTGTAGGCCAACCTCACTCTTTCTGTATCCTCTGAGCACCAGCAATTATTTAGCAGAAACAGAATATTTGCAGAGAGAAGGGGACTTTGAAGACAAAACGAAAAGATAGGAAGCAGAAGGGGGTTACAAAACGAAAAGATAGGAAGCAGAAGGGACTTGGTTACACTACAGTATTGATTGTTGCTCATTACCAATAGGCACTTACTCCTTTATGTAGCTTTATAATAGAATAACAAGGACTGGAAAAAAGCTGGCTCTGCCTTTACTTACAAGTAGAAGACATCACAAACCACTGGAACCTCAAGGAATTGAAAAAGCCATTCAACAAAGCCAACCAGACATGCTGGCCTCCAATTAAACTAGAAGTGAAAATGCACTTGCCTGAACATTGTTTTGGATTGAAAAACAAGTTTTATTCAAATTCTGAGAAGTAAAATCTAGAAAACTTGATAACAAAGGCAGAATACACAAGACTTGCAATTCTCTATTAGTGATAGGAAGCACTGGGTTTTCACCAAAAATATTGAAACATCAGTCCAGGAGTATTTGCAGTGCCATTTCCAGGAATTAGTGTCTGCAAATAGAGGATGATTTTTCAAATTCTCTCTTCTCTTACCAAGGCAAATAACTTTTTTTTTTTTTAATGTTGTTTTGAAAACTAGAGAACTCTCAAAATCTACTGCTCTATAATTCATGGTGGAATTTTAAGTGTCTACACAGTCCAGCTTCGTGAGCTCTTTTGAAAATCCAGCCTCTTAGCCTGGTGTGTAAATACTTACTGTGAATTAAACTAACTTGCAGAATCTGGCCTGGAATATGAGGACCACCTAACTTGTGCTCAGATTGGATTCGCAAACATCTAAACAACCACTAAAACAGGCAAGAGATACAAACACTTTAAAAACTAATTAATATGTCATTAAACCAATAAAAAGAAAAAAAAACCAAAAACAGTTACAACAAAGGGGGACTGCTTGCATATCAGGGAAGACCATAATGATTAAACTTTTCTGTAGCTCTTTGCCAGAAGCAAAGCTGTTTGAAACTATTATAACTCCGTGGTTTGGGGTCTGCTGATGAGGATGAGAAGGGCAAGGTTCAGGTGTCCCATGTGGATGTGCCACTTTCATTCTGTGGTGAGGGCAGTAGGAAAGGTGCCTGCAAAAGGCACAGCTCTACCAGAAGGGCTAGTGTTGCCACAGCCCCAGGGTTGCCCAGTAAGGCAAAGAGTGGTCAAGGGACATAGTCTGTTCTTCCATGGGAGGAGTACCGCAAATCTCAGAATAATCTGAGTTGGAAGGGATCCACAAGGATCACATCAGGGGCCTCTCACATCCGTCTTCAGCCATGTTGATCGTACCAGCTCCTATTGTCAGCACAACAGGGGCAGGTGCACCAAAAATATCTTCCGTGGACTTCCAGAATGCCAGGTGATGTGTTCCCAGAATTTCACAGCAGGCAGATGGTTGAGGCGTTCGGCCTTGAACTTGCTACTGGGGATGTGTTCACAGGACTGTGCAGACACCGCCACTACCATGAAATGTCAAAGTGCTATTCACTTCTACAGATTCACAGCCACAAGGATATAAAGAGCAAAGTCCCAGATAAGTGCTTTCCATGGTTTTGTTTGTTTGTTTGTTTTTGTTTTGTTTTGTCTGTTTGTTTTGGTGCCAGCATGAATGCACGACGGGCTTTTTTCCAGCGGTTGGTTGGGGTTTTCTTGTTTGTTTGTTTGTTTGTGGGGTTTTTTTGGTTTTCTTTGGTTTGTTTCTTTTGTTTTGTTTTTAACCTGGCAGTTGATTTCTGAATAGATTGACAAGGAAATTATATGATGAATTCCTGTTACTGATTTTTTTCTCCCTTTTCAGTGGCCAAAACAATGTATTTAGTCAGAGAAAACCACAAAAAGAAGATGAAACAAACAGACTTCCTATTATAGCTCTTTTTTTTTTTTCATCAATTCGGAATCAAGAACCAAGAACACTTTCTAAAATGGCGTTTAGTTTCCTGAGGAACATGATAAAACACATAGAATAATAAACCTGAACTTCCTGCCAAAAAGATCCAACACAAAACAACCTAACACTTTATATTCTTCTCTCCAGTTGATTCTTCTTGGGAGAGGTAGACAGGAGGAGATTCTTTTTGCTTAAGTGAAACAAGTTCATCAAAAGCTGGCAGAATCTTAATAGCTGGGAAGCTCAGGTATCAGTTATAGCAGGATGAGGCCTTTTGAATACTTCTCTTAAAGTCTTGCAATGTTTTGGGTTTGGGGTGGATTGGTGTTTTTTGTTTGTTTGCGTTTTTTGGTTGGTTGGTTGCTTGCTTTGCTTTGCTTTTTTCGTCAACTTTAACAAGTTCTCAGTGTCTAGTAAAAATAGGTCATCTAATGAGTTTCTCAGACACATCCTTCTACTTCCATGCTTAAAATCAAGTCCACAGTTGTAGGAATAATTAATGAAAACCCTAAATATGTTAAGCTATTTTTTATCATGCTCTTGGAAACATGGAACCTCAGAAATAATTGATTATTTTGGGCTAGTAACTGAAACCATAAACCAGCCAGCAACAAATAATACATGGTTTGCATAAGGTGCTTTCTTCCTCCAACTCATCACTAGATTTAAAAAAAAAGCATAACCATTATTTTAGAATTTAAAGATGCAGTTTTCTATTAGTGCTGGGTATCTCTTTCTTAAATTTTAATGTTGTTTATCGTGATCTAAAATGAGGATTTGCAGGAAAATGTTTTCACTTTGAAAATGCTGCAAGAAATATGAAGAAGAATATTATAAGATCCTCATTTTTCCTGAAGGAATCTTTTTTCTGAATTTAGTTCCCCACTGGGAGATTGTTTAGGTCATGCAAAATTGATTTTCCAGCTAGTGAACAATGTGACTGAAAACTTTTGCTTTAATCTAATATTCCATCCAGTTTTATCTCAGAGTTCAGCAATCCTAACCTCATTTCATAGGTTACTTTCCAGATCTCCTAACATTTACTTAAAGATAGATAAAATCAGATAGGCCATTCAATCAAGTGGTAATTGCACATTCAACTAAATCATATGTATTTCAGTAACCATACATTTATATGAAGTATATTAAAAGCTTTGGTCTTTTCCAATTGCACATTCCCTAGAATTCACTAGCACCCACTAGGAATTAACACACTGGACCCTCGGGGTCCCTTTCAGATGATATGATATGTAATCATATTATATCATGTATGAAAAACATGTAATCATGGAAGAAAAGAACCCATTTTTCCAAGCACAGTAATGTATTTATAAAATATGCTTACAGACAAATGCCCACACCTAGCATTCTGTTCACTTTAAAAATGTCAGTTAGGGACATTTTAAGAAGGTCTAAAGAGTACCAGGACACAAAAAATATATTTACATCTACAAAAGTGCGTTACTGGAAAAGACTGCAGAGCAACCTATATGTAACAATGTACAAAAATGCAGCTGGTTAATAAAAAAATTAGGAACATGGTAGATAGTCCCGCTATGGCTGGGAGAGGAGGAAAAAGCATTAGGAAGACAAAATGGAGAAGTAATTTGTAAGAATATGTTTTGGGGGAATCTAAAGAAGAGAGGATAAAAGGATTATAAAACTTTATGTCTTGGCTCCGTGCTCTATGACAGGTACACCATAATGTGTTTCTCCTGAGAAAAACACAAACACATATAAACAGATAGCTAAATTAGGATGACATTTCCCTGCCTTTATCTGAAATTCACAGTTGAAGCTGAAGAACAATGGTGTGTAGCAGAAAGTCAAATTCTCTACCATAGTCTTGGGGCCTATTGAGCTTTTTCGATGTAAATCATAGCAGTTTCTGCAGCCAGGAGAGCTATTTTATTTTATTTGTCCATTTGAAGGTGTCAACAATCTCATTAAAACTGACTAGCTTGTGGCTGATATTACCAACTCATGGAGGCAGTGCAAAAGAATCTGTTTTGGAGAGGCAATTGCTCATTTGCCTTAATTATGGCAACTTACAAGCTGCAGATATAGCAGGCAATGCAAGCAGAAGACACCACATGAGACCATGCCTGAAATACACACGCAGGTCATGGTCATCAGTGCCAGTGCTGATTGCATCTGTTGGGAATTAAAGAAGATCTGAATGCTTCCCAGGAGATGTGAGTGCTCTGCTAAACACTGAGTGGGAGAGAAGGCTGAAGGCTTGCATTTCCTGGGAGCAGCACACGAGAGCTTTGCAGCTCAACACCCCAAACCACAGACAACAGCTTCAGCTGCTTGAAAAGAAGCTGCTCAGAGGCAGCTCTTGTCCTTGCTCTCCATCTTGGGCTTGGAGTATTTCCCCAAATTAGAATTCTGTTGCTACAAGCCTTGGGTTTACAGCTTTTAAGCCATAAATTTAACTGTGACTGGGGCTATTGTTTTCCCCTTGTAGGACATCTCAGTGATTCATAGTTAGAAATGATTCGTTTACAAACTCAGGGACATTCACAAGGAATTATTTTTGGAAATGGCCAAATATCCAAGCATTGCAATAGCATCCTGAGGAGTTACTTATCCAAAGGCAGGGGAGATGACTGGCTGAGGGATCGTAAGGAGCTGAACCTAGAGCTCTGCTACAAGCCAGTGTGAGGACAGGCTCCTGTGTGTATGTCCATTTGTCTGCTAATAAGAAACTGAAAAAGGTGGTAAACAAAGCAGTGATATAACTCATTACGGCCATCAAATTATTTTCTTCACCATCTCAATATTTCCCCATTTGTTTTGTTTTGTTTTGTTTTGTTTTGTTTTGTTTTGTTTTGTGGCTAAAGGTTTTAAAAAATAAAGAGTGTTAGAGAACAGACATGGCTTTTTAGTGAAAGGATTTTTAATTGACTTTCCCTCATGGTAAATAATTCTCTCTAACTGTTCCCTACCTAGCAACTCACACAAAATCTACTAGTGATCTATGCTGTTGGAGTTGGAAAAAAACCCTCTCGGTAGAGAGGGAACAAACCTTTTATTTCAAAGGGATACCACTCAACAGCCATCCCTGAGTGCAATGGATCAGTGCAGTGGAATATGTTCAATGCAACATCACTCAGCCTCAGGCAGACAAATTCTGCATTTAATGAGAGGGATGAACTTCCTGCCTGATTCCCCACAGTATGAAAAAAATGAATGGGGACAGCAGTAAGTGTAGGAGTAGTCCTGGTCTCTCTGTCTTGTAAATAGAAGAGAAATAGCTGTTGGCAGCAGAAAAGGGAAGACCACCAGCTTATGAACTAACCACCTTCCCTCTAGACTGAAAGGGAGTTTCTCACACTCATTGCTTGATTTTAGGGCCTTGTCTATAGGTTTTTTTACCCCTGAGTAAGAAGCTGTGCAAAGTTACAGTACTTTCTTTACAGGCTTCTTTGCAATCAAAAGGACAATGCCTCCCCACAAAACTCTTCTCAAGTAACCTACCTGAGCATTACTGTAACACTTAGTGTGAGCCAATACCAACCAAGGAGATGCAGAAGTCAGCATAAAAGAACAAAACCTCATGAAGACTAATTCTTGCCCTGAAAGGAAGAAGAATAAAATAAGATGAATTTGCTCTATGCTTCCTGGTAATAAACAAACACATGTCAAGTGAGAAAAGAAGTTTGAAAGGCCCTGGAATACAATCTGGCTCTTTGTATAAAAACAGTTTTGGAGTGGAATGGTTTTTGTTTACATTCAGTTTTTATTTACATTCAGTTTCTGCAGCTAATTTTTGAATCTTGGGTTCTCAAAAAGTTGCATTTTCTCATCTTCTCATTTTCTCTACATATCTACCTTCTGTGTAGGAAATGCATTCTCACATAGCAGGGCACATCCTTCTGCCTACATTAGGAGCTCCTGTCAGTGAATAAAATGACTTTCTGAAAATGGATTCTTTCTGGTTTCTTTCTTTCTGGCATGGGTCAGAACTCTTTTGACGTTACACAAATAGCAGTTTTATACTCCTTGTGATTGCAATTCTCTCACACTTAGTTTAGGAGTTTGTGACTCTCATGCAGTCTGTCCACTCTATATCTATGTTCATAAAGCTAACATCCTTCTTTCAGGAAATATCACATTCAGATCTGTCCTTTCATCCTCTGAGAATTTCACCACTCTGCAATTGTACAAATAAGACAGAAAGGCTTAGTTTTCCCCTATACTTAGTCATGGGACAATATCATAGTCTGAGCTCTCTTTTTTTTTCCTAAAAATTACAGCTTTCAGTAAGTGACTCAGCTGCTTTGCCCCAAACCCATTGGAAATTCTGCTGCTACTTTTAGTACAGGAAGAACTGTTCAACTTGTTACATCCAAATTTGATCAAACATGAATTATCTTTAGGATACCACAGTGATATTAACTTAGTGCCATTATCTTTTTTCCACCCCTGGTTGGTAGTTTGATGGAAAGAAAGACAAAAATTATTATTATGTCATTTGAAAAATGCCTTTCCAAGGTACTGAATTTTAGAGCTTTCATGACATATTGAAATTTATCTAATGCAATTGAGCATTCTTGTTATCAGCTGAGATGGAACACCAATAGTAAGTAGTGTTATTTTGCAGTGATGAGATTGTATTTTCATTCTGGAGAAGAGTGCAGTATGACTCTCCACTAATTGTTTCCTGGGGTGCATACACACTTGCTAGAAGCTTCAATCAGAACCTAATAGAATATCAGCCAGGGTTAAATGAGAGTAGAGATAATTAAGTACAACATTTATTTTCCTGGTTTTAAGTACCAGTTTGTTTGGTGATTTCATGTTTTTCATCATTCTGGCTGCTTAGCATATGACTAAGCATGGAATACACTCTCTGAACACAGGTATAAAAAGGTATAGTGAAAGCCAAATACTCTCAGCTACCATATAACTTGGGATAGCTATACATCATGCCCAGAAGAGAAAACTTATCTTACAAAAAGAAAGGCAAACCACGGAGGAAGATGATCAAGCAAAAAATATATTTAACTTGAAAGATACTCATTAAAATAAGACATAGGATAATATCCAAGGCATGGATTATAAAAGCTATGTGCAAGAGATGTGTGTATTATATGAGGGTTCTTTCTTAACCAAATGAGAAGGTTATTTACAGATGAATTTTATGCATAACCTATTTTTACACATGCACACAGCTGGAAAAGTACCTGAAGTAAAATGAGCATGAGCTTTCTGCTCATCACGTACTTTATGTGACTCAGGTGGTTCTTCCAAATCTAACTTTTAATGGGAAGAGTACCTGCTGGAAACTCAAGTTTGCACTCAAATAAAGAGTCTTCTATAACTTGGGCGGCTTTGTAGAGCTCAGTGAATATTCACACATTGCAAATCTCCATACCCAGAAAGGACAATACTCTGATTTCCCATTTATGCCTCTGTAGACCAAGATTACTAATTTAAATGGATGAGAGCTCACAAGAGAAAAGGCAAGGCTGGATACTGGAAGTGAGATACTGAAAAGATTCCTGGGAAAACTGAAAGTGGAATGTAAAAAGATTCAACATTACAACCTTATCTCTACAAGAACCAAGTTGAAGCACAATTTCCAATGCATTCCCAGTGTGTCTGGTCCCAGTTGCGATCTTTTCAATTCAAAAAGTGTTGTGGGTTGAAAAGTAATTTTCTCCCTGCAAGGAACTTAATAGCTTCCTTCAGGCCTGAGAGAACCAATGAGCTGGCTAGTTCTAAGATGGGCACTCTGTTTAGCCACTTAAGAAGCTGAATACGTTTCTGTGATTCACATTTAAGAAAGGAGAAGCCCGGGAATCTCTCTCTTGCTTCCGGCTTCTGAACAGGTAACAGGGGACCTGCGTGGTCCGGCGGGGCCGGCCTGGGTCAGGCCCGCTTGGTCGGGCCCTGCCTGCTCAGCGGGGCCGGGCAAGGCCCACTCGGCTGGGCCCCAGGCACGGCTGAGATCCTGCCGCAGCTGCATCCTGGCCTGGCTGCTGGGATCCTGCAGCCCCTGCCTCCCCTCTCCCCAGGAAACGTCTGCAGCAGCTTCGGCCAGTGCCCAGCAGAGATCATATGGCCAAGAGNGCCAAAGCCCAGAGGGAGGAGAAAAGAGGAGATACTTTAAGCTGAAATTCTTTTGTAAGACCATGGTGATGGACTATGATATATTGGAGTATTCCTTGTAGCTCATGAATGCAATTGAGGGATGCAGCATTCTAACTGCAGCCTGAGCAAAAGCACCCATGCTGAAGCAAGCAGATGTTGAGGTAGCTGTGGTCTAATGAGAAACTTGAACAGAGAGAGATGGGGAACCTTGCCACAGAGATGAGAGAGATGAGAACCCTCACCCCAGGGATAGATAGAAGAGAATTTTTGCTCCCAGAGATAGGAGAAGAGAACCCTTGCTCCAGGGATACAAGAAGCCTTGCTTCCAGAGAGAGAAGACCCTTTGTTTTTCTACCAGAACAGCTCGTCCTTAAAATAGTATCCCATGAGACAGAGATGAGCCCTTGAAAGCAGTTGTGGGAATAACTGTGTGTTGAGGAAAGGGACTTTCACACTGCAAAGAGATTTCCGGACGGCTGATTTGCTGTCATACGGGAGCCACAAGAGAACTGTTTTCTTGTGGAAAAGTCTCCATGGCATGGCAGGAGAGACTCCCCTCCCTAAGTAAACTGAAAAAAGACTATTTTAGAGGTGGCAAACTGACTGAAAGTCTCAGGTTTTGTCTCTACATTTTTGGTGGGAAAGAGAAAATGAGGTGGGGGCAGGAGAAGTGTCTGAAGGTTTATTCTGATTCTTATTATTTTTCTTTTAGTTCTGTTAATAAAACAGTCTTTATGCCTTTTAAGGTTTTGAGCCTGCTTTGCATTTCTCCTAATCCTTATCTCACAGCAGAAACTGAGTAAATAAATTTAGTGGGTGCACTGGTGTTCGGCCAGAGTGCTCAACCCACTATATTAAATAGGTGTCGTGTGAGGATGGCAAACTAAAACTACTACAAAAAGGTAGCAATCCCTTTGCACATCTGGAAAAGGACCATACCCAGGGAGATGTATTTGAATGGTTTTATACTTGAAGGTAGGAAGAACTACATTTTTATTTGGTGCGCTTGCCAAGAGCATTTGAATTTACTATGTTTATACTAAAAAAAAAAAAAATTCCCATACCTGTAGCAAATGAACAATCACAAAACATGTGTTTGTAGGAATTGTTAAGTGCCTAAGAAGTTGGCAGCAAGGAAAGAACACAAAGAAAATAAACACATTTAAGCTGAGAACCTCGAACATAGCAGTAGGGAAACAGGAATTACCGGAGGACCACTTTGAAGACAGTGAGCTGCATTTATCTGGTATTTTACTCTGAGTTTAATTTGAAATCTGAACTCACACAAAAAGTTGCAATAAAAGCAGCAAAGAATGGATTGGTAGTTGCTTTGTCATACTTCTCCTATTGAGACCTAATTTCTAGCAGATCTGCATCTGAAGTGTGTTAAATGAGAGCAAATGCACCACCTCTCCCAGAGTGACACAATCTTGAGCCACCCTCTCTCACACACCTTGTTTTAATGAAAAAGACTTCCACATTCCTGGCAGGTTTGGTTAAGATGGGGTAATGGTATCACAGACACCAGAGATAAGTGAAGGGGAGGATTCATAGCCAGGCTTTTTTTGTCGACACTTTGTTGACCTAGGAAATGCAGCAAAAAAAAAAGCTCTGGAAAATTGTACTCCATCACTATTTAATGGAGTTAAGCATTAAGTTTAGCATGACTGAGGCTGTGTTTATCCTCTGGACCAAAGTGACGGCAGAGAGGAGTTTATTACAGCTCCAAATAAGGATTCAGTAACAGTATCACAGGCCATTAGATGTCGTGGTCCAATTCTGCTTGCTTAGCTAACAGGGGAACTGTCTCACTACCAGAAATTGGAAGAAGTTCTGTCAGCTCCACTATCTCATTGTTAACTCTCTATTCGGTAAGTAACAATACTGTAACAATATCGGTCAAGTAAGTATTAGATGAGAAAATAGGGCAGAAACTGGGTAAGCAGGCAAATGCAAAACAAAGTGTGATTTTGTTTTCAGCAAAGTGGAATTACAGAGAAGGCATCTCAGAGAATAACAGCAGCAAAGTGTTCTGCAAGTATGTATGAGACCCCACTATTAACTTTAAGTGCTTCCTCAAAACTTTAAGTGCTTCCTTTAGTGCGCTTTGACTGTTCAGAGATAGGCAGACATAAGAAAATAAGATGTGTTTTTCTAGAATATTGCAAATAGAAGTGAGGAAAAAACCCCTAACACTTAGAAATATTTTGATGTCCCTGTCTCCATGTCCTTATTGGTCCAAATATAACAAAGTAGGACAATTTAAACCCTAAATGCCTAACCATGAATAAGCTTTATTGGAATATTCCTGTCTTCCTATGAAATTATTTGGTAAAAATCTCAATTAAAATGCAGATCATTAAACTGCAATTATAAGAGTTTCTTTCAATATTTTCCTCTTGCTGTCATGAAGGAAGCTGTAAACAAATATTTAAAAAACATACTGTGTCTGTAATTAAAGAGATCACAGTGTTTGTAGTGAGAGGGCTGAATGGGTTTACATCAAAGTGTTCTTCTCAGAGCCCTTATTAATTTAAGAGGCTAAGCTGTTCATAATTTTTTCCTAGTTTTTGAGCAAATCTGGAAGTGCTAGGAAATAAGAGGAAGGGCTCTTTCTTTCCCCTAAGCCTAGAAGCTGTAAATGCCAAAGTTTTTATTAGTTCAGTTAACAATTAATATGAGTTATGTTAACCATTGATATTTTCAGCCAAGGGTTTAAGTGAACCCTTTGTGTGCTTCATCACTCAAATTTGGTTCTTTTAGCACTGTCCAAAATCTGGCAACTTATTTATTACTTAGGGATTGAAAAGCTGCCTAAGGAAATCTCCCCCTTTTTGTGCCCAGGTAGAGAGCTTTGATATTGAACTTTGGTCTTGATTAAAGACAGGAGATTTTTGCAATGCAAAGTGGTCACCCCTTCTTTACCACTACAAAGGGCACAAAGGATGAGTTGGACCTATGTTGCAATGGAGCTGTTCCAAACCCATATTTTTTCCTACAGAATGAAGGTGAACATTATAGCAGGGTTTTCTTGCATGTTGTGTAACAATCTTTAAATGCTGTACAAATGTGCTCAAAAACTGTATTGGCTACTTGAATGCAGTAAGTTAAACTAAACATCTCATCAGCCTCACAGAATAAATGTCCCATTCCCAGGCTGCCTTGCCATTGAAATCTGCATGAGAAAATACCCCTAAGTAGAAGAGCCAATGAATATAAAATATGTGGGAGAACACCACCCACGACAAAAATGGCAACCTAAAGTACCCACATAGACTTGACAAACTTTATTGTGTGCTATGAAGATAAGGAAGATTGCCTTAAAATCCCCAGTATACATCCACATACTGCATGGAGAGGGTGCCAAGGGTTTGCCCTGCTTCTGTGTAGAATGCAAGCTGAGGCTAGAAACTTGCAGATAAACTGTATGAGTCACTTCCCTAAGCTGAGAACTCAACCTGGTGGCATTTTAACTCTAGCTTAGAAGAAGATATTTTTCTGTCTTCCATCCCTTTGCTGTGCTTTCCATGGAAATGGGAGCTGGGCATGTGGGTCACAGCCAGACTGCAGAGCACCAGTTTCTCAGTAGTCAAATAGACACACCACAGCCTAACTGCTAAGCCTTCCGTTTCTGTACCATATTCACCCCAAACTCCTGCCCGATATAGCTGAGCTACAGCTGCGGCAATGTGCTATGCAAATCAAATGAGAAATTGCTTTAATATTCCCTTTTCATGGGCTCTTCTAAGTACTGAGGTCTCATTTTCCCAGTTTCAGGAAATGTGCTGCTTGGGTTTTTAATTTTTAGGCTCAATGTTATATGTCGTCCACAAGTGAAAAAACAACTGCTCTTTTCTTCTTTGTCCTCTTTTTCATGTGACACAAAAAAGAAAAATTAAGAAAAAGAAATATTTTTACTGACTTACTTGTGGCTTGTTCTTTTCTGCCTGCTACAATGTCGTAATGAGTTCATTTTAGTTCATTCCCATTTTAGGGGTATTATGAGTTGTAGCACCACCTCTTAAACTGGAGCACACTCTGTGGATCTGGCAAAGACACCACAAACATTAAAACCCTC
Source organism: Picathartes gymnocephalus (assembly GCA_013390045.1). Taxonomy (NCBI): domain Eukaryota; kingdom Metazoa; phylum Chordata; class Aves; order Passeriformes; family Picathartidae; genus Picathartes; species Picathartes gymnocephalus. The sequence continues at coordinate 25,147 of WEKY01017816.1, read as the reverse complement.
ATTTAATGTGTCCATTATATTTTGTATTTATATTACTTAATAGGAACCAGTGGGGAAATATTGACTCAAATAACTTCTTGACAGAAAATCAAGCAGGAGGAGAATCAAAGGTTTTCCAATATGAGAAAAACTTGTTTTACATTCAGAAAATAAACTATTGTGGTTTGTGCCTGTTCAAAACAGAATATTACAGTTTCTCCAGTTCATCAAAAGTACATATTATGTTTGATAAAATATTATGCTGTTCCTCATACTACAGCACAGACTTGAGAGAAATGAATGTAAGGTATGTTTTTTTCCCCATGGTGGTATATTTCCTAGAAGTGTAGTTCTTTCAGGGTAAGGTAGTACCGTACTTTTCCTTCTACAGCAAAAATGATAGAAAATATTCAACACCTGCCTGTTTCCATCCTCCACCCTTCCGTGCCATTCACTCGGAGATCACGCTCTAACCTGGATCATTGGGCCGGGTAAGACTTTGTACTGGAACCCTGTTTTTCATCTGGTTGACATTGTGGCCCTCAAAATCTTCACCAACACAGAGGTGTGGAAAGAACAGGTGAGGACCAGAGCATCTCAGTCTGACTTTAGTCCCAAGTGCAGCACACCCTCAGACTGCTCCTGTGCCATAGCCCCCACAGCCATACATCTAGCTTCTGATTCATGAACACAAGGTATGGGAGAACTGTAGGGGATGCATCCCATGGGAAGGATGCTCTGTCTGGGGGGAGATGCTGAGAGACCAGAATTTCTAAGGGCTTTTTATCTTTTTCTTTTTTTTTTTTTTTTTTAATTCAAACTGATAAGAAAATGTACTGTGGTAAGTTAATCCAAAGTATTGTGGGATTTCAAAGTAATCATCCTTTGAGAATTTTAATTGGAACAGCTGAAACATTCCTGAATTGGATTACTTTTGAGAATTTCTACCTCAAAATTATTCTGATTTTACCACTTTCACCAACTGACAAAATATCCTATATTTTCTATGAGATAGGAAACCTTTGGGTGTTTATTTCAATATCATCAGATTTCATGTAGAGAAATATCTTATTAACCTTTATTTAGTTTTTTAAAGTTAGATAAATACTCAAGGAGTATAATAAAATAAGCTGCAACTGAAATAATTTAAAGCAATTTAACATATTCAGGGGTTGGACTCAGCACTTTGGTTTTGTTTAGATTAGTTAGACCTTTCCAAACTTTTAGGGGGCATAGGAAGATCTCTAGCAAGCGGACATTAAAAAAAAAATTCTCTGATATCATCGAAGTTAATTGTTTTCAACATGTTGGTCACATCAAAATATCTTTAGACACATGAGGTGTTATCAGTTTAGAAAATGTCACTCCAAGAAACATCAAACAAAATATTTAAATTTCATTTTGCTTTTCTTAGCAGTTCTGCAAAATAAACTGCAGATAAAGGTTTGAAATCTGCAAATAAAGGTTTGAAAAATGAATTTGATGAAGTCAAAAGTACGAATTTTTTTGGGTGTAAAATAATTTATTTTTTTCCCCCTTTTTCTACTCCAGCTGCTATTTGGCGATCAGTGCACATGGCTGATGCATTCAGTCCCAAGCACAGATGTTGGTGATTCACCAGCAAAAATGAGAGATGGAAATGGGAAACACTTGCCATACTCTGTGATGGCAGATAATTGCCCATGGTTCATAGTATTGCAAGACATTAATCTTATAACGGCAGAAGAATAAGTTTGGGTTCCTGCTGGGGATGTCGGAAGGATTATGGTTCTAGTCCTTCCTTTCTCCACTGTGTTGATATAGAGGAGGAGTAAGATTGACTATAAATCATCTTTTGCATACATAAGCTTAGAAAACTCATCAGGTTTTGACATAATGGGTCCCTAGGTATCTAAAGAAAATTTCAGAGAGAACTGACTACATTGGATTAGGAAAACTAATTACCTAAAGCGCAATCCAATTAAGATAGGGCATTTAGGGGACAGGATCCCAAAGCTAGGATTGCTAGGGGACTGTTAGTAAAACACTGAACAGGGAGCTTCTTGTGTGAGCCATCATATCTCCTCTACACCCCACATTAAACCAATGCCTTTTTCCAGCAATACTCCTGAGAAATCACTTCCCTGCATGAGGTCTTATATGCTATGCAAATTCATTATAAAGCATAATGAGCCTAAAATATGTGTATCAAGCATAATGTAGGGGTTTCCATTTCTACATCCTGAGGACCTATGTCCTTCTATTAAATGTAATATAAGCCAGACATGAGCACGGTTATAATACAAATAGTCTGTACAAAGCCAGTCTGGATATGTAAATCATGATACTTTGCAATTACTCTTTAACAGCCTTTACAGAACCAGCTCAGCCTTGGAAAAAATTAAGAAATTAGCCTTTTTTCACACTTAATTTGCAACATTCTATAAAAAGCGTGGACATTCAGCTTTTCTAAAACCTACTGCTCTTGACGGTCTCCAGCTAGGTACCAAAGTCAACAAAAATCTCACTCTTTATAAATAACTATACATCAAAATTGCACTTGACATAAATTGAAAGAAGTGAGAAATTAAATCCCTCTGTATTAGTTTATATTTTTAAAAAGTTTGGATGTGTGTGAGAAAAAGGTGAGAAGGCAGGTTCAAAATCTCAAAGAATGTTTCTGGAAAGTGGAATTTATGTCTGATTTCTATATTATGCCTTTAGCCATTGGACTGCCCCTTCTGATGGCCTCAATACATGAAAAACCAGCATGCAATCCTTGTCATCAGGTTGTGGTGTCTCACTGAATAAGTGGCTCAAAAATTTAGCAGAAATTAATATATTTAATGACAAAGGGCAGAGGGCATGATTTACACTTGTAGGAAGATGTGCTTAATTAATTAATTATTGAATAAATTATTAAGAAATGCCATTTCTTTTAATGACTAGAACAAGATGTCCCAAAGATAGCAAATTAAAATGTAGCTTAGAGATTAAAAAAAGAAAGAAAAAAAAAAAGGTGGACAGAAATGTAAAAAAAAAAACCCCATAAAGTGTCCATAAAGCAGTGACTGAAAACACATTATCAGAATATTTCTCCTGGTTTTCCCAAGGTTTGGTGGTTTGATTGTATAGGTCCTTTGGGATGGGACTGATTTACTGTGTGGCTGGACTTTGAGTATGTTGAGCATGAGCAGATGGATATAATAGGAGAACTGTAACCATCCCCGTCAAATTTTTTTAATGCAAATTTTGGACAAACAGTTTTAGAAAAGTCTTGAAGTTGGCCTATGTGGTGGCAAGGTCAGTCTCCAGCCAAGAAGAGAATCACAGAGCTGTCAATAATTCCTCTGTTGCTTTTGTGTTTGTTGACAGAGGATATTTGGGTCATGCCATAGAAACTGGCTCAAGTAAAAAAAAAAGAAACAAAAACCAAAACCACCAAACAACTGGGGAGGGGAAGTTGTGGCGAGAAACTAAAGAAAGAGGGGAAAATGTACCTGGAGACTGACTTTACTATTTAAACTAGTTTATAGATTAAAAATCCATTATGCATCAGATACTTTAATGGTAAAACTGAAATACAAATCAGACTGCACAGGTTACTTAAATGATGGTGTAAAATAATAGAAAAACAACAATATTTCAGGCTTATGCCATCAATTTAGAATAAGTCATAGCACTCAAGGATAACACTCTATTGATTTTTTAAAAGTAATTTTCCTAATGTAGCTGATACATCCCCCAAACCTTATCCTGAGATACTCTTCCCTAGGGTCACACGTAGAAATTTATGTAACTACTTTATTTGTCTCTCAAACTCTTACTGCTCACAGTAAGTGCCACTCTTAAAGACTGCAGTTTGTTCTTGCATTTTAATACATTATATGCACTGGAGAAACTACAGCGAATGAGCTCTGAATGGGCATCTGTATACTGAAAATCATTATGTTTTCTGTGGAAATATGGGATATAAATGGTATTTTGCATGCTAATGAGATTTTGCTGAAGTTTCAAGTCTACTGAAATTTGATTTATTATCAAGATGACCTAGCAGCTACCTAGTTTTCATGACATTTTTTATAAGTGGGCTGAACAGAAAATTTTTGGGTATAAGCAAGAGAGCCTATTTTTAGAAAATAATAAACCAAAAGCAAAGTTTTATCATAGGGTACAGCTACACTTTTATTCTACTTCAAATTAAGCCTACTTGGAGTAATAGACTGTTAGGGAATGAAACTTCTGCTGCCAGAGAACAAAGGCCCCAGAATCATGATCAATTAAGTTGGCAATTCAAATAGCCGTATTCCTTGCCCAGAGAAGTAGTCTTGATGTGTTCCTAGTGAGAATCCCCAAAGAATGCCTTTATTCTTTTCCTAGCTTATTTATTTTAGTTAGTCATCTTCTTTGTCTTTATGATACTCCATTCTGGTTTGGTCTTGTGACAACTGGAAAAATGATTTCTCTTGTTTTCAGTCAGCTCTTTCCTGGCTTATGCCTGCACAACCCTTTATCTCAAATTTTTTACAAAAGGAAGGATGTAATTTCTTAGCCTGCATTGCTGGTTTTCACTGCTCCCCAGGTAAATATGAAAATGATCTTACTGTGTGCTTTCTGCTATTCTACATCTGAGGGTTGGGAAGAGCAATCTATTAATAACTACAGTATTACATTCTTACCCACATCCACTGACTTCCCTAAAACTCTTACTTCAAAGGTTACAAAAAGGCATCTATTCCTCTTCTGTTTCCTACATATTCACAACTAATCTTGAATGTTACACCACAGATAGGCTAAAAGATTTTAGCAGGCATAACTGTCTATGAATTTCTTCAAGGTTTTAGAGTTCATTTAGATGCTAGAAAAGATGGCAAGCTTTTCAGAAGAGCTCATTGTGGTAGATACTGAACCAACCTAGAAACAAAGCCCTTATTTGTGAATAAGGAGTTCTTTTGAAAAGCTTGCTGCAAACACTTTAAAACAGTTTTCATTTAAGATGGGTATGTTCACAAGGTCTCAAAAAATGAGGCTCTGGTACAGTGTTGCTTCAGCTAACCCATGCTGATACAGAATGGGGATAGGAGTAGCAGAATAGTGAAAAAGCACCAAATACACAGAGAAGACGTAAAACCTGTTCTGTCTAAATAGATATTGCTATCCATAATGATGCTACAGCATTATTACATCATCATTAAAGGATCAAATGCAAGACATGAGTTTTCTTTAAAATAACTACTTCCACCAATTAGCAGAAGTGGCTAAGATTAAACAAAGAAGGAGGTGCAAAGTAACTTTAAAATAATAAAACTCTATTTTTATGAGCTAAAACTCTCCTTGAAGCTGCTGTAAGAATGCACTGAAATAATGAACCCAGGAATAGGAACTTCTAAAAATTTCTGCTTCTATGGAGAGCAAATTTGAAAGCAAAATTGTCAAAATCTTTTAATCATTAACTTAAGGGAAGAACAAGAGCAATTAAAGGGCCAGCTTTTTACTGACATCCATCTTCACAGACAAGTATGACAGCAGTGAAAGACTTAATGTTTTCACCAGAACTACAGTAGGATTTTTCTCATGAGATTTTCCTGTGGGAAGAATCCAAACTTGCAGAAAGGTCAGAGATGACGACATGTAAGTGAAAGAACCACCTCTCTCATACCTGGAATAAAACTGAGGGAAAGAGATTTCACAGGAGTTCAGCCTAGAGAAATACCCAAGGCAGATGATCTTACAGTTCCTTGGTACTATGCAAAACCATGTTGATTATCAGCAGTGGTTCTTCCACGGAATTGGTACTTGAGAATAAGCATTGCTACAGCTTCCACATCAAAGGCTGGGGAAAATATTGAACTATTTTCCTTAGAGAGTCCCACTTTTGACTTAAAAATAACAATATGTAAACCATCATGTAAAGGTAGCAGCATGGTGGCCATGAAAACAAACCAACATCTAACTCAGTATGTAACTAAAATGCCTAAAAGCTATTGCAAAGTGCTAATAGTTTGTACACCTTGAGTACTGGAAGGAAATGAGAGCATCTAAGGAAAGGATGCATTGAATTGATAAACGATGAATGGTTGCAAACATAACCATTTTGTGTTTCAAGTATTTGTCATGTCATTCATTTTTCTAATTAATGTCTTCCTCAGAGGACATTCCAGTCTTGATCTGCAAAATTCTTTGGATTTATGAAAATAAATAAATCAGGATTAAGAACCACAACAAATCACCAGTTTAGTGGGGATTTGTTTGTTTGTTTGTTTGGGGTTTTTTTTGCAATTATTATAACAAAAGCCTGTTAAAACACCTCCAATTTCCTCATGAAATATGGATGATAATTTCTCCTTCTTAGCAGTGCACACAGACACAGACACGCACACACACAATCAAGGTATCAGGCAATTTCACATCTCGTCTCCAGAAAGAAGATGCATATCTACCAGGATGTTTAGAGAAAGCATTTCCCTGTTTGCACCATTTATTTCCATTTTGAAAGCCTCAAGAAATTGTCCCTATGGTTTAATTCAAGTTTTAGTAACAAAAGAAGAAAGGATCAGCATGACAGATCAAATGGAACAAGGAGGGAACTATACATACTTTCTTGAAATCATATCAAAATATAGACACTTTACCCCTCTCTTTGCTCCTAGGCCTTTCTCCCAGTTGACAAATATTCAAACACTTGACTGTTGTTCAATGTGTAAGTTCAAAGAATTGAATAAGGGTTAATAAAAATTTTAGTACACTACACACATGCTGTGTGATGCATGTGCTCTTTACCAAATTTTTAAGGGCATTTGAACAATAGGGTAAGAAGCTCATAGAAATCGAATACTATGAGACACAGATACACTAATGTTAATTTTAAGGCTACCTTTTTAATTTAGGTGATTCAAAAGCTTCACAGTGTACAGCTGAATTCTCATCTACACATCAATTGCATTTATGAATTCTAGATCAGAGCAGCCTATGTAAACTACATTTTCTCCTTACTTCTCAGAGGTTACTACACACCACATATTGCATCACAACATACCCTCAGCTGAGGCTTCTTTCTGCATCCAACATGAACAAGCTCATGTTTTGCAACAGGTGCTACCAAATCAAAAGTGGTTCCTCACCATTCCGAACTGTATTTGGGTTGATTTTCTTCCTTTAATAAGCAAATAAGCTGAAGACAAGATTTAGTGAATTGCTCCAGCTATCTGTAGATTCAGTAGTAGACATCAAGTTCAGCATTTTGCTGCAACTTAGTACCAAAGTGCAGTGAAAACAGTGGTGAAATCCTCATGAGTGCAGACTTGCTTTGGGTTACAGCATCCAAGGAAGAAAAGGAAGAAGTGCTAGCATTTGGCTGAGTAAAGGGACACAGTCTCAGAGTCCATGTTCACTCCTGAATGTTACTGGAGCGTTTTAGTTTTCATGTTGTACCTTTTTAAAAAAAATGTTTTTCATCACAAAGCAAGTTAAAATGTTGTGAAAAGGAGACAGGGAGTCTTTAGAGAAATAGAACATTTAGATAAAATGGCCACAAAATATGATTCTGAATTAAAACTCTGGATAGAAAAGAATAAATTCTTTTTATTACAGTTGCTATCATTTCAGTCCTGCCAAAATATTTAAAATTTTCTGTTGGAAGCCACACTGACATAATCCCTTGTGTCCAGCTCAGTGCAACCAGCAGTGCTGTGAATGCAGGTGAGCCTTTGTCTGGCAACACAACTGCATATGTTCCTTTCACGTTATTTTCCATCAGCAAGAGAGGTGAAGCTTTTGCCTTTTAATACCTTTAAGGTGCTAAGAATCCTTGATCAGATAAATGCAGTGTTTTTCAGAGGGAAGAACAGTTTAATCTTCATGAGATTACTCTAATTTCTTGGCAGTACTTTATTAGGGCTGGGTTTTGTCATTGTGATTCAGGAAATGGGTTGCTGGAATGCCTCGCACAAGATTTTTGATGCTGTGACTTTCTCATTTGAATACTTAAAAAAACTCAACAGGTTTATTGTGTTTTTACTTTCATTTCTTTCCCCATGAATTAATCAACAGGCTGCAGAGTAGTCTGGAAATTGAAAAGACTTTTACCATTAAAGCCACTGCAAATGGCTCGGCTTCTGTAAACAAGCCCCTAAAAATTCAGGATTATTTGGACCTAGTTCTCAATTTCTTATCATTCAATCAAACTGCAAAATATTTTCCAGTTTTCATTCTGGATTCAAAGCATGCTGCTGAGGTAGAACACATTTTCAGAAGAGGTCTGTAAGCATTCTGTAAGAAACAGCTTGGGGGAAAACTCTAGGAGCAGAGGAAAGCCATATCAGAGACTCCCTCTGCTCTTGCCATAGGGACCTGCATCAGGTTTAGTGTTGCAGAGGATTTCATCACATCTATGACTGCAACAAGATCAATTGGGTCTGTGTCTCTACAGCATGAATTAATACAGACTAGCAGCAGCTTTGAATCCTCTGGGAGCCAGGGCTGGCCTTGACATAGCTTTCTAAAATTTCCCTCTCTTACTCCTCTTCCCTGAGCCAGGGACAGAGCGGTGCAACCTCTTCCTGGGCTGCTGGTTTAATTCAGCAGTACCAAAGTTAAACCTGAGAAGAGTAGGGGATGCAAGGCCTTCTGAATGACAAAGCTGCATGATAAAAAGGACCCAACAAATTGCACATGAACCACAACTCAGAACTTTCTACATCTAAATAAGGGGAGGAAAATAAAGTGACTGAGGTCTAAAGTTAGGCTGCTACCTTGACCTGCAATAAAGCACTCTTTTCTATTTTTTTTTCTTTGTCCTCCATTTAAAACTGGTACAAGAAGCCAGCAGTAAAATTATTAAGGGATTACTTCCGAGTTTCACACTTTGGAAGATTTTTTCTCAACAAATACCATGGGTGTTGAGAGCAAGTAATGGGAAAGATTTTAACAATTAGTAGAAACATTAGTGAGCAAGCAGTGTTTTCAGATCCCTGCTGGTATCACTGGATGCTTGTGCACAAATGTGATGTTTTGTCAAATAAGGTGCTATGTACTGCAGATTCAAGTTATCAAATAAAAATAGCAGAGATAATTTCAGCTCCATCCACAGCACTGAGAGCTGGGGTGGGGAGGAAAGTGGAGGTGGAAAGGAATATTTGTGGAGTGGAAAATTTCAAAATTTTTTTGGGGGTGAGAAAAGAAGAGGAAAGATTTACATAAAATCTCTGCAAAAACTGCTGGAAGAAGAGAACATATTTAATCCAGGCCTGGTCCATATGCAGCTTTGTGAGAGTTTGCCAGTCTATACACACAGTGCTGTGTATCACGCATCATCGATATCATTCTGTGAACCCGCTCACTCGGAAACATTTGTGCCATACAGCCTCATCAGAAGACACAAGAGGGTTAGCAGGCCTGTGAGAATTTAGACTTCAAGGAGACCAGAAAGCAATTACACGCAGAGCTCAGCCAGCAGAACTATGAGGTACACAACTGACAGCCATGGGTTCGGCCAGCAGAAGCAATGGAAGCAATTGGCACAAATTCCTAAATGGGGAAAAAAAAATAAATCATAGACATCAGAGTTAGTCTATGTTAGGACATTCAGGAAAGTTCATCTGGAGTATTTCTTAATGTTGATTGGCCACACAATCTTAAAACCTGTAGGTGGACACTTACATAGTATAAGAGCAGCCGACATTCAGCTTTCTTTAAAAAAAGAATAAAATGAAACAAGTTTAACTTCAGCCATTTGTTTCACTGATAAGAAGTCCACAGAAAAAATACAATACAGTTCAGCTATAATAGAATTACATTCTCTCTGAATTCTCTGTAGTAGAAATAGAAACCCCAAAGAGATAAGTCTAGACATTGCCAAAAGAAAATTCATACAAGAAGAGAATCTCTCCCAAACATATATCCATATATATATATGCCCTCCATGCTAACAGTTTAAGAGCAATTTCCTTTTTTCAAATGAAAGTCTGTGACAAAATAACATATGCTGATTTATTACAAATTCTGAGCAAAGCAGATTTTCCTACACTTGATATTCATAAATTCGATGAGGCAAATCTTTGTATCACACAATCTGTGTTTTCAGCAGAATCATCCTTAAGGCAGCCAAATATGTCAATTTGTGGGGTTTAAAAAGTCTTGGGTATAAATAACACGTACACATTCAAGGGAATTTTAGCCATTATTGACTCAGCAGGAGTAACATGGTATCTATGGACTGGTGATATTCTCTGTCCTCTCTCTCTCTCTTCTCCACCTTTATTTCTCTCCTCCCTTGCTTTGCCTGGGCAAAGCATAGCTCTGATATTTTACTCCATACTCTGTACTGAGGTTTATTGTGGAACTGGGGAGCTTGTGGAAGAGTGTTTCGGCTTCTGAGCCAGCACCTTTGAGAAATTTCTTGTGAGGAGCTGAGAGCTTATTGAAGGGTACTGCACAGAATTAAGGGTTTGTTACCAACCACTTGTGAAAGTCAATTGTGCAAGGTTGAGAGCTTGTTAGCCAACACCTTTTGAATCTAAATAGTGGGCTGGTTGCCAGAGTTAAGGCAACTGTATGATAAAGCACAGAAGTTCCCTGATTTTGTGGTGTGGTGTCTTTGTTCAGACTGATGAGAATTTATAACAAACATCATGGCCCCTTCTGATGGGTCACAACATATGCTCCCTCCACCTGCTTCCTTAACTGAACAAATTTAAAAAAGAAAAATTAAACAAGAAAAAAAATTGTACTGTTGGTTTCCTGTGCTATCTAAAGTTTTCTCCCCTCTCAAACACTTGCTGGTGCCTCTTCCCCAGGAAAAGTCTTTCCTAGGAGACCCTCATTTTCTAGGAGAAGGGTTGTTTAGAGAAATGGATGTGTGTGGCACAGTCTCTTCCAGGATAGCCACAGTTGTTGCTTTCCATGTCCTGCATGGGTGAAAGGTGTGTGACAGCTGTATTTCCTGAAGGTAACTCAGGTTTAATCCTGTGTTCCCTGACCAGCCCCACAGGCCTGTCAGCACAGACAGCTGTGGTGGGCTGTGTCTGAGCAGCCTGCTCCCCTGGCCTGGTGACAAAGGTTACCTCTGCATCCCTGCTCTTCTGTTCTCCCTTTAGGAGCCTGGTCAGTAACACAGGATATTTTCTCTGCTCTTGTGTGCTGAGACTCCCAGTACACTTATGCTCTCACACTTGCGCAACACTACCTGTTTGGGATATATCTGCAGCTTTCTCAGGGCCTCGTGTACAGGGGCCCTGAGAAAGCTGCAGATATATCCCAAATACACATACACTTGGTCTCTTTCCTCAGTCTCATCGGTCTTAGTCCCAAAGCTTTCACACATGATGAATGAATTTCTGTGAGTCTGAAGTTAATGTTTTTAAGCATCTTACTGCAGGAGGAGAGTGTGAGACAGAACAACATGCTCAAGCACTACCTGCTTGCGAGCAACACTGACTCACCAAAATACAAAAGAACAGAAAGTAGTACCTGCTTTTCCTTACTTCCCAGATGTCTTTGTGATGTAACCGTGTCCACTCTCATCCAGTAGCAATGACTGAAAGGAAGGCAGGTGGTTCTGGGAAAGTGTTGTGCTACAAAAACTATTTCAAGGCAAAGTGGATTTAAACAGAGCATCTCCCTACAACTTAATTTTTGTAATTCCTTTTCAGATGCTAAACTCTGATTACTCCACTGAATCAACTGGCTGCAGTAATAAAACTGAACAAGCCCTCTGCTTTAAGTGAAGCTTGTATTCCTAAACAAAGCCGTCCAAGGCAGCTGACTGGTCACTCTGCAGAGGCTTTGTCATTCTTCTCACAATGTGCTTTTTTCAAGGGCTGTGTAACATTGCTCTGCCTGCTTTAAGGCTGCATGAACACAGCTGTCACTAGCTGAATTAAATGAAACAGTGACTCATACTACATCTTTGATATTGAAAAAGGCGTGGGTAGTATTTTGTAGCTTTCAAAAAGCTATGATTTCACATTATGTTCAAATAAAGAAGGGCAATGACTTTAGAACATATAAACCCTAGATGATAGATGATGTACTATGTATTAAAAAGTTTGGGCAATATTTTATATGGTTTTGTCATCATCCATCATCATGAAGATCACAAGCAGAAGAGAAGTTCAGACAAACTTTCAGAAGAGTAAGTACACATTACAGGAAAATAAAGTAAGGAATTAGAAACACAAAGCACAGCTCTATTCACTCCCAGATTAGATTTTCTTTGGTAGGGTAAAAAGAAAAACTGTACATGCAGAGGCTTTGCCTATATTTGCCTTCATCTCACACGTTCAGTCACCTATGTGCAAACTGGATTTAAGTACTATTGTTCCTGCAGAGTGGCATTCTCATGTTTGCCTTCTGAAATGAGGACATCAGGTCCTAGCAATGGAGAATTGTAGGCAAGTAATTTATGGTGTTAGAAACACATTTAAGTTCTGCTTCTCACTATTCCTCTCTTTTCTTCTGGTATGTATCCCAGATGTGCAGTTTAAAAAATATTTTCAAAAACTGATTTCAATGCAAATATAGTAGACACCAGAAGTACACTTTGCTGCTTAATCTCTGTGAAAAATAAAAGTAAGGAAAACATACTAGGAATTTCTAGGATTATTGTAAAAAAAGTACATACTTAGGGTGCATAGTGATTGTGCACTTATTCTGCTCAGGAGCAAGGCAGAAGGCACACCAGTCAAATTGGTAATGAAGGCAGCCATTGGAAACTTGATGAACACTTTCCTTTTTAATGCTGTTCCTATGTTGCTGTTCCAACTCAGCATTACCCATTTCAGGTAAGGTGTTGATATAGAAGTAGATTTAAGTAATCTGGGAAGTGATAGCCAGCTGATATCCTGGAGTTATTTGGAGGACTGAATTCAAATAATTCTGAGCATGATTTTGAACACCTGTAAAGTCCTACTTCTTCCTAGTAGCAAAGAAAAGAGTTAGTCAACCAAGCGAGTTTTAATTTATTATGTGACTTTGCACCCACATTTCTAACTTGCATGTATGTCAATGATTTGCTGTCATTCTGCTCCAGTCCTCACCTCTGCGTCTTGTTGTTTCTTCAAGTACCAATGTAAGTTTGAAGTTCTCTAGGATGCTACAAAGTTCTAAATAAAGAATAAGCTTTCCCCAGTATTTTACCCATATTTCCTTTGTCTCCATCATGGCCCATTAAATCTACTTATCGCTACTGGAACATTCCCAGGGTGTTAATCCAGCAGCTCTCCATCTGTCAGATAAACTAATAGTACATTCTAGAGAAATATACTCAAAAGTCTGCTTATGATTCAGGCTCCACACACTGAAAGATACAGATTTACCTCTTCCTCTGACACCCATATCAGCTCACAAAAAGGGTCAGGGAGAAGACATAGCAGACTTGCAATTCAAGTTGCCTGTTTGGTTGCCAACCCTTTGCACAATATGGGAATTTCATGAGGAGCTAGGATCAACAGCTTTCATATGTTTTGAACAACAATCTACTTTTCCTAGAATCTTGTCCTTGACTAGATACAACAGGACAATACCAGATTTCAAGAGACCCTAACTCTGGATTTAGATTGTTCTGTAAGTTCACTGGTGTGGCCTCACCTTGAATATTGGGTGCAGTTTTGGGCACCACAATACAAGAGAGATATTAAACTATCAGAGAGCACCCAGAGTGGGGCGACAGAGGTGGTGAAGAGCCTTTAGGGGAAGCCATATGAAGAGTGACTGAGGTCACTTGGTCTGTTCAGCCTGGAGAAAAGGAGACTGAGGGGAGATATTTCAGTCTGCAATTTCCTTGTGAGGGGAAGAGCATGGGAAGACACTGGTCAATTCTCTGTGATGACCAGTGACAGGACCTGAGGAAACTGCCTGAAGCTGTGTCAGGGGAAGTTTACATTGGATATTAAAGAAAGATCTTTCCCCAAAGAATGGTCGGGCACTGGAACAGGCTCCCTAGGGAAGTGATCACAGCACCGAGCCTGACAGAGCTCAAGAAGCGTTTGGACAACACTCTCAGGCACAGGGTGTGACTCTTGGGGTGTCCTGTGCAGGGCTAGGAGTTGGAGTCGATAATCCTTATGGGTGCCCTCCAACTCAGCTTATTCTACTATTTTGTGATTCACATCTTTTGCTTCTTGGTCCTTGGAAACACTCTAGGTGTACAAAATTTTAGGCTTTGACATTAATTTTTTCATAGTAACATGAAGCACAAAGAAGAATAAGTATCTACTGTCCACCACTACACAGGATTAAGACTAGGCCATTTTGGGTTGAATTTTGTTTATTTGTTTTTAGAATAATAGAATAATTTCATTCATTTTTTTTAGAATACCAGAATAATTTAGATTGAAAGGAACCTTTGGAGGCAATCTGGTTCAAATTCACTGCACAGTCTGGGTCTATGTCAAAGTGACACTGGGCTGCACAGAGACTTATTAATTAAAAGTGGGAAATAAAAAATGAAGGAAGGAAAATATGGCATTCTAGTGCTGAGGATATTTCTCTATATTTTAAAAACTCTTTATTGAGATAGCAGAGCAAGATCTTCTCTTGCCTTTCACCTTACTCTTTATCTCAGGAAGAAAGATACTGCTGATTGCATAGTGGAGATCCAGCCAATTAAAGAATGCAAAACCTTATGAAATATGTCTTTCTTCCTTAAAGCTTACACACTCCATGCCGAAGGGAATTTGGAGAGGGAATGTAGCATAGTAAAGCAACTCTGGCAAAAAAATTATGGAAGTAGTTGGCAAAGAAGCTTCTTCCTAGTTGCAAGGACTTAAAGAAGTCCTAAAGAAGAAAATTCAGCTAAAGAATGTCTCAAAACACTGCCAAAGCCACACCAGGAACTTCTCATAAGATAAGCCACCACAAGAGGAATTTGAGATAAGTGCAGATGGCACAGCAGGAAGGAACTAATTCCAGGCCTAATGGAGGTGAAGGTTTGGTCACCATCTAGACAGAAAGTCCCACTATACCCTGTGGATACCTGGGACTTGGACTGTATAAAAGTGATACCTCCAGAAAACATCTCTAGGACCCCCAACACTAAGAAGTCCAGAATGAAGAAGGACCAGCAGGACACTGCAGGGATCCATGTGGTGGTGATATCTTTTGCTTAATCTCTCTCTCCTTGCCACCTTTCCTCCCACAAACCTATAAAGATTTTAACACAGTACTGGTAAGATCCCTTTCTTGATACACAACCTATTAGCAGTGTATCAGCTCTCTGTTCCTAGCAGCATGCTCCCAGTCCATGGAGATATCTGTCTTAGGCTATACTGCAATATAAATGAAAATATTCTGGCAGAATAGCATCAGAAAGAAAATTAACTGGAAAAAGTAAGTATCTACAGCTACCAAGCTATTCAGCCTACGTTTGGCCATGCAATAATGTGACTCTTTGTCCCTCCTCACGCTCTTCCCCCTTGTCTTTGCTGCCAAATTATTTCCTTAAAAGTAAGATTTGTAAAGGAACAGTTCTCTAGAATGACAACAATTGGCTAGTAACAAAATTCATTACCAAAGGAGTTTCTCTGTACTCTCAAACTCTAGGACACAGCAGAACCATAAACCATAGGGCACAGTCAGAAAGGCACCCTATCTCTTCCCTAATGAAATGATAATGGATGCTGCTGTCCCTTTGATAAAGGAGCTATCCTACAGCTCCTGCATGGGAGACAGAGCTCATCTATAAAAGGACAAGGAATTGACATGCCCCCCTGAGTTATTTCTTATGAATTCTCTCTTTATTTGGTTCATATCCCTCCTTCCAATCATAAACCATAAGACACCAGTCACTCTGATCAAATACTATGACCCAGCTTCATTATCACAACAGTCCAAAGAGTAAGACTATGCAGAAAACCTTGGGACACATATGATTCAGTTGGTGAAATATGAACAGTGAAGGATAGAGGCTTGTTTTGTACAGTGATGATCACTCATAGTGACATTCTGTCACACATTAAGTGACATTAGATGACAAACACGGGGCCGATGATGTGAGAATTTAAAAAGGTGATTATGAATTAGGGGTCCCAAGCCACCTTTCCTAATTAAATCTCTTAAACATCTATACCTTGTGTACATTTATGATGAACATTCTGCCTGATAAAAAAGTATTGTGACAAAGTGGATAGTGGTTACCATTTTTCAGAAGCTGAAATTCTCAACCTGGGAGGTCACTGAAAGGACATGCGGAGAGGTAGGACAGGAAGAGACGGCCACAAAACTCTTCTGGCCAAATGAAATGGACTGGAAGAGAAAATATTAATGATCATCAAGTGTTCCCAGAAGCAGAGACATTGACCAATACTAGCAGCCATCAGGCAGAAGACAAAGAAAAAATTAATTCCTCAGATCGCATGAATGAACTGAAAATTTCTTGCTGCATCATATTGTAGATGCTGAAATCTGGCACAGTCTCAAGGCTTAATTGAACAGGTTCATGGAACTGGAACCAATTTGAAGCAATTAAAAACATACCGTCTTCACTAAAAAACCAAACAGCTTTGTGGCAGAGCCCCAGATTATTTGAAAGCTGAGAGAGTCGTTGAGAGAAACAGCACGATATGTTTCCGCTCATCAGCCATACCTCCCTAAGGATCAGCTTCTGAGCATTGTCAAAGGTCTAGCTGGATCTTTGCTCCAGGGACTGTTTCCCTAGCTATATTCTGGGAAAATGCTCTCTGATAGGAAAGAAGAGACTGATCACCAGTGTAACTGGAAAGGTTTATTTGGCCCTCCTGTTCAAAAAAATGTGCTTTGCCTTGCAACTTTACAATTGTGTAGAAGCCTGAATGGCACTTACTGATTACTAATGACATTTTAGAGTACTGGAGCATTACAGGACAACTGTGATGCTAATGTAAACTATGTGCTACATTAGTCACTGCCTATATTTATGTAAATCCCTTGGGCTTCCTAAAGTTCCCCGTTTTATGCTCATCCCCACCTGTGGATAATTTGCCATGCTGTATCAAGTCTCTGGAATGGTGGAAATGAGGGAAATTACAAAGCTTCTAAGCCAGCATTTACTATGGATGGCACAGAAGCCCTGGGAGATAAGGCCAGATTCCATTTACCCGATGCAATCATTCAGTAAATCCCATGGAGGGTAGGAAAAAAGAGAGCAAAAGAAATCCATGCTGATATTTCAAGTCTCTGGTTTAAACAGAAATGAACTTTGTCCTCGGTGAAAGCACCTACAGTTCCCAAAAGCCAAGTTCACAAAATGCCTGCATGCTTCTACTGGAATGTCCTTCAGGACAGTAGGCTAAACAGGCATTAACAGTGGCTTGCATGGCACAAGTCTCTGAGAGAACAGTTATCTGTCTTGCTGAATTGCAAGGGAGAACAACTTTAATAACAGGCTTGATCTACACTGACAAAGTGCAGCGTTCCACAGGGTTGGGTGCGGGTCATTCTAGTACATAATGGAAACTGGTGTTATGACACTCTAAGCTTCTTATTTCAGCACTGAAGAAAGACTGTCTTACTGTAGAGAAATCAAAACAATTTTAAAAATGGGGAATTTACACTTTTTAAAAAGGTATTTAACTACTTAAAGATGCAGATTAATTTTGAAAATTCCTAATGGGTGTTGTACTGCAACTTCAACTGTTCATCTTCAATATGTATACAGATATCTAATCCATATCAGAGAAGAAAAAGGTTCATCAGCACCCTTTCCCTCTTCTGCTCTGCAACAAAAATGGTTGGGAAGATCCTTTATTTCCAAATCATCTTCAGTGCTCCAACTTAAAGCTATACATAATTTGCAAAAATCTTGGCTCCTACAACAAAAGGGATTTCTACATCGCACATAGGGAAAACCTGAACCTCATGTTTCATCTTCTCCCTCAAAACTCAAAGGCTAATAAAAAGCAGTATCCCGCCTTTTATCTATTAATTTATTTAATTATTTAAATTAACGGTTTAGGATATTTGGGCTACATTCAATCTGAATTATAAAGAATGATGAATGACAGAACAGAAAATGTGTATTTTTTCCTCTAATTTGATTGGAACAGGTCTGTTTTCATCTTCACTGTTTTAACTCAATCTACATTTAAAGAAAGGAAAAGAGCATTTCCTACTCTACTTTGAAACTTAAGAGGCATACTTGTTTGATAGAGGCTTTGAACTAGTTAAGATTACCCTCTGTTTTATAAACTATATTACAGTTTGTTGTCACAATACCAAAGTCTGGCTTTGTTCTTCAAAGTCTTCTGAGATGAGTTCACAGGATGAAAAACTCCATAAATATGCATGGGGTGGCAGTGTGTCTTTTGTTTCCTAACTAAATATTTATGTCATTCAGAGCTCCAAACACTTCAGCATATACAGAGCTGGAAACCATAGTATGTAGCCCAATGATACAAACTATACAATGAAAAGTATAAGAGACAGCCATTTCCTTCCACAATTTTCAAAAGCTATTAGAAGAAAAAAATAAATCTATCTTGAATTAGATCAATGGAAGACTCAGAGATAATTCTATTAAAAATTTTAAAGTGAGTTTCCCAAGAGGATGAAATCTTGACTTCTGCAGGAAGAGTGTTTTCAATCCCAGGAGGACATAAGAAATAACATGTTCCCACTGTCATTCTCTTGTGTCCCTACATTGGTTCATCTGTGTCTGACACCTTCTGATAGAAGTGTGAAATAAACATCATGAAAAATCAGTATGTCTAAAGGTAACACAAGGAAGACACCGTCACTGTCACATTCATCCATAATGAGAAACAGTAGAGATAATGACCTTGGGATGCATGAATTGATAGTCAAGAAAACATTGGAAACTTGAGGAACACTCTGCATACTTTCATATGCTAAAGCAAGTTATACTTTTTTTTCTATAGGTACATAGGCCTGATGGGCATTACATTAGACTGGAGCTCTTTCCTGGAAATTCAGAATCATTAAAATGCATTACTAGCTAAACTAAACCTATGCCATGTGGCCACCTGATATTTAACTCAAAGAAGAATTGGCAAGTGTTTGAAAAAGCTAAATTGCGTTCTAGAGAAATAGGAATTTCCTCCTACCAATGCAGGACTAAACATGCTAGAAAATGTTAGAAGTTACTTAAGGGAAAAAATTCTCCAACAATGAAATGTGACCATGAACTGAGGTGGAGAAAAAGAACTGTAGTATGAGATATGAAACATTCTCTCCTCTTGCTACCAACCATAACATAATTTTTATTATTTTCTTGAACGTTTTCAAAATTTGTACAGTTTTGGACAGTTGGCAGTTTTAGCTGTTTTTGTTTGTTTGTTTGTTTTTTTCATTTTTTTAATCTTTAGTATATTCAGTGATGGGAAGAGGAAGGAAGAAAGAGCAAGGAGGAAAGAGAAAGGAGGAAAGAGCAAGAGAAACAGCAGATATCAGAAGATTTTGCATAATTCTGAAGATAGAAGTGTTTCGTCTTGATGCCAGCAAAATAGCTAAGGAAATATGCATTTTAAATGTCATTACAAAAGTGACATGCTTTCCTTAATAATTTCTATAGTTGGAACTCTGAACGCATTCAGATTAAAGCTCTTGTTCATAACGTTCCACATCAAGATTATAGTTAATGAAATCATCCAGACTCATTCTAAGATGCTGGATTTTCTAATTGTCAACTAATGTAATAGTGAGAAGTTGCTACAGCTATTTTTCCTTGACAGGTCTCAAAGCACCATACGTTCATTAATTACAGACTAAAGCAATCTCATCTGCTTGAGAATGTACTCCGAACAAAACCAGAATAGCTTGCATAAACTTTATCTCCAAGTCAATAACCTAATGTTTTATTTCAAACACATACCCTAGCTTACAGACAGAGTCTTTATGTGGTGTTACTAATTTTAGCAACTGCTTGAAGGTAAGAAGGCTGTAAACTGTTAATCAATTGAAATACAGTCTTTACACAGCAGCATTTACAGAACATGACTCAGAGAGCTCTCTGAAAAATACAATGGAAATTCTTGAATGCTTGAATATCAAAAACCAAGAGAAAATTCTGGAAAAACCTCACAAGTATAAATAAACATAGAAGACAGGAGTTCATTACATTGTTCCCTGGATGTCTCCACATTGCCAAGTGTTTTAGTTTCCCCAAAGCTCCCTACAGACATCTGAACCCATCTGGCAGGTATAATAGAAAGCATGCTGCAAAATACAAAGCAGGATGTTAAGCTTTCTGGTTAATTGAAAAACAAAATAAGTCACCCAAAAATTTCTTCTTCATGTTGTAATTAGAAGAGAGTTATTCAAGCAGAAGATAATTTCATGTTTTACCATGTGTACACAAGCCCTGGATGGAGGAAAAACATTGATTGTCTGATTGTCTGGCAGGTAATCTGGTTGTTTTAGCTGGTTCTATGAGGTGATCCAAATGATTGCAGAGCAACAAGATTCTGAGGAAACACTTAAAAATCTGCTTCTCTCTACTTGTCTTTAGAAGTAAAATCTAAGTCTCACCTATACACCATATGGTTTTAGGTACATTTATCAATATCATATCTCTAGTACAGGGTACAGGGTTACAAAATTTTTGTGCATGTACAGCTACAAGCATGCTTGGAACTTAGTGATCAGTAAAAGGCAAAAAACCAACAAACAAAAAACAAGGCAGCTAAACAACTCAGGTCTAATAAACACAGGAAGGCATACTGATAGAAAGAACACAATTTTTGTATAATACATTGGAGCATGTGCTTATGCTGTTAAGAATTTACTAAAACACTGCTGAAATATAACAACCAACTGTACATATATGCCCAGACCTCTGGAATGTGGACTAAGGTATGCTTTCTTAACCAGCTCTTGAACACATGCTTTTGCAAATCCTACTACAAAGAGGAGAGCACAGGTTTATTGGGGGCCCTAAACTGCCAAGTGATTAATGGGAAAACCCAGTATGAGATCCACAACACAGACTGAAGCAGAGGAATTAAAAGTAAAAGCAATTTGAAGAGTTAAAATAAAAATTATTCCATCAATGTGAGTATCATTTTGTAAATGTCTTATAGGTAATTATGAATTACAAGATTATGTTTCTTCCAGCCGTTGCAGAATACAAATTAAATGCTATTTTGTGCCTACTGCTATAACCCCAGGTACCTCAGATTTTCAAGAAAAAAAATAAAATGAAGGAAGGAAAACAAAATGATATTTCATGCACCTTATATACATACCAAAAGGTAAAAAGCAGAAAAAGGCAGAGATCATTCCATGAGGCAGAGAATTCATGCTGAACCCCTCCCATGTTATTGCTGAACTATATTACGTGTATGGGTATTGTTACACACACACAATCCACTTTATTATTTCAGGCTTTACAGGAGCTTTTTTGGGATGAAATTCAAATATTTTTAAGCACATTGCTTTAGACAAAGTTCAGCACAGCAAGAAATGAGAAGGCGGGAATCCACATTTATATTCAGAGTAGCTTGTCTCAGTTCATCCCATTAGACCTGCAGTATCATTTAGCAAGAAATCCAAGTGCCACCTTTGTCTTGGGAAGTTGTTTCCTCATATTAAGAGAAAGATGTCATGCAAAGTTTGAGATGATGGCTAAGGGACAACTCAATGCACTGATTACTAATTACCTAATCAATATTGCAGACAAAGAAGGTAGGGATACTGTAAAACACATGGTTTGCACAAATTCTGCACTTTTTCTCTCAAGGAAGGAGGCAAATTGTTCTGCTTGTGAAGAAACCAAGAGAGAAGCCAAGGAAACATTAGCACAACAGTTACTAGCAGAGCCCAGAAGACCTCAAGAGAGAGGTCTGTGTATGCAAACTAAATATATTGTGCGTATAGCACCTCGAATACCATCTTATTTTGGTCCTAAAGTAGAAATCACATGTGACAGTTACTCCTGGCAAATAAGGCCCACTTCAATTTGGGGCAAACACATTTCAGATAATTCTGCACATCTTATTCATAAGCATTACTGGACTGCTACAAGGCCTTACAGAGCAGCCTTGCCCTTTTCTCTCACTGCATCAGACTACTGGGAAATGTGTAATCAATCCCCTCTGGACATGCCTGAGTTTAATCAGTGGTGTCTGGCCCAGCTCCTTCAATCACCTGTCTTGATGTCGTGATACCTGATCAGCACCATGGAATAGTTTCTTGTCTGGGCAACTGCTCAAATTACCTGCTTCGCAAATTGGAGAACCAATATGTATCATTGAGGCTCATTTTTCTGACGAAGATGGTCTGTAAACTCAGAGATGTCAAACTGACTACCCATCTCATTTTTCCTTCAGCATCACCAAGTCTGCTTGGTACTGTGTACTGTGTTTCATCTTTTGGCAAATGTTTTTATAGGATGGGGGAAAAAGTATGCCTGCAGTGGTGTTTGGACTCATAGATGTAACAATATTTTAAGCTATGTTTTGGGTACACCTATTCAGCAATTAGGCATCTAGCACTGCAGTTCAGTGACTGTTTCTTAACTCAGCATCATTTTTACTAGCAATGAAATCCTACCACCTGCAACAGTAACTGTGAAATTTTTTCTGAGGGACAAGGATAGGGAAGATGTGGAACAAATCACGCACACAATACCCAGAGAAAAGACAAGTTAAATTCTCCTGTAATGGATTCAGAGGTTTCAAGACATAAAATTATTTTAATGGTCAATAAAATTGAGAAAACATTGGTACAAGGCAAGCCCTCCTCTCTGAGGTCTCCTTATAGCGATAGTACTTCCATGAATCAAATATATTAAAGATTGCTAATGCTTATTTTTCTTGCAGTATAAGAAATCCTTGAATGTTCCCGATGGCACTGCATCATGACACGATAACATCACTATATAGGTGGTCTATAACATCCCTAATGAAAGCATTTCTGCTTTTACCCACAGTTTAAGGTTATGAGAGAACTACAATTGTCTATCTATTGAAGTTCTTACCAGCTTTAAGAATTTTTTTGGTACATGCTTCCTGTACGTAACCCTAGCTCTCATGCTCTGCAGCTCTGTAAATGGTGGTATTTGTGTCTTTCTACTTGACTTTATCCATTCACAGGTATTAAGGCTCAGGTTTCGATTCACTTAGACTGCTAGTGACATGCAGAACTGAAGCACAGTGGTATCAGTCACTGAACTGTTGAGCTGGAGGTGCACATATTTGTGCATCATTGCCAATTCCCTCTAACCAACCCGAACTACTTACGTTGACTGTAGTTACAGGAGCTTAGATTGCAAAAAGTGTGTGTTATTTATGACTTGATGTAAGGCAAAAGTAACACCCTGACCCTTTTCCAGTTTGACATCTAGACGCTTCAAGCATCAGTCTCACTCTATGAGAAGTCCACTTGGGGCAGGAGACAATAGCATGGGCAAGGCCTGCAAGTAGCAGCACTGAAGACTAGGATAAGGATTGATTTTGGACCTGGACAGAGCTATGAGGCTGTTTGAATTGACCACGTGAACACAGCTCCCTAAACGAGAAGGGCCTAGTAGTCACCATTCTGAATAACTAGCGAATTTGATAGAATGCAAAATGTGTTTTTCAAGATTATCATAAATAGCAGTAAAAAAAGGGGATATGTTACAAAAAAAATTCCAGTAAGAGAGCAGTGTGTGAAGATTACACATCTGCATCCAAGCCCTAAAAAAACATTGTGAAGTTAAAACACCCCTAAAGCAGAAATTATTATTTGGGAAATAGGAAGGTGTGGAAGAGTTGTTTTCTTTAGGTATTAGTAGTTAAACACTCAGTCCAGTATTCTTAAAAGTCTTTTAGGGTGAACCTGTTACTCCTCTCAGCAATTGATTGGCTGCCATGAGAATTTCTGACTTCAATGCTAGTGCTGGAGAACAAACAAACTTTTGCCATAATTCTAAGTGTTAGGATGTGGGATTTTAAGTATGTCAAAAATTATAATCTAATCAAAAGAAAACATAGGACATTTAGCCAACACCATAGTATTTAAAACACTCATCCCTGAATAACTCTCTCCTGATGAATCAGTGGGGAAAATTCTTTATTTTAAACGAGTATTTTTAAGTGAGCAGGAGGAAGAAAGAAAAAAAAAAGTCACAGAAGGAATAACAGCTTTCCATTAATTTTCATGGACATTCACTCAGAATCAAGGTAACCATTAAAAAAAAACCAACCACAAACATACACAAAACCACTGATTATTATCTTATGTTACACAAGCTCCTTGAGCTTGAAAAAATGACAGTGTTTAGGAAGCTCAAATATTCACAATTCTACCACAATTCAGTGTGATCTACTAGTTCTGCTAAGGAATCATGTTGCTTTAGTTGCAGCTTGGTAATAAAGAGTATAGGGCAAGGTTTACTAGGAGGTTTCATAAGCAGAAAAATGAGGCCATGAGATATGTGAGAACTTGATTCAATCTGGTGTGGTGAAGAACTGAAAAAAACCCACATCCCTCATTCTGCACAAAAACCTCTTCAACAACCCTTGTTTTTAAAGCAAAAAATTTGTACCAAATAGCCAAGTTCAAATTATTTACCTAATAAAGTGTTTGGTTGCTTTTTGATCAATCCAGAAGTTTATTTGCCTGCATTGACTCATAATAGTCATGCCACTTGTCTACCAACCCTCATAAACAACCCTCCTACTACTCTCAAGTAAGCTTGAGTCTACCTCCTTCATGCGTTGTTTGAAAGAAAACATTCCGCACAAACTTTTCCCAAACTGAAATTTCTTTAAAGAGCAGTATCTGACATTTTCATATTCCATCCATCAGACCACGACAGAAGGTAATTTCCTCTGGTCTTCCTTTCCTATCATTCAATTTAGTAATGGAAAATAACATTTAGACGAAAGACAAAATCTGCCAATCTCTGCAAAGAAGAAAAATAACAGCTCACAGAAACCCTCCTTTTCATGGTAAAGGGAATTTCTCATCTATTTCTCTTTAACGTCACACACTTCCTTCAACTCCTCTCAACTCTGTTTTCTCATCAGGTCCTTCAGGATTTTGTCTTAAGAAGAGAAGGAAAATAAAACCCAGACTAACCATCCAATCTTTACTTGCCCTCTGCTTCCTTTGGAAGAAATTCTGGCCTTTACTTGACGCCACGCTTGGCTGCCCAGATGCCAAGGCTGCGCTGGTCGAAGATGTCTCCTCCAGGGTATCACCTCTGACCCCCTGTTGTCCTGTAGCAGCAGCAGCAAGCAGAGCTGAAAACTGCACCTCAAGCAGTGCTTAAATG
>WEKY01017815.1:0-15180 GCA_013390045.1 Picathartes gymnocephalus | reverse complement strand
TCTGGGAGTCTGAAGCTAATAAAGATTTTGCACTGACAGGGAGATGTTTGGAATCAGGCCCTGAATGTGATTGGAGAAGTCAAATTCTGATCAGTTCAAGAAAAAGCAATCTGCAGAAAAAATATTGCACTCCCATATCAAGAGACACTTTAATCCTTTCACAGTCTGTTTGGACTCATGCCATTTCATTTGACTCAAGAAAATCTACCATTAAATAGGTGTTACTCAAATAGAAGTTTGTTTTGTTTTGTTTTCCGGCATATTACTGTTGATCCTTTCCATTCACAATTTTCAAATCCTTTTAGATGAGTAAATTGCTCTCAACAGATTAAATTTTCCTGGTGTTTTCTCTACAGAGATTTGGCAGATCAATTCTTCATAAGATCAGTGTCTTGCCCCAACAGATCTCCAACTCAATATATTAAGTCAGTGAATGCCAAAAAAGAAACATTCACTAAACTGCTTTCTTGATGCTCTCTGTTCTAGAGGTTGATGGATTGAAGGTGTGATACAAACTTGCAGTCAAGCCCCGTCAAAGTAAGCAAATGTATCTGCTTTTGATGAATGTCTTGATTACATAATTGCAAAGCATTAGTTGCTATTTTCAGATAATTTTTCCAGAAAGAAGGCTTGTCTTCTTGGGAAAGGAGAAAATAAGAGTATTCTAATTTAAAAAAAATGTTATTAGCTAACTAGAACTTTAAATTCCAAGCCCAGGTACATAAATGGAGTCAGCAAAAAATTTGCCATTAAATATACTGATTTCCTGATAAAATTTTTCAGTTTTCAGAGCCTTCATCAGAGCCTAAGTTATCTAAACATATATCAAATCAAGACAAGAGCAAAGAAATAAACAATTGTATTATAGCAGGATCACTAGTAAACCATAGAAAGAAAAAGAAAATATATTTTGCCAGATTTTGACCTGAAATTTTCTCTCTCCTACCATTTTCTGAAGGAGCAACCAACTGTAACTTCTATAATATCTTCACAGTAAGGACTCCTCATAAAATTGAGAATACATGTAATAATTTGGAGGCAAGAGTGTACATTCAGTCTATTTTTAAAAAGTAGCATGAAAAATCTTTGCCACTAAGCAAAACAACTGATTCTGGGGTCGTTATGAATTGCCAGCCATGGTTTATTTTCTAGCACTATCATCAGACATGTGGCACACATGTGACTTGCTGACCTTGGAGAAAATACATTTTGCAACACTAAAATCACAGAGAAAACTAGACTGCAAGATGGGAAAAGCTATGAAGTGGGTATTGGTGCGTGGAGTTTGACTATTTGCCCTCAGAAAAGAGTTCTGTTGGAAACACAGAGATACTGAAGCTGTCGTATTTAACTGAGCATCTGGTCTGTTTCCTCCATTCTCTTTGTGAGAGTCTGGAAGTCTAACATGCTGAGGCAATAAAACCTCTCATTCTATCAGCTTCTGTATAGGAAAGCTGAAACCTTTCAGCATGAATGAAAGTAATGAGCAGATCAAAGGGTGATCTGCTAGGAACAGGATGGAAATACAAGACACGTATCACACACATGAAGTCTCTGTGTGTAAACTTTCACTGTACTTCACTGTCATGGGCTGGCTGGCTGCATAACATGGATTCCAAGGAAAGCTTTTGATGTGAATCAATTCTCTCAGACTTGTACACAGTGGCCATCTGCCGAAAAAGAGGAAGAAAAGAAAGGAATTATATTTATGCACGTGCATCAAGAACATGCAAAGCTCAAACTTGGCAATCACCCACTGCTGATTTCACCCAAATTTTAGAGAGTAAATGCACAGAGAATTGTGCATTCCCTGTTAACTGTAAATTACTGCTTTCAGCTAATGCTTTTTGGACAGTGTCTTGCACAGTAAACAGCCAGGATGAAATATCTATCTGCCTGAGTAGTGTCACAATAAAGAGGAGAGTGAGCAGCTCTGGCTTTCACACAGGAATTGTGCCATTTATCAAGAATGATGCATCCTGCCACTCAGTTTTATTCTCAAACTTTACAGCAGCAGCTCCTGGTCAGGGGTACGAAAGACTGAAGATAAAAGAATCATTATGTTTTACTCTGCAGCTAAAAAGAGATAAGTCAGCAAAGCAAGCCCAGTGAAGAAAATGAATGTGAATATTGCAAAGCACATGTGTCAAAACTTAGTCTACTTTTGAAGGAAAAACTCAAAATAAGTGACACTTGATAGTTCCAAGAGATCATTTCTTGTGTAGGCCACCAGCAACCACTTTCCTTATGGGAGCCATTCTATTCTGACACGGTATTTAAGTGTCAGAACTAGGCATTAAGTCACTACCAGTAAGGATGCCAGTGTTTCTCTATGGGCAGAACCAGGACATCATGACTCCTGACTCTACAAATTACCCAGGGGGTCCATAAGCAACGCTGGTTCATTCTTAGTGAGAAACCTGTTCTTTTCACAAGCAGAAATGTCTCAGGTACCATGGACATGCAGTTCCAGACTGTCCTTCTTTATGTATTTCAAAAACCCAGGGAAAAAACCATAATTAATTATATTATCTTTGTTTATTGCCTGCTTGTCAACCTATGCCCCAATTAATGAAACTGATACATAGGGAATCTTCTTTCATGAGTGACTAGCTCTTAGGTTAATTTGTTCCTTCCTGGGAGCATCACTGAGCTGCCTTACAACTTCATTCACCTCTCCCCTCCAGTCTGCTGCAACAGCTGCAAAAAACTAGCTTCTTGCGTTTTCCAAATACCAACCTTGGATTATGGACACTTTCACTTTTTTTTCTGTAGACCTTGGGGTTCTTTCACCTTATGTCCATTCAAACGGTAAATAACAATATAATATTTTGGTTTGGATGCTGTGGATGTGCAAGATGTTCAGGCCATGACTGGATGAGATCATTTGAATTCTCCATATAGCTGGGTAAGCCATCCAATGGAGACCAAACACAGCTTTGACTCTTCAGCCCAATCTGGTAATGTTGCAGCTGCATTCTGCTTCTCTGACTCAATACATATTGTGCATCAGAAAAATGGAAAAATTATGCAGCTAATTCCTGAACTAGCCAACCTCTCAGTTTTCTGGCTGATCCTCTAATGCCTTACTCTTTCAGTCTTTTTGGAGCTATCAACAAAAACATGAGAAATAACCCTAGCTCTGACACTATCATCTACATCTGCTTCCACTAGAACAAAAAATTCTCTAGGCACACACAGAGGGACTAATTAAACTCCTGTGTCATTTCCTTTGAAACTGTCACACTGCATTTCTTATCTTGTATTCATTCAACCCCAGTGGTGGTGCAGTAATATTAACAGGGTTCTACTTAAGCAATAATACCATCAGACAGACATGATGAGATCACCTATACCCTGAATTGCTAGATTGAAAACTGAAGACCAGGGACACTCGTCAAGAAATTCTTGTTAGTGTATAAGAAGCATTGGAGTGCCCAAAGGATATTATAAGTTAGTGTTTTTTGTTATGGGAAGAAGTTGAAATCAAAAAGAATAATTAAATAAAATAACGTGGGGCTCATAGGTTTTATACCAACATTAGAGTTCCAGATTACAAGAGAGGCCACCCTGTCTCTGAGCAGAGGCATATCCAATTTTACCTGCTCTCTGCTAGTGATGGGAAATCAGTGTCTTCAGACAGGTTACAGACCGGAGCCTGTGGCTAAGGATTCCTCAAACATTCCTGCAGCTGCTGGTGATTCAAAGATAATATCCTTGTAGTAGTCCAGATCCTAAAGCCTTTACAATACATGAACATAATAAAAATGTTCTGAAATTATTCCTTGAGACTAAGAAACCACAAACTTCCTGCAATAATTCACATTTAATTTTACTATTTATCTAGAAAATGCACATAGAACCACACGCCACTTCTGCATTTGAGCTTTTGAGGAATATCTCCATGCTGACTGTGCTCTGTGAGTTTACCACTGCTTTATACTCACATCAGCATAACCGCAATGTGTTTGTTAACAAATTAAATATTACAGAGACAGAAGTAGTCACTTCTTTTTTTTTTTTAATTCATTTTTTCCTCTTTTTTTTTTCCCCTTTCAGGAGGATTGTTTACAACCATCCTATGGTGCATATAATCATACTAGGTGCAATATAAACACGGAGGTTGTGTCTGTTACTCTCTTCCTCCTTGTGAGAGACTGGTATGTTAATGGTTAATGACTCAAAACAGTCAGGCATCTTCAAAAGCAGTGAGTGCTTTGCTGACCATGCACAAAGTAAACATGCAGGTGCAAAGGAGGTGCACACCCACCCACTACCAGGCTACAAGCTCAGTTTTGAGCCAGGTAAGGGGAGAGGTCGACATGCAGATCCTGAGAGATGGGATAAGGCTTTTCATCATGCCACTGTCCTCCCTTCCACAGGCTCAAGTGTGAAAACTTCCCTCTGGAGGACATATTGGGACATTCCAGGTAGGTCTGAGGGTATTCATCCCTTGTGATGGACCAAAATTGTCTCAACCACACTGACATGAGGGGCAGTTGTCATGTGTAAGAAGGGATCATGAACCATCAAACACTACAGTGTGCCATGATCCACAGTGTTAAATCAGACAGTGTAAAACTCCCTGTCCCAGGGAATGTATCTGGACATTCCCACAGAGCCTGAGAAAATATTAATCCATTAAAGTTATTGTTTTGTGGGCTTCCTTTATCCCAGACAGATCAAGACCTTGACCATCACTTTGACCAATATCTTGTTGCTGGGTGCACAGGTGGTGATATCTTTCTACTCTTATCTTTTCTATTTCTTTCATTCTTTTTTTTCTGCTTATACATTTTCTTAAGTGTTATTTTTATGCTTTTATATTGTTACATCTCTAATCAAAATGGGTTCATTTTAAAATTTGCTGAGTACCTTATTCTACCTGAATGTTCTCAAGTTTTCAAGTAAAACCTTGTTACTGAACCTCCTGAGAATTTCATTGTTTCTCTCATGCACTGCCCAGAGTGAAACAACCAACCTTCCCCTAAACTCATGGAGCAGATGTGGACATAACCAATTTCTGTAACATCAGAACAAATCTGTGGCTATTCTTTTATCTGTTTCTTGTGAATCCAGATGCCTCTTGGGGACAACCTGCTTCTGTGCATTCCTATGCTTTAGATTACATGTTTTACAGTTTTAATCATGAATTTTACAGGGATCTGGTATACAACACCAAAGAGCTTTCTTATAGGATCAGAAGGTCATGAATTTAAATGTATTAAATCACAAACTGTTCTCACCTACTTTGAATGCTCTGAGGACACCATGAAGAGTAATCAGTAAATTATTTAACCATGTGCATAAACCGAAAATACAATATACGAAGGACTCAGAAATTTATTTCTGTGAATTTTACTGTGATGGCTAAAAACTATTAAATCAGTTTTAATGATGCAACCTAAGCTATAGAATTCCTAGGATTAACAAACCTGAAAAATTCTATTTCGAATGCTTAATGAAGTTACCTTATAATTTTTGCCTCCGTTTCCTGCTATATAAAATGAACTTATCATATTTTTTTGTGTATACTGAAAACACTAGACCAGAATAGTTTGAAGTTCTGAGTTTGCTTCCAGCTAAGTTGGTGACTGATTCTGATGTGAACATATTACTGAGGGTATTTGTGTATTCAACTTTGGAAAATAAAAACTAGTTTTGAAGTCCTTATAAGGAGAAAATAATAACTCTGCAATGGTGCAGCCATCTCACATTAGGATTGGTTACTACAGATCACTGCATAGTACAGAATCTCACTGCAAAGAGCCATTTGCTGACAGACTTACTGTGCATTGGTAAGCACAATAAGTAATACCATATCCAAGGTATTTTATATCCCTATGCATGGATAACTATGGAGCCAGCTGGATATCGCCACTTTGTATGTCTTGATCATCAGGGATTTCCAGCTGAAGTGACAAAGAGACATTCAGCAACGCCTTTAAGAAACATAAGCCTACTCCATTATAAGTTGGTTAATAATCAAAAATAATTATTGTTATGCTATTGGTCTCTGCATTAAATGAATACAAGATATACGCAGATCTCAATACCTCAATTACACATACAGACAAAGTAATCTGAAAATGGTTGAGGCCTCTGTTCTTTAATGAGAATGCTGTGGAGTATTGAAATACTCTTGGTGTGTTCTAATTCTGGCAGCATAAGTACAGTTTCTTGGATGAATTCCAAGTACATGTAAGTTAGAAAACCGTTGACATTATGTGTAACTGGACTTTATTTCAGCACAGGATAAAAGAATTCAAGCACTTATTTTTAGGCTTGCCATATTAATAAAGTAATAACACTTTTCAACATGGACAGCAAATACCTGTGTTGTTGAGGACTCCTATATCAGGATCTAGGCTGAATAAAGAAGACACAGTTTGATGAAATTACAATTTTAAATCTATTTGACACAGCTTCAAAGGGCCAAACACTGACTGAGATCTTAGCTTCCTAGAGCAGAATTCAATTTTCAGAAGAATTATAAGAATTTCCAATATGTATTCTGTTAAAAATAAATTAAAGAAATAAGTACAAAAAGACAGTAACAGCTCCCAACAATTACTGTGATGATTTTGTTCTAGTTAAGAATTCAATCACTATTGTCAGACACAGTAGTTTTTATAAAGCAGGGTCAAACCAACAGCTGTTTCAGAGATACTACAAGGGGCGAAACACAGGACAGGAAACTCTGGGCCAGGTAAAAATTCTAAGTTTAGATCCAGCTGCTGGAGAAGTTTATTTTCCTTCTTTACGTTCTACTTCTGGTATCATAGGAAACTGGAAAGTTGGAAAGGGCTCCAGACTCTGAAATATCAAATTCCTGGGACAATTGAACAACATAAGGTGTGGTTTGCCCCTCACTGAGGGCTGTGGTGTGTGCACAGGACCATGGGGGAAGCAGGGTTAAAGTTAAGAAAGAATAGAACATTTCCTTGACTCTGTAGGACTCAATGCGGATGAGCCACAAGGCAGTCAGTTCCTAGAGATGTTGCTAAAGGCCAAAAGTTCTCAGCATCTCCCAGGAAAGCTTAACACCACAGATTCCATCTTTTCCAGTCAATTGTAGGTTGTTTCACTGTGCATTTAAAATATAAATATATATGAGCTCCTGCTCCTAATCATGTAAATGAATCAATGTCCTAGGGAATACAAGGCTTCCCTCTTTCCACTTTTATTTCTCTTTTTTGTTTTTAACTGCTGTACATCTATTATCTGACTTTAAATGCATATAATCATAATAGGAGCAAAGCATGAAGTATTGAGCCATTGCCACTCAAACAAAAGATATATCTTCTCTCACAGGATAAAAACATTTACCTCCACTACTTTATAATACATCTCTCTGTTTTATCAAATCATTCGAAATAATTCCTTCCAAACAAAATCAATTTCTAATCTCTGATATTACCTGCTAGCTGGCTCCAGGTCTAGGAGGCCTTAGGATGCTGACATCCTACAGACTCTTCTCTGTTTTCAATTCAGACAGTAGAAGCTCTTTAAAAGTACCTTCCTCCTAAAAAATTAATATATGGATATGGACCTGATCATTGGAGGATTTATTTTACTTTCAAGTTTCTGAAGACACACAGAGTCCTTCTAATGGCAATTACATTATTAGAGGGAAAAAAACACCTGAGCAAATAAAACACCAACACATACACATTTCTTTCAGTGGGAAAATACGTGATTTTCCATTTACAAGAATTAGCTGGGAAGTGAAGACCCAAAAACTCCAGTTTCATCTACCCATATCAGATACAATTCAGACATAAAATCTGAGTACTACAACTTCACGTGCTCATGAGCAAGGATTTATGGACACGTTCTATTATTTCCTTTACTTCAGAAACTCTTGAATAACAACACTTCTGGTTCTCAGGCATTTGGAGCGAACACTGCACACATGGCATCCAGGTCCCCTGGGGATCTGACACACATTTGTTTTACTGTTGATAACATGTTCCCCATAACTTTAGGTGCTCCACACTGAAAGGAAGAACTTGGTCTGCATCTTCATGGAACACATAAATCTTGTGTCTCCACAAAATATCATCAGCGGAGAAGATTAACATGCAGGGACGAGGTAACAACACGAGAAGCAAACACACTCTGTTGGAGACAGATTCCACCAGGTCCCCTTCACTCACAGAGCTCCTGTGAGACACAAACCCACAACTTACACATCTGCAAAGGCAGAAAGAAAAAACATCCAATCTCACTTTTTTTGTCCTCGAGAAATACTGAAATTTTAATTCAAAAATTTTTGAGGTGTTTATCCACTGCAAAGGAAAAAATAACAACCAGTCACAGTCTCCACCTTGCTGCTGGCCGTCCTTGGCTGGAGTCCTGGAGCTTCACTGGGAGTTACCGGCACATGATGCTCTGTGCAGAGACAGCAGCCACTGCTACGCACGGCAACAGCTGGGCTGCAACATCCGCCTCTCATCGCAGTAACACTTCATTAAAAAACATAGAAAATGCTCAAAATATTTCCATGCTTCACAGCCTGTATCTGGTAAACTGATTAAAAAATTAAATGATCTGTTTTCTTCAGGTTTTCTGGATTAAATCTACATCATAAAGTGTGCAAGAACTACTTAAGTGACATACAAATCCCAAATTCGGCTGAGGAAATGTAATTAAGTGTTATAGTTATGAGCAGTGATAACGCTGCATGTTACAGCCTGGAAAAACATGGTTTGTATCTTCATTTTTTTAAGATATGTACGTTATCAGATTACACATCAGGCAGGCATGGGAACTGTGTGAGGGCATGAAATACTTATTGCAGCTTCACTCCATGGTGGAAGAGATGACTCCTAATGAGTTGCTACTTGATTCATCACCAGCTGAAACTGCAGGATTAAATATCAATACACTGATTTTTCATCGTGACTCAAATCCTATCCTGGGGTTGGAGGCAAAGTCCTCGCTGTCATTCATGGAACTTTCTGTGGACAGGGCATCAATTTGTCATTTAAAAACAGTTTCTAAGAGCTATTTAAAATGTTATCTTTCAACAGGCTAAATGAACTCATTCACTTGAAAAATAGTTTAGAACAACTTTTGGAAATCTTTGATTTGCTATTTCAGCTAAGTAACGTACAAAACCAAAGTGCATCCTCAACTCCCTGTCAAGGGCTAAAGAAAACAACTGTGATAGGGACAGATCTCTTAAAATAAATAAATCAAAAGTGACTTCAATATGCCATTCAGCTCATCAAGCAGACTGTAGCTGATCTTTCCAATTTAGATCAGGAAATCTTTTCTTGGTTATTGCTCAGATCTTTACATAAGAGATGTGTCATTTTCTGAGGAAATAAAGAGGTACATACCAAAAGGTTGAAAATAATTGCAGATTTAAAATCTAAAATCTCCTGTTTCTAGTGGCATTGTTGCCAAAGTAGCTTGTGAGGCCCCTGTTACTCCACCACTGTCAGTCGTGAGGGTTAATAGTAATGTAATCCCTGTACAAACTCAGCTTGGTGATCTGCATCAACTGGTGCAAGACGGATTACTACTGGGTGCAGAGTCCTCTTCCTGACACACCAGATCTGGAAAATCACTGCAGTTTCATTCTGGAAAATCATTGCAATTTCTGAGTCTCCAAAGAAAATTGTTTAATTGTGCATATTGTTATAAATTACTCAGATCCTGAATGGGGAATGAGTTATAAAAATTATATTGTGAACAATAAAAAATTCACAGAGCAAAAGGGACACCTCTGTGACCATGGTCAAACACCAGAGGCTAGAACACAAAATGAGGGCTTTGCCTTTTATACCAGTGGCATTGCATCAGCTTGATGCATATTCATTTTGATTTTGCGTAGTCTCACCCTATGTCATCACTGTAGTTCCCAGGGTTATCATTGGTTGAAGTTCTGCTCATTTTAAGGTCATGTCTCAAAGGTCTGGCCAGCAACAGTCTGTCCAATGTAAACTCATAAACCCACATTACAACACACAAAACCAACCTCACAAGAACCAGCCTCACAACTAGGCCATTGCAACAACAGCAACCACTCTACAACACATCTCATTACCTTAATATTGATAACATTATAATATTTAATTAATAAGTAATATAAATTCATATAATAACCAGCGATAGCCAGCTTCCATTAACTTGCTTCTCACAACATTTCTGTCAGTGATATAAAGCTCACTTACTATTACACTAACTGTAGTAGTTACATAAATTAAAAGGGAGTGCCTAAGAATTTAATTTCCCTCCCCAAATGTGACACAAGATTTGAGGAGGAAAATGGCAAGAAGAAATTGTGCAGCTGATTCCCTGGAACCCATTTTGGCCAAGCCATTCAGCTTATCTGCCCATCTAGTCTCAAGATGAATAGAAGAAACTGAATTTGATCACATCCTGACAGTGTGTGATGGGAATGAAGGGAAATGGGTGCAGATAACCCCACACAACTATGATGCTCTTCAGGGCAAAGGCATCTCCGGCTCTTGTGTCTTGATTTGGCACAGCCTGGTTTTTTGGTACTAGTGGGATAGGGCCACAGAGGTAGCTTCTGCAAAAAGCTTCTGGAAGCTCCCTCCATGTCTGAGAGAGCCAATCTCTGATGTCTCTGAAGATGGGCATGTGGCTGGCCCACTTACAGAGGTTGGTAACACCTCTCTGATGACATATTTAAGAAGAAAATCAAAACAGTGAATGGGCAGTTTTTTTCTGAGGGGTCGCAGGGCAGAACTGCTGCAGCATCCCAGCACAGCCTGCAGCGATGCACCGTTGCGGCCACCACCATCTCGGTGTGGCCCATGGTGAGCTCTGCCGGCCTGGCCGCCCCTGGCCAGCTGCACTGTGGGTGGAAGGGCAGGGGCAGTGGCGGTGGCTTCCCCTGCCCGGCGCCCCACATGAAGGGAGGCGTAAAATGGCACCAGCGCCGCAGCGGCCACCACTGCCCTCACTGTGGCACTGGGGCCGCCTGGCCAGCAGTGAAAACATGGCGGGCAACTCTCTGATGCAGAACTTAGATGAGATCGACCTCTCAGTGCTGCAGGATCCTGCAGGAAATTTTAAATTAGTGGAACTTGTTGGTTATGGAACCTATGAGCAGCAGTTTTTCTTCTAGTCAGAGAAGAGGAGGAATTGAGGACATGTGAGGGAGAACAACAGGGCAGCACCAAGGTCAGTGGAGAAGGAGGGGGAGGAGGTGCTCCAAGCCTCCTCTGCAGGCCGTGGTGAGGACTATGGTAAAACAAACTCTCCCCCAGTAATACATGAAATCCATGGGGGATACAGAGATCCACTCACAGCCCATGGGAAGGGTGCTCATGCCAGAGAAGGTGGATGCCAGAGAAAGCTGTGATCTAGTGGAAGACCCGAATAGAAAGAGAGAGTGCCTTGTTCCAGAAATAGAAAAGGCCCTTACTTCCAAAACTAGAGCAGCCTGTCCTTAAAAGTCTGCACCCCGTGGATGAGTGACCCATGCCACAACATTTCTGGGAATACCGTCTGCCCATGCAAAGGACCCCACAGCAAAGCAGAGGAGAGACCCCTCTCCCTGAGTGAACAGAAGTTCTCGAGTGACAAACTGACCAAAACCCAGACTCCCCATATTGCTGCACTGTCGGTGGGAAGGACGCAGGAGCTGGGGGGAAAAAGGTGTTTTAAGGGCCTATATTTCTTCTCATTATCCTCCTCTGACTCTGTTAAAAATAAATTTACATTATACCTTTAAATTTTGACCTGCCTTGATCATAGAGTGTTTTTCTCCTAGTCCTTAACACATGAGCCCTTCTTTAATTTTTTTCCCTCTTCTCTGCCCAACTATAGCAGAAGAGCAGAACGACTTCTGTGGGTGTCTGTCATTTGACTAGTGTAAAAACCACGATAACTTGGAACTGTGTCTCCCCACTGGACAACCTGTTTCTCCTGATAGCCTGAACCCCATGAGGACTTTGGGGTACATTTTTCATTTAAAAAAGTATAAATCACTATAGTAGGTACAGTACCAACAGTACCTTATTTTTAAGTAAACCATGTGACTGGGACACACTGGGACTGATTCCAGTCTCCCACAAAGAAGTCAAATGCCATCAAGGTGTCACAAGGTTAAGTGAGGGCAGGATGGATCCAGTACCCTACATTTTATTTATGGTATATTTGTGTTGCATATAAATTGGCACCAGTATGAGGAAATATGAGCATCTCAGCATCCTTCAGTGCCAAATGCAGACATGATGCAACGTAGTCATTTTCTCAATTCAACATAACATACAATATGCCACTCTCCATCAAGCTACAGCAACTGAAATGTGCTTCAGACCAATGGAAAATATCCCTAAAAATAGCTAAGATGTTTCTGGGCAAAAGGAGAGGTATTCAAAATTTCCTTGAAAATGTTCCCACCTGGATTTTCTGGAACAGCAACATGATCGCCCAGTGACAGGAAGCTCACTGTTAAGGAGCTGTCCCCTCCGTATTACCCTGCTTTTCCAAAAGTGCTGCAAACATGGATTGTAGCAGTTCTTTAAAGTACTGTACATGAAAGCTACTCTCTAAACTGTTTAAATGCTCCATTGTGAAGCACTGTGTCAGTGGCTTTCTGCTTCTCAAACAACTTCAGATTGTATTATAATAGTACTATTCTCATAGAGATCATTTTCCAAATAAAACACAAAAATTGTCACATGAGAATCTTCTAAACCGTGTCAAGGAAAATAAACACCCACTGCAGAGGGACTTGCTTATTTTGCTAAGGCATTTTATGGTGTATTAGCATAAAAATACTACTTCTGTCTTTCAGGTTCACCCACAGCAATGTTTAAGAGTGTTAGATGTGTTATAAATACAAATAATTTTGGCAGCATGACTATTTATTAATGCATATTTGCAAATTTTCTATGCCTCTATTCAGCCCTGACATACATCCTGTGCAAATTACAGAATTTTCATAATTGAAAGCTAAGGAAAGGTGGTTCTTCCACTTTGCATGCATGCCACTAGCACACACGTACAAGTCACTAATAACAAAGCATGTTCTGCCAGGTCTTGGCTTCCCAGAAGCTCATGGAGGTCCTGAAGAGGTGTATCCAGGAGCTGTCTCATTTTCCTGATGGATCTGCGTAGAAGCAGAGCATTGGTCATGTCAACCCTCCCTGGAAACTGTGTTATCTGTTATGGGATAGTCTTACCCCACATCCTCCCTTCCTTCCTTTTTTTGCAAGTACCCTTGCTGTCATTCTCCACGGGCCTGTTCTCCCCATTACATCGTCAACCACCTTCACCACAGAGTAAGAGATATGCCCAGGACTTCCCCAGAAACCAACAGCAGGAGAGAAACTAAAACCCAGATTGCCAATAATTTAAACAGTCGCCTTTATCTCTTGAGCCATTCTCGTCCTCATCCTCCTTGGTGCCACTAACCCACCATGCTTTCCTTCGATACAAAGCCATCCTGTCATGAAAGCTTCTGCAGGCATTTTAGTAGGTCCCTGGGTGGAGCAAGGTCTCCTTGCAAAGATCCTTTCATG
Organism: Picathartes gymnocephalus; assembly: GCA_013390045.1. Lineage (NCBI taxonomy): Eukaryota > Metazoa > Chordata > Aves > Passeriformes > Picathartidae > Picathartes > Picathartes gymnocephalus. The sequence continues at coordinate 1,669 of WEKY01017815.1, read as the reverse complement.
AACAAGACTCATGGATACAGCCAGGATGGATGAGAGGATTGCTGGAAAACTCAATTTTCAGTCATAGTCTCTTTCAGGTTCAGATAGCTTCACTGCAGAACGTAAAAACCTTACACAAGACTAAGGATAAAAGATTCCGTTTTTATGGTATTTTAAACTTATATTTCATTTTCCAGCCTGCAGTTGGCTTGAACTGGAGCCACAATGCTTGTGACACTCCCAACACAAAAAGGAAATACAAAATGTGACAATTCTTAAAATGTGTATCTTGTTGTGTAACAAGTTCCCCGTGTTGTAGATTAAACTAAAGGGAATAGGAGTCATAACATGGGGATTATATAGAATTTCACTTTGTGCTGTGGCAAGAAGTTAATGCCTGCCTTGTTTTAGTCAATAAGTAGAAAAGATATTCGGCAGGAGCATAACACATTGCTTAGCTGACTGGAAAATGCAGGCATATGTGAAACAAAGATTTTCTTGTACAATTAGAGAAAGCTAATAAGAAAAAAGTATGAGGTACTCCTGCCCCCCATCTGTTCCACAGAATCTAAGGCAGAACTACTAGCACAAGTCCTTATAATTTTATCAACACTTTTCTACTTGATGTCCCTCGAGATACTTCATACTAAAGAATCTACCTGAACACCTTAGACACACACAATTCAATATCTTGGTTATTAGCACTCTTTTTTCTTTTCGTGCTAGTTCCTTACATCTATACCTTGATCACATTCCCATGTGTGTCTTATAGTCAAAATTCTGTTAACAATAAATGAGATCAAGAGCTGGAAATCACACTTTTTCCCAGTTGTTTCTGTTTAACAGAGAGAAGCACAAGTAGATGGGAAAGCTGATATCAGAGGGAAAGCAACCAGGTGTGTTTAGCTTGGGCTTTTTGGGTTTTTTAACTGGAATTCACTTTTCATCACATCCTGAAGTCAGGCAATAGCCTAAAACCTAAAAGAGGTGTTGGACCCAAAGTTTGGCATGAAGACTTTCAAGCTTTGCATGGTTGTTTACACATGGATGATTTCATCTACCCATCTGAATCCCAGCAGCTGCCGCTTAGTTACCTGTTTAAGTCTTCAGAGCCTGAATTGTCTTTAGAGTCTAAATTGATTGAATCAAACATCTTGTGCTAGAATTTGTATTAAATTGTCATGTACATTTTCTGTTGTCTCAGACTGCAAACCCTATGGAGTTGATGTGTTCTTTTTCTCTTTAACAGGTATTTTGAATCAAGCAATTCTCTAGCTATTGAGTATGTGCATTCAAAACAAGCATAATATATGTTACTGATTGCCAAAAGTACCTGAATCCTTTGTCTTACACCAGCAATACAAAAAGGAGAACAATAAACAATTGTTCAACTGCAGGAAGCAAGCCTAAAACAGTAATATTTTGCATACTTATACTACCAGCTGAATGGGTAGGGACTGAATTAGCAGAACCACACCTGAAGGAATTCACACAGAAAAAACAAACAGTTATGAACATTTTTTTCTTTTCTTTTTTTTTTTTCTCCTTAAGTCTAGGAAAATCAGGCTGATATGAAATGAGGTGGGAGTCCAATTCCCATTTCCCCATGGTTACACAATCAACAACAAAAGTTTGATTACCTCTTTATTTCAATAAATCTTTCATTAGGTGGTGTTGGGGGTTGGGTTGT
>WEKY01017812.1:34591-51204 GCA_013390045.1 Picathartes gymnocephalus | reverse complement strand
AAAACCCACTGTATTTTGGCAGTAAAAAAAATCATTAGAGGCTTCTTAGCAGGATACAAATTTACCTATGCTAATTGCCTGTGACTCTACAGGAGTCTATGGCCTGATCTCAATCTCCCTTGGATATTGCTCCCAATATGATTAGACTAAAGCTCCCAGTAGTGCTTATGCTTATTATACAAAGAAAATAATTGGCCTCAAGGTGCAAAGTCACATGCAAGCTTTCATTCCTGTATTAGGTTTTGAAAAAGTCCCAGTTTAGGAGTGGGGTTGCGTACTTTAAATTTAAATAGGTTGAATACAAGTTTCCCATACCATGTCACAATGTAGATTTTCTGCATCAATTACTGAAGTAGACCAACAATAAGCACATTGACTTTTAACAACATGAGGCATCCACAAAGTTAAGTATTCAGTGTTTAACACAAGTTAAAGTAACAGTGTATCATCAGTTCCTAGTGAAAAAAATATAGGTAGCAAATCAAGAATCAAAAATTCTGTCGTATATGAAGGGTGCAAGAAGAGAGAATGATCCTAAGATAGAAATGAGAAGCCTGATTTCTTGGGCAAGATTTGAGATTATTAAATAAATGGTGATAAACACTTTCATTAAGCACAAAACGTTTAATTGCAGTGAAGAGCAATCACTGACTAAAATATGAGTGCCTTAGTATTTTTAAAATCTACAATGAAAATAATTTAAAACCAGAACAACTTACCACAGTCAACAGTAAAACTTTCGTTTTCACGGACAATATCACATCAAAGCCTGATCCATTCACTACATGAGAAGTTTGTACTGAAATATTCTACACCAGCCACAAAAGGTTTTATAAATAGAAAGAGTAAAGCACTAGAGTTTCAAACTGGTCATGCTCAAAGCTGATTTTTATACATCTTACCAATAAAACATTTCTTGATGAATAAAAAGATAATTAAACAAAGGCTCTACGTTATACTGAAACAAAGTTAATTGGATCCTAGCCTTTTTTCCCCATTGCTCAAAATTATTTAGAAAAGTAGGAAAAAAAAATATGCTTTCTCTAGTGTCTGTCCCACTGCAATCATTAAAGTCAAATATTCCTTTGAGACACAGGCATTTACATACCCATTGTATATTTCATACAGGTTGGGAAAGGTTCCATTCACTGCTACGTCAGACCCAGGCCAGAAGAACGTCCCTGCTCTCAGCCCTTGGTACATGGCTGTGAGCCAAATCTGCCGGAGAACATTCACCATCATTAGTGCCAGTCACCGAACCAGCTGAGAGACTGCCAGGCCCATGGCCACCCTCACCAACTCTGCACCCTTCAGCAAGATCAGAAATCAATGGTTTCATGGAGCACTCCAGACAATCTTGCCTGCCATCGCATTCTGCAGCCCAGATACACCTTGTAAGCTGACTCCTTGTGGCAAACAGTCACATCCCTGCTGCTGCTACACCACGGAGAGCCAGGACAGAGGTAGGAACCATCAGTAGAAATGCAATGGTAGAACCACGGCTGAACACCAGAAAGGGTAAATGTCTCAAGAACAGTGACACAAGAAGGGGTGGGAATATTCCAAGGACCTATGTCCTACACACTCCTGACATATGGAAATAGCATTTGGTCAGCTCTTTTGATTTTAGTGTTGCTCTCATGGTGTACAGATTTATGCCTTCTGCATAACTCTGCCTAACTCATATATTCCTCTATTCTCAGTGGCTGGCAAATTCTACACCTGTGTCTTCTTTCTGCACGGAAACAAACAAACAAAACAAAACAAAAAAGGAAAAAGAACTTCAGTCTTCCCCACATACTAAAGTGTTGCATCTGGTCCCTTGCTACTCTTCAGGCTAGCACTCACCCAAATTTTTCAATGCCACTTCATTTTCATGGTCGTCTCATCAGTTTTGCTATAGGTGTATGATTGAGCTGAAACAACTTCTTTTAAAACCACATCTTTAGACTTACGAGTAACTTAAGCAGAGCATAAACCTTTATTAGTGCTTCTTATTACTCAAACTAACTGGTCTGTTGATTTCCTCACAGAACTTAACTGCAAGCCCTCTCATATTAAAAACAGACCAAAATCTGGTAGCTGTATTAGCTATTTTAAGCCAACATTCTCCTTGGGGAAAATTCCTTTTAAGTGCAACAAAATCTGTTACATTTTGTTTCCTTTGTTATTTTGCAGCTCTAGCAGGACAATTCCTAGTCGTGCTGAGTAACACTTCTTGGCTGACTTAGAAGTACCCTCTGTACTCTTTCAACATCACTATGCATCCAAGCGATATTAAGTAACACAACAAGGTGATGTACGTTCTCAGAAAGGTTTAATACTTACAGGCTGGCCTTGGTACCACTGGGGATTAAACTTCTCCTCACTTTTAAGGGTGAAGGATGCATTTCTTTTGGGGTCATACATCTTGTTATCAATTACACCATGAGATTCAGGATACAGCCCCTGTAATTGAGAGTATGCCTTGTTGCAGTGCTCTAAAGAAAAAGAACCTTCCAGCTACTCAAACATGTTCTTTAGACAAATATATCCATTGAATAGACACTCTACTGGTGACTTCTACTCCACCAGTAGTTCAGGACCCAAATTTAGCAGCATCACCTCTCATTGCTTCCAAGCCCTTCCTTCCAACCCTTATTTGCTTCTCAGTGAGATTTAAAAAAAATTAGGCACTCTCCTTTGGGATTGACACTGAAAGACACTGTATAAGTTCAGACATTTGTTGTATCTTTAGTGCCAAAAACAAAGCAATTACCTATGCCAGACCTCCATCACATAAGCAAAAGATCTAGCTCTAGAAAACCATTACATGAGCAGTGAAAGAAGTGCAGGCACTAATTCTTGGGTAGTTTTAGCAGACTTTGTGCTCTGTCTTTAAGCAGACCAGCTCCTTTTTACATTTATAATTTACATTTATAAGGTATAAAACACCACCACCGTTGCTACTTTTCACAAGAATGGGGAGTTGAGATAAAGCTCTGTACTGTACACCGCACATGGCTGCAGGGCATGATTAATGCCTCTTAGTTGCATATTCAGTCACAGAGATTTGTGAGGATTTCACAATTACGTATCTCATTCCTGAACCTGTGCTCCTTACCAAAGGTCTTGAAAAACTGGGAAGGTAAGAAAGTGCAGATCTTAGCGTTTGATTGAATTTTAGTTGTGGCATGATGAAACTAAAAAGGATGCCCTGGATTCCAACACTGCATTTGTGTTGAAAACCTCCATTTTTCTTTTTCCTTCTATATGCAAGAGGTGGCAAATTTAGAGGATCAGCTCTGTGACATTTCTATACCGCCGTAGGTACAGTCCCTCACACAGAGCCAGCATGATGCTCAAATCTTTCCTCTCATTTCATACCCTTCTTTTCATCATGCCAGGCTACCTTAATGTAGTGGAATAAGTTTGGCAATTTAAAAGCAGTCAGGCTGCTCCCACTCCAAGAGAGGAAACTGAAATTTAGTGGAAATATTTACACAAACAAGGAATTGAAAAGTGATGTGAACTTTTGCCTATATGGGATTTCTCACAGCTATTCTTGGAAGGACTGGATTTACTTACATTAGATCTGGCCACTTAGCTTTAATCTAAATTACATAAACATAATACACTCTTCTTCCTATCCTGAAAAGAAATCAAATTATTTTAATAATGCATCAAAATATACTATCCCATTGGAGAAAACTTAACAATGAACAGTAGTGGAAACCTATAATATTCAAGAATTCTTACTGTGACAATTGAGTAATGGTTGGGAAAGGTTTTTGACGGATACGCTGGTCTCATACTGGAAGTGTATGTTCCACATTTCTCTAGAGGGAGGAACAAAGAAAGTCAGCAAAACTGCTGAAATAAAAATCTTGCAAGTTTCTCTCATGAAGATGCATACCTAGTAAAAAAAAAAAAAGCCGAAATATATTTCCAAAAAGTTTTCAGTCTTCAAAATTGTGGACTTAATACCTAATTTTTATACCCATATTCATTTACAAACTGACTAAATGCCTATCAAAACAAATTTTTATATATGCCTAATAGCCGACTGCAATAGTCACATGAGCAAAATCTACAGCCCTTGTGAAAAGCATGTACAGACAAGAATGAAAAATTAAAGAAATCACACCCTCCAGAGTGGCCCTGGTATGCAGTAAGTGCAGTCTGCAACTTGAGACCAACCAGTCACTTGACCCTGTGTGCTCCCAGAGGTGAAGTGGCCACTGACACAGTGGTGCCTGGCTCTCTAAGTCATCTGTCAAATCACTGCTTATTTTACAGTCTTCCTTTCTTATTTTACAGTCTTCCTTTCTTGTCTGTGGGACTTTTAAAATATAAAAGCAATCCCTTATTCTAGGATGAATGTCAAAGTTTATCTCAATATATAAATCATATTGGTTTAGGGACATAGTGTAGAGTATTTGCTACTATGAAGAGGCATAAGCAAAGCTAAAAGAACTGAACAAACTTTATTTAAGGCATCTAAACTTCTACCAGCAAATCTGTGGGCCCCAATTTTCAGAATTAAAAAGAAACAAAAAACAAACAAACAAACAAACAAACAAAAGATAGTGCCTTCATGACAACTTAAAAAATACCTAAACTACTTCAACTAAAGAACCAAAAGAAATTACCCTGTAGGAAGAACATCACTGGGTCATCTTCACTGTGACTCTGGGTAATTATATATAATATAAATAGAATAGAAATTAACGGCTTCATAACACAGAAAGTGTTGTATCAGGGCACTTTGAACTCATTGGATTGGGGCTTCAACTAGATTTCAGTTGAAATAATCAATTTGAGTTAATCAAGATAAAAGCCAGGTCAGAAAAATAAATCCTCTCAAGTCACACAGGCATCCCCCTCCCACACTTGTGCTCTGTATTAACAAATAATCACTTGTATCTTTTTTTATTACTGGAAAACACCTAGCATATTTCAACTACTTCCAAATCTATTGTTGAGATTGTTTTCCAAAATCTTAGTTTTTTGGTGTGGGTGGCTGGTTTGGGTTTTTTTGTTTGTTTTCCTTTGCTTTTTAAAGTAATAGAAAAACACACTTTAAAAGTTTTGCCAAAAATCCTAGGGGGTTTTTGCTAGGACTTTCCGTAAGAGTTATCTTTATTCTTTTTGGCTTGTTTCCTTAGCTAAAGATGATTTAAGACAAAAGAATAATTTACCTAAAACTTAAAATATCACAGCATAATTGTATATGAAAATGTCTTCTCTGAACACCACACGCGCACAGTAAGACTATGCCTGGGTTCACTAAAATCTCTCAGCTCCATGCTGAATTGTCTATTTTTCAAATAGGAGGGAGAGCAAATATATAACAAAACTTGGTAAAAGTGAAATTATAATAGTCTTACAGGCATCTACTCTGACAGATTTCTCCAAGGAGACACCAGAATATCAATGTAAGCATGGCTGAATTAACAGGACCAAGTAATGGAAATATTTCTATCAGAATTCTGCACTTGTCATCAAACACTTTAAAGATGAAAATCCAGGCATTTAGCACGATTCTAATTTAACAAAAAAACAGGCAGTCCAATCAGTCACTGAACAGGAATAGCTGTTTACTGCTTTGTAAATGTTGTCATTCTTAAACTGTCTCTTTTTGAAAATTTAATAGTCCTATAAATGGATAGCTGTGAACTCAAAAGTTATTTAATACAGATTTTCAGCAATAGTCAAGTAATTTATCCACTATTGTTACCTGTCTACACAGAGGAATAGCTTTCATAACCCTCTTCTGAACAGTAAAATCCTGCAGGAGTATTTACTCACTCATATAGAAGTTTATTTTTATAATATGACTGCTTCCACCATTTTTGGACACGTGGAACATAAAGCACATAGAGATTTGAAGGCATGGGCCCTCAGAGTGTTATGGGATATACACTTCAGTGACACCAATTTTCATTAATGAGAATATTTTTGTCTTACTAAAGAAAACTTGCTTTATCTGAGCACTTCACCAATTTCTTACTATGAGGGAAAAAATAAGAAAGCTGAAGATCCCATAGCATATTGTATTGCAAAAGCCTTCTAGCATATTACCAAAAAATGCTCCAGAGTACTTTAGAACTGTAAACATAATGCATAATTAATACTTGTCCCCACACTAGGGCAAGTATTTTGTTGGGTATAAAACACGTATTATTAGGTATCCTGGTATTAGAATCTTTTAAAAATATAAGTTTTGACTATCAAAAACCTCATAGCTGTGGAGAGGTGAAATGACTTTGATGAAGATACAAAGATATTTGTATTTCTCAGTTGTCACAATTTATCATGGGTTCAGTACAAAGAGAAGTACAAGTTAATTATAGATGTCAATGAGAGAAGTCCCACTGTAGTTTATCCGGACCAAAGAATGAGGAACCTTTATATGTGTAAGTGGATATTGCAGACTGGAAGCCCTGCAGATGCTTTGAGACACTACTATCTTGTATCTCAGGCAGAGCTAGAATAATTTGTATTAGCCAGTCTCTCCTAGAAATGTCCCAAAAGTCTTCTCCAGTTGAAATTTTTTAAAACTTCGTCTAATGAAAACTTTGCAAATGCCTCATTTTATTCTAGCATGGAACAAAATTAAAAAGAACCCAAAACCTCAAATACATCTGCAAATTGTTATCCTCTGGAACACTTCAAGTTGTAACAACCACTGTGTAAAAAAGCAAGTATTTTTACTGGTTTATTTTTAGTCAAACTGAAACCAGGCACCCCAGGTAGTAATTTATGAAAGTCAAGAAGATTGGCATATTTTTCCGACAAGAAATACCATCAGTTCTCTACAGACCACAGCCAAAACAGAAACAGGAAAAGTAACTAAAATTATTTAGACACTACCAAATCAAGTAAGACATTAAAAAAGCTGGGGAATATTACTTCTGGAAATGTTTGTTAAATTAAGGTTTTCTTGGATTCATCAAATTTCTACCAGCCCCTTCTATATCATCTCTTCTTAGTCTCTTCCTTCTCTGTCTTCTTTTTCCAAATATAATCAAATGTTTTCTATCTTGCTTTTCATCTTCCAGAGCCATTCCATATAAATATGAGATGATATACATTATAGAGTAAAAAGGATCTATTCTATTTTGAAGAAATAAAGTAACCCAGAGCAAAAAAATCCACCTCTAAAATATAACAGGGGCTATAATTTAGAAAGTTTCACTGAAAATTGAAAGGGCCCTTTCCTCATGCCCTCTCTTTCTTGCCCTTCCACTCTCCCACATCTCAAGTTCTCTCTTGGTGTTCTTTAGGGCAACAACTTCCATATTAGTGGCAGAAGAGTGAAAATTTTAAAGAGTGAGCAAAGCTTCATCTGTTTTTTTTTCAGGTAAGACGTCATAATATTTCTTAGACAAAGAAACTACTCACGTAATTTGCTAATAACAGGTAGAAGTCCACCCCAAGTCTGCAAATATTCTGCTCTGAAGCCATCCAATGAAAACAGTAACACTGGAGACTTGGTAAATCTGAACAAACAGAAATTAAAATTTAAAAGACCATCTCTGAGAAACAGTTTCCTATCACTAATGTCAAGAAAGTTTCCCCCAGACAGTGGGAACGTTCACTACGGGGCTATAAACCGGGCGGAGGAAGTCCTGCTCAGCAGGAAGGCTGGCACAGTGGTGAGCACACAAGCCATCCGATCCCTCTGCTTGAAGGCTGGCAGAGCAAGCCCTGCCCAAAGAGGCTGAGGTTTGCAGTAGGGCATGCACAGGAAAGTCATGACAAGGCCTGATTCCAAACACACCCATAAAATGAAGAGCAAGCCACGATGCTGAGGTGATCCATCTGGTGGGTTTTGTAGTCCTTATGTTGAAATCAGTCCCACTGAAGAAACCCTCAGCCCCTCCCACCCCAAGGTAAAAGCAGGGAAAGAAATAAGGCAATGCAAAGCCAAACTTTCCTTTATTCACTTTGCTCCTGAACAACCTGTAATCTATCTGGGAAAAAAGGATATGTGTGTATATATATATATATAGTGCACAGAACTGTAAGCAAGTCTAATGCATAGGGTATGTTAAATCAGCAACTAAACCACATACTTTTCCTTTCATCTTACGAAGATTATCCAACCAAAAAGAACTTTCTTACTGTTCCAGAAGTACTACCAATCTCCAAACTCAAAAATGTGGCCCTGTGACTGGAAACACTAACAGCATTTCTGCCAAGAACTTGACAGACAAATTCAGAAACTGAATTCACTGGAACCAATAAAAATAAAATCTCCCCTTCCAGTCTCCACAGGAACTATGTTTTCCAGTCTTGACTTGTTCCCAGATTCAGCCCTGTTCAAACAATTTCTCTCCAACTGTAAGTACTTAAAACATTGCATCATAGACAGGAATAGTAACTTCTGCAACACCAGTAACTTCTTCCTTGAAAACATACCCTGTGTTTGACCTATAGACGTGAGGGCATGTGAGACTGGAAAAAAAAAAAAAAAAAAAAAAAAAAAATCACTGCAATGCAGCAATAACTATTGAAAATATGGAATTTCACAAAACAATTTAATATCTGTCAACTGCAAGCTCATTTTCCCTTTGTATACTTACAATTTTTTACTTTTTTATACTGTAGCTTCCAAAGATAAAACAGTGAGGATAGAAGACAAATATTATTTATGAAGTGTTGACAATTTCTTTAGTGATGTACCCCACTAAAAAATCTCGTCATTTACAAATGAAATATTTATAAGCTGTGTGTCAGTCAAACAAATGTGACTATATTAAACTAAAGAATAGTTAAGGCAACCAACACATGTCTATCCTAAGACAACTTTAATCAACAATTTGGACAACAGTTCAGCCAAAAGGATTTCATTAGTCAGAGTTCTTACATGGCCTACCTTACACCACAGATAGAATAAAACTTAGATGCATTTCTAAGATATACGTTTGTAGCCTGCTTTTTAATTCATATGGCACAGGTGGGAACAAGAAATGAATGATTTTCAGGTCACAACTAAATCCCTATGGCAGAAGAGAGTAAGGAAACTTTATGCACTAGCTTTGCCCATATAACAAGTATTGTTTTGCACCACAGATTCTGATCTCTACAAGTTTTACAAATACCTTCTCCATGCCCCTTGCTGCTCAATATATTGACTCACTTCAATGAAGAGGTCTAAAAATCTTCACTGCAAAGTTCTGGGCAATAAAGTATGAACTTTGAGGCAAAGGCTGTTCATTACTTACCAAACCAAAACCAGAAAACCCCACCAAACTTAAAATAACCACTTAGAAAGGGACTATACGCAACTGTTTCTAGTTTGGCATTTACAAATAAACCAACTGTTAAATACATGTTTTGGCTGTCTGCAAATCTAGCTACTGACCCCTTTGCACATGTAAAATTAACCTTGGCAAAATAGGCCATTGCCACAACGAGGGCAAATGGCCATTTTGCTTTTTGTATACTCTAAACATGCCAAAACTCATGTATTTAGTGATCTGCCCTAGTGCTCGGGGAAGCAAAGTATGACAGACCATGTTAAACTGCACTCTCTTTGGAACAGCTCCAGTAAAATCCCCAGACAAACTGACCCAAGCTCCATTCTGAGGTATATCAGCCACTTCCACGCATTTTTCCTGCCAGTAGCCAAGACTGCACTTGCTACTTCAGAAATGGGCTGTCACGAGCAAGCAAGCCTGGGAGGCTCAAGTTTTGGTCCTGCCAGTGATTCATGCTGGCTGTGCCCAAACAGTAAGACAAGCATGCTTCACAGCTCTTGGATAAATAGGTATGCCACAGTCACATCCTGACTCCAAACTGAAGGAAATGCATAGCAATTACCCCCTTCTATTAACTGGCTTCTATGGAAACATCATGCAGGGAACACAGGCTTGTTGTGGCCTAGTAGGTTCACCAGTCTGGATGATCCAGAGGCCAGAACCATGGAACACATTGCCAAGTTGACCTCCCTGACTGCAGGCAGGTTAGACCACAATTAAAAGAAAGAGAAAGAAAACAAAATAGGGAGGAAAAGAAAGTTCCCTTGAAAAGCTTAACGTAGTACACAGAAAACTTCCTATCCCACACACACTCATACACTACTACCTATATAAAGCCATAAAGCAGAGGAAGAAAAGCTTTCTTTTCCACTAAAGGGACAGAAAGCCTCAACAGGAGGCATAAGAGCAATCTATAGATATACAGAGTGATCAGCAAAGAGGAAAGGAATCAGATGCTCTTCCAGCTCAATGAAGATAGAACCAATAGTAATAGGCCTGAAGTACAGACAAAGACATGAGGACAAAAAGACAGCAAAAAGTTGTTAGTAAAGCACTAGGACATAAGCACTAGGACAAACTGCTTAAGTAGGTTTGAATTGTCCGAGTATTATTTCACTCCTAGAACATTGGGAAGAACTAGATCACTCCTGAGTTCTTATAGCCTATTAACTTTATAAGCCTATTAAATAACACAGACTTGGAAAGACTTAGCTGTGTACTTAATTTGAAGCAGTTTATCAGTCTCATTGAAATCAGTGGGATTTCTCAGATTAAGCACCTCACTGAATGCTGCATCATCTTTTGTCTATTCTGCACCACAGGAATAGCTAAAACCCAGCTAAAATTAAAACAGAATAAAACCAGCAATATGAACCCACAAAATATGCTGTATTAATATACACAGAATCAGAAGTGATATACTGAAGTCTCAAAATGAGCACTGCAACTAGAGTCACCTTCACTCCTACCTACCACAGCATAGGAACAAGCAGATTGTTTACAGAGCTGTTACTTTTGGGAGAGGCTTGTGTGCTAATAGTCCAAGATGAGCCTTCAGTCAATATTGTTTAATTTAACTTTGACCACACATCACCCTTTCCTGGGCTGGGTTTTATTGCAACATTTTAGGGTTTACCAGGATTAAAACAATTTTAGAGGAGTAACTATGCATCCCTTTCATGAGCTGAACAGAAAAAAAAAACAAAAAAAAACCCAAACAAGTTAACCAACAGGAGTTGCCCTCCAGCATTTGCGTCAATAACTTTGACTGTGGATCTGCACAAGACTCTTGTTTGTTTACCAACCTCTTGGTGGCAACGCTTTCTAAGCTTGAATTAGGGAAATCAGCATCCTAGACTCAGTTCCCAGCACAAAGTTCCAAATGGCTCCTGAACTCAGAACAGAAGTTAATGACAAAAACGTCAAGAACCATCTGGCTATCACCTTCCTGCAAAGGGGATTGCTGGGGACTTGGACTACAAGCTGGAGAGAAGCTCTAGTTTCTGTCCTGATGAAGGTTCTGATGAAGGTTCTGACATGTCAGCATCTGTTAGTGCTCTGAATCAGAATGAGGGGTACTCAACTGGTGTGAAATATTTCAAAAGGAAATGTATTTTGTTAGACAATATTGCAACTCCAATGAATAAATATAGCATGATTTAAATATCTTATGTCAAAAAAGTAATGACATATGAACAAAATAAAAAGGTTTTACTTTAGTAGAAATATCCCATCACACTATAACTTCAAAATCAAAATAAAATAAATCTGAATTTTTTAATACTTGTCAGACAAGAATATAATTGAATTCAACTTATCCCATAACATATCTAGCAAGTATTTACTAGTGGAACATAAATCAATCAAGAATTTAAGTCATTTCTATTAATAGCTTAGACATTTCTATTGATAGCTCAGACAATCATAGTTTATAGTCAACTTTATAGCTAAAGTTAGTTAGAAGATCCCACAGCAAAAACACTTCAAGAAATACAGGCTTTTTTTCCTGGCTGGGAGCTTTGCTGTACTATTCAAGCCTGAGTGCTGATGCCATAAACCACGAGTCATTCTTCACACAGTGTATACATATCTTGCAGGAACAGGCCCAATTTGGAGCTGAGCCAGAGAATACAAGGATCCCATGGTACTTTACACCTTTTAAAGAAAGTAATTCAGACAGCTTGCAAATAGTGTTGTCCCACTGCTGGTCAAGCTGGAACAGAGATCTGCCCACATTTTGTAGTTCTGAGGGTGGAAAATGCAAGCTATTGGAAAGGTCTTTTAAAGAGAAGGGAGGGAGACAGTCTTAGGAGTCTAAGATTGCTGGATGGGTCCCAAAATATTTGGAATGGTGGGTATTAGGTCAATAATATGGCTGGCAATCAGGCAGAGTTGCCCAGGGCACACACATTTGTAAGACACAGCAGTGCGGAGGAATAGGTATGTCTTAGCAAGTCAAGCAAGTGCTGGGATAGAGAAACGTAACGAGTTCGTAAGTACCACCAAACGCTGGCTGAACAGGTGCTCATCTCTGTCTGGCAGCTGCATTTACTGTGTGTGTAAAAAGCAAGCAGGTCCCAGGAAGGAACAGCAGGGAAAACAATCTCAAAAATGAAATGCAAGCAAAGAGCAGAGCTATGTAAATATACAATTTCCTCACCCTTTCGGACACTGAGGTTCAGTAATGTTCTCACACTCTTCTTCAACCCAGCTTGCCTCTCCTTAAAACAAATGAGTGCAATTTATTTTTTATGACAGTACATTCTTACTGAGAGATGCAAGTTTTTTTTTAATTTTACCACATGCTTTTAAAGTCATCTTATGTTATGGCTCCTTCTATACAACTATGGGTACATAAACAAGACAGTAATTGTTTGTTGATGATATTTACCTTTACAGACAGCTTGATAATTGACACAGCAATCATTGTTTTCCACACAATCATCTGAACAGGAACAACGATACTCTGGTCGCCTCTTTTCTCCGCACCTGAATTTATTGCAGGTCCATATGTGGGCTAAAAAACAGGTGAGAGAGAAGGACAGCACAACGATTAATACTGCTGTGAGTCCAGAATTAATAAACCAAGTATAAAGTTCAGTTTCAAATCACTACTCAAGCGTAATAGTGATAATGAGTTATCTCATACATGCATAGTATCACAAACTTTGGCGCTTCAGGAAATAGAAACACCCATGACTAAATACCCAAGAGCATAGTCATCTGAATACAATTATGCAGCATATGGGTATAAATATCACAGATCAGAAAGAATCCATTTTACAGATCTCCTGAAATATGATCATTTATGTGATTTTAATCTGGTATGATCAAACTACAAAAATGTTCCCAAAAAACTCCCTCAAAAAAAAAAAAAAAAAAAACCAAAAAAACAACCAAATTGAGTCTGAATTTGGAATGCCAAGAAAACACTGAGCAGCATTAACCAATTCTGACTTGCATTTGAAGTTGCAATATATTTTACCAGTCATCGTCAGGCACTCCAGCCTCTTTCAGCACCTCTTAGCCATAGGCATCACTGCCACTAATTCAGACTCTACACCTAAGCTCACAGGAAGACCAAATGACTTCAGCTCACTGTTGATTTTATTAGAGAACAATGCTGGTTTCTCTGAATGGCATATCCCAGTACCTTGTATCATTTGAAGACCTGAATGTCCTGGCTGAACATGAGCCAGCAGTGCCCTGGCAGCCAGGAGGGCCAACCCTGTCCTGGGGGGCATCGGGCACAGCATCGCCAGCCGGCAAGGGAGGGGATTGTCCCGCTCTGCTCTGCACTGGGGCAGCCTCACCTTGAATACTGTGTGCAGTTTTGGGTACCACAATGTAAGAAAGACATAAAACTATTAGAGAGTGTCCAAATGAGGGCCATGAGGATGGTGAAGGGTCTGGAGGGGAAGCCGTAGGAGGAACAGCTGAGGTCACTTGGTCTGTTCAGCCTGGAGAAGAGGAGATTAAGGAGAGCCTTCAATATAGTCTTCAACATCCTCATGAGAGAAAGCAGAGGGGCAGGTACCAGTGAGAGGATTCAAGGAAACAGCATGAAGCTGAGTCAGGGGAGGTTTAAGTTAGGTATCAGGAAAATATTTTTCACATGAAAGGTGGCTGGGCACTGGAAAAGGCTCCTCAGGGAAGTGGTGACAGCACCAAGCCTGACGGAGTTCAAGCATTTGGACAATGCTCTCAGGCACATGCTGCGACTCTTGGCATGTCCTGTGCGGGGCTAGGAGTCGGACACAGTGATCCTGATCAGTCCCTTCCAGCTCAGCATATTCTGTGATTCTATGATTTGTTATCAGTCATAAAAACAAATAGACCATTTACAATCAATGAGGATAAACACCAGGGAATTTACCATCTGAGTGAATACTTAAGTGAAGATCTTAACAGAGACATAGAAGACAAATCTAAATGTTTGAACAGAGGACACTCAATGATTTTCACACATGACTAGCAATTAGAAATACCTAAAAGTGTTGTCAGGAAGTTAATCTCACTTTCAGTTTACTGTACTTCAGTAATTCCACTAATATCAAATAGATCTTTACTTCCATGAGAGAGAGAAGAATCTATTATGGTTCTAGTTATATGATACTATCGGGAAATTAGAATTTGATTTTCCACTGATGTTAAGGCTAATTAAAAAAAAAAAAACCAACCAAAAAAAATCCCACCACCAATCAATTCATTCACATTCCTAGTGCTAAGACAGACTCTCCAAATTGTTTTTAAAGAATCTTTATACTCAGGGGGAGTGATGTAATAAAACAGACAGAGGAAAACCCATGTGACTGTATACCTGGATATATCAACTATACTAGTGTAACTTGACCTTTCAACAGCAGCCAATTGAAGCAGGGATCTGAGCTCAGTTTAATTATTTGGTTTTCAAAGTCCTCATTGGAATTTTAAATGTATCAATGTGGTCTCATCCAGAAATTAATCAAATGTATGTAAAGAGGAGTAAGAAGAAAAAAAAAATTATTATCTGAAAGGAATGCTGCATTTGAAGCATAAAGGCAAAAGTGAAGCAGAGAAAACAGTCAAGTGCTGTCCTTGGTGTTCCACATGCACCAACATCTTTCCCTGTAAAATTTCTCCAAGGTATTTTTCACACGTTTGCCTATCTAACCTTTGCCTTCTGGCAAGCCATGGAAGTTGCTTCTCGTTTCACAATCCTTCACCAGTGCAATCTGTTTTGTCATCCTGCCTTGATTCATGCTCATGACCTTTGCTTCACACTCAGGCTGGGGAGTAACAAGGCCAAGAGCCTGAGCAGCTGGGTAAGGAGATACGGCAGTTTTCACAGAGCTGCTCTGTCCTTCCCCTTTTTCACTCAGGCGATGACAGACAAATGCAATATGCAGAATGCACTTCTATTCCAGGCTTGCCCGAGAACGTAGGAGTCACCCCTGATGCCAGGGACAATGCAGGTCACTGTTGTCTCACCACCAGAGAACAAAAAGCTCGCTAAGACCTCGAGTTGCCATTGTTCCTCCTCCTTCCAAGGGGGAGGGCAGCAGCACAGTCTGTTGCAGCCTCTCTCCTCACAGGAGAGCTATGGGAAAGCCAGCCTATTGGAAATGTCAGCTCCAGCTGGGTGAAATAGAAGCTTTGTTTGTGTGAAACAGCAGCTGTACCAGAGCCCCGACGTTTCCAAAGGAGTCCCCAGTACCACCATCACCACTGCAACTCCACCGAGGAATGCAACACAGAGAGGGAGAGATGAGTGGCATCAGAACCACTCTGCTGTTCAGCAGCCCCACTTTCCACTCACAGCCCATCTGAAATAAGTCCTGACAACAGTACTCACATAAGCTGAGCTGTCCCTTCTCAAAGAACAGGAGAGATTGCTCCCTCAGGTCTTTTTCCATCCTTACCTGGTTGTATACATGTTTCCTGGTAATCTAAGCAGCAGTTTCCAAGCTTGACACAATCTTTATCACAACGGCAGCTTCCAAAGGTCCTTTCAAAGCAACGACCTTTGCAGGTTTTCACTGTAATATTGGATAGTGTTAGATGTCAGTGGCTGAGCCCAGATCAGTCAACATGCAAAAGAAACTAATACAGTCAGCGTGTGAAATTACACAGTTGGCCATTCCACAACTTACAGGATGGCAGCAAAAAGTGACAGCCAAAGGAAAGTCTTGATCCAACCAATTGCTTATTTCCTCTAACTGAACAAAAATATTTTTTCATCATATTGAACAAAGGGTTCTGTTCTCTTTGAGCAGGGACATGGTGTTTCAGTATTGGCAGAAACAAATGAATTAAAGCCTACAATTCTAGTTGTGACTGTCCTTGCCTTTCTGTGTCACAGGAAGATGTGAGTACAGTCACTCAGAATAAGTAAGATCTCAAGACGTAAGGAGGGCTGTTCCAAAGCAGACACAAGAGATACAAACTTGAGTAAACTGCTCACTGGTTTATTTTTTGTTCAATTTTAATATGAAAAAAAGACACAGCATTCTTGCACTAGATTGGGGCTGCTGAGGGCAGGGGAATAATCATTAAAAAAAAAAAAAACCCCATACCCGGAAACTGGCAATGTGAAGGATTAAGAAAACTTAAGAATTTGGTCACACTGTCTAATCCTGAGCAATGACCAGAAGGGACTGAGGTAAATCTTCCATCATTTGGCTCCTCTTCTGAAGAATCTTGAGGTGTGTGGTATTAGGAAAATGAGATATTAATGAATCAATACTGAAAAGCTGTAATAAAATGAGAAGAAAACTATGTATATTGTAATGGAAATTTTATAAACTGAACTTAAAAATCATTGTTTGTTCAACTTTGAAATTATCCTTCATAGTTGTTCCCAAAGTGAAGCCTAATTTCTTAAAA
>WEKY01017812.1:13434-32520 GCA_013390045.1 Picathartes gymnocephalus | reverse complement strand
TTTTTTTTTTTTTAATCAGAATACTAACATGCGCAGCAACATTTTCTTACGTCAGTATCAACAATATTATCTTCAATGTAAATTGTTCTGGACCTTTGAAATCCCTCACATAAAATGTCACCTAGATAAGAGCAGGTGCACAGGAGGTAGGTGACACTTCAAATGCAAGATGTCAAAGCCCATCAAAATAATTGGAGAGGGCAAAAAGTGTTATTGTCCTTTTAACATTATTATTACTGTTATTGTTATTATTATTAAATTACAAACAGATTCATTTATTTTTCAAAAGTCAGGTTGAGAACATTTTATTTCAGGGTGAAGATACATTGCTCCTCTGCTCCCACCAGGCCCTACTACTAAGATCAAGGAGTAGAATGTCTTCTGAGATGTAAACACAAGCATGCTTTAAAACAAGCTTTATTCCCATATCTTCAAATAGCTACATGACCTACGGGAGTTATGCCACCTAAGGCACCCTTGTACAGAAAACACATTGCAGTGCCACTAAATGGACTATTAATATTCCCTTATGGAGCTTTAGTGTAGGTAATGCAGGAATTTAATCATTATACCAAATTGATGCAAAAATAAAACCTACATGAAACCCACTCCAAAGCAACTGCATTATAATACTTCTCAACATAAAATTGGTAAAACTTCACTAAAATTCTCACAAAAAATTCCTGTGATTTTGGCACCAAATGCAACAAAATCACAGTTTTGTACTATATTCCAGGTTGTCAGTTTCATGCTTCTATGAACATAATTCCAGTGAGCAAAAACAAAATGATTATGTTCACTGAGGCATATGAGTGCTCTTTTGGGTACAAAATACTACAAAATGCAGTAATAAATGCAATAATAAATAAGATCTTGAAACTTTCAACCCACTACATTAAATCCTTTGTTTTCTCAACCTTAGTCCCACTAGCTTAAACTTTTGTCTTAAAAATATTTTACTGCAAAACACTAAAGCTTCCCTCTCCTTTTTGTTTTTTTCTTTCTCTCTTTCCTTCTTTAACACTTAATAAAGAAGTTCTACAAAAACAGTAAGTTTACACATTAAGCATTTGACAGTCTTCTGGGACAGCCAAATCTAACCCAGTGGAACCCCACGCAATTGCAGCCTAGTGTTTAAGGCTTTGAATTGAAGCTTTATCTTGAGCCTGAATGACTTCAGTCACATGGATATTTATCCACATAAATGGCAAAATGTTCTGCTGGAACAATAAGGAGCAGCTAATACCGGCCAGCAGCAGCAGTAGTCCTGACTAGGCACAGCAAGAGGTGTTACAACAGTAGTTCACCTATTGGCAGTGGAAAGGCCCTAAGATTATCGACTCTGTAGGTGATGAAGCATATTCAAGCTATTTTTAAAGATCCAGATTCTCACTGCATCTCACTGCTGCACCTTAAAGATGAACTAGTTTACTTTGCTTCTTTCTATACTGCAACATATCTCTGTTGTCCAGAAAAGTTGTGGATGCTTCACCCTTGGAAGTGTTCCAGGTCAAGTTGGACAGGGCTAAAGCTACCCAGTAGAAGGTGTCCCTGTCCATGGCAGGGGGGTTGGAACTAGATGATCTTTAAGGTCCCTTCCAACCCAAATCATTCTGTGATTCTATAAGAAACCTCACCACACCAAGTAGGTTACTGATATTACCTGACCTGTTTTACATACAGGTAGGTCAGGCTGGGGATGCTGCAGCCTGCTGCATAAAGATCATATACATTTTTAATCCACAGAAAGACAAGTAGCTGCATGCATTCTTGTTTACTAACAAGGACTTTTTTTAGCATCCTGCAGCAAGCACCACATTCAGATCTCTAGATACTACCACACTGGTAACATAACACCTGTCTTGAAGGTTTAATCTGCCTTTTTAAACAATAGGAAGAAATCTTACCTGTTCTCTCTCACCCATATCCTTCCACTCAAAAGAGAAAGCAAGAATTGAGAAAAAAGTGCAGTTAAAAAAGAATATGGGAATCCAATATTTAGTAGAAAGACAAGTAAAATTAAAGAACTCGGCCTTGTAATACACAAAAGTAGAAAATTAACTTTTTATGATCTGTATCTTATGAGGTTGCTAGCACAAACTGTCAGATTCAGTTCTAATATAGTATCTGAGAAAAGTTTTTTAAAGCACAGTAACAACTGCATAGAAGAGTGTGTCTTTTTTTTGATTTAAAAATAATTTTTAGAAAGTTTGTTTTGGAATCACAAAAACATTGTCATCTAGGGATGAATCTCTGTCCCATCACTGCTTCCTCTACGTGGGAGGAAGCAATAAAAGCTTTGCTTTGTAAACAATTATAATGGTTGAGAATAGGTGGTTGAACGTCTGGAAAACTGCAATCCTGAGAACACTTCAAAAGCCTTTTATTTTGAGCTGGGTAGATGGAAATATGATAGCATGTTTAGAGAAGGGAATCATTTCCGTCAGTCATCTCTGGAACTGCAGCTGAAGAGAATTTCTCAGCAGTGATTTTGGGGAGCTGCTGGAAGGGCCAGAGTCAGCAAGCATGCAGGCTGCATGCACCTGATCCCAAAGAGACTCCTCAGCTGTACAGGTCTTACTGACACACAAAGAAATCTCTCCCTGGCCTTAGCTACTGCCACCCTTCCTATCATATTTTAGTCCTTCTTTACACAGTTAATACTACTGTCCCTTTCTCTTCATTCTTCTCTAGCTCTGTCCACCTCTCCCACTCCTCTCCACTATTCTGTATTTTCTTTGGCAAAGAATGCATTGTTACTTCTTTTAAGGAATTATCATTCTGAATTACATTTATTTCTGTGCTAATCTTCCTCACTCTTTTCCTGCCATGTATACAATTGCTTTCCGTCTCCCTTTCTTCGTCCCTGACATTCCATGGCCAACAAAACTTGTCACTCCAAGGTTTAAGACACACCCATTAACAACTACGCAATTATCAAGGAAACCATGCAAAATAATGGTTTTCCATTCTAATCTCTACGATTGGCTCTCTCAGGGAGGATGTCTAGACTGGGTCTGTTATGCCAGTATTAAGAAAACCCATGGAATTTTCCAAAACCACTGGGATCCGTGAAAGGCATGCTACGTTTTCACTGTTTTTTGCACCTAGAATAGATGACTACTGACCTGAACCTTAAAATATCTTTGAGAAAGAATTTCACCTCCAAAATTGTAAAGAACACAATAATTACTAATGAATTTCAAGCAAGAACAGTGTCATCTGTCTCTAAAAGGGCACTGTTAAAAATGCAGACAGCATACTGTATAAAGAAAAAAAAAAAAAACAACAACACTTATCTACACTTACTCATGCTTGTAAAAATTATTTTTAAACTGGCATAATCCCCTTGTCAACAGCTCAGTTTTATTCAAAAGCAGGGGATACTTAATAAAGTTTAACAAACTGAAAGAAGGTAGATCCTTCACTCACACCAGCACAGCTACTTAAGTAACACTTAAATAAATCACTCAAAAAAAAATTAAATCAGCACTGAATCAAGTGCACCACCTCCTTCTTGCACCAGTCATCTCTCTTCTTCCCACATTTGTAAATATTTTTATGGTCTTCAAAGACTTGCTTCTGTTGATCTACATTCCACTCAGAGGCCAGCAGGAGGAGAGTCGTTGAGGCTCTCAAATCCTGGCCATTGTAAAATACTGGAGGTGACTAAAAAAGTCTGAAGTCAGTGTATGAAAATGCTGGAGATAACACCCAAAACATTTTAGAGCTAAAAAGATTTACTATAGAAATGCAGAAACATTGTTGTTTTTCTTCCCCAAGTGGCACACAGGAGGTCAGCTCTCATTCTTTTTATTGAATGTTCTCAAGACTGTTACTATGTACTATTGCAACCTAAGGTCATTCAAAGGACAAGAATGTTTTAAAGGTAGATTGAGCCACTGTAAGGTATTATAAAAGCCTTCACAGAGCTCACCAAAGAGTGATAACTCTTCACTCAGCAGAGAATTATCAGCAGAAGACATCATCACACTATAGCTCTGTAAATATTTTCCAAAACTCTTCAAGCATCTGGTTTTTAACAAAAAGATACCAAAAGACAGAAGAGCTAGCATCTGTCAGCTAGTCATCTGGAATCTAAAATATTTTTTCTTATTTGCTCCCTGCCCAACTGTATAGGTACATACTCTCCTGGAAGTCATGAGCACTTGAGCTGTTGTTATCAAAGCTGTTACCTTTTTCACTCCACTTCGCATCATGGGAAAATTTAGAGAGAAATGAAGTGCAAGAATATGCTAGCCAAAAAGAAGGGGAAATAAAACTTCTAGTTCAATTCACTGAAAGCAGATAGCAGCTGACTCTGCTATTTAATCAGCAAGTAGACGTTTGTAAAAACCTAAGGATAAACAGGACTGAAAGCTCATATTATGAGAAAAATGTAAACATTGTACTTTCAAATACAATTCTTTTATTCAACACCACAGACTAGGAACACAGAACAAAGCTCACCACGTCATCTCCTTTAGTGGCAACCACATATGAATGCACGACTGCATAGAAAGGAAAGAAACTGTCAGTAATCATCCCAGCTAAAAATTGTTTTCCAAACAAGTTGCACTTGACTCATAAATAAAAGTAAAATTGCATCTGAAAATATGACCTTGAACCATCTTCATGCCCTTCCTGTTCCAGAAGTCCCTTTTCAAGAATAAAGCTAAAGCTGTTCCAATTTAGATTATTTTCATGAGAGCTGTGACAAGAGCAGCGTACATAGGAGGCTGCTTCTACAGGGTACTGATTATACCACCAAATATACCAAGTAAACCTATGTTCACATCCATTTCTCTTTGGCAAATACTGTTATTACTGCCACCATGACAGCAATATTAACTTCTACAGAAAGATGAAATCACCTAAATGAATAAGTGAAGAAATCCTGTAAAACACCAAGATTATAAGGGGCGTCAAAAAATTGCAGAACCACAAGCAGTATGAGAAGAACATAGGACAAAAAGGTTTCATAGAATCACTTAGGCTGGAACCTTTAGACCTTTAAAATCAAGTAAAAAAAATTTCAGTTATTCATTAGAGGTCTTTACTAAGTACACTGATATTGATCACAGACTCATCTTCAGCCCTGAAACCTCTGGCCATTTTCCCAAAACAAAGACCAGGGCTGCTAAAGAGGTCTTTATTTACCTCAGCACCATTTGAATATAGCCCCTCAAAAAACAGAAGGCAGACTGCCAAATTTTGATACCTTACAACATGGAAACATATTTGAGCCAGAAGAAGGGTCAAGAACTGGCCCATTTTCTAGAGTTAAACAGCGAAATGAAATATACATGGCCAGGATGGATTATTGATTTTCTTGAAGCAGCCATAACAACACTATACTTTTTGTTATTCTAGGAACAAGAACAACCAACGTTTAACACAAACTTGTACCCACATACTGCCACATTAGAAAGCATTTATATAGGTTGATTTACCTATATGCCATTACACAGCAGAACTGGGACAAGGCTACACTCACTGAGTTTCTTCAGAAATGCAAATGCTTCGGTTTTTATTACTTCGCTTTTCTCCTTAGCTAACTCATTGTGTCAAACAATTGAACAATACTTCATTGGCAAAAAGTCCTTACTTATGTTACTTTTCTTTGTCCCCCACTACGTCCCATTTACAATTAAATCCACTGCTTCCTTATAAGCACATTACAGGAAAATTTTTATACAGGTGACTTGTGCAACACCTGTGCAGGGAAAAAACAATACTTTTTGTTTTTCAGTGCAGAAAGTAATTTTTTTTGAAAAGAGGTCAGGAAATAAATCAAAACAATGCAAAAGTAGCATTCAAATATGGAACACTATACAATAGCTTCTCTTAAAACCACATCTACTACTGTTTCATTCAAATGGGACACTGTCATGATGCAGCACATTGACAAGTTTTATCATAGTATATGGTCATGGTGATCCTTGCCAATATATTAATTTCTAATATCAGCTCTGAGGTGAGAAACTCCTTATCATACCTTTCATGTTTTCAAGGCCTTTATTTACTGAGCTCCTTCTTTCAGCTGGAAACAACAATAACAGTTTCCACTGCAAGTCAAATCAGAACAATTCACTCTGTGTAATTCCAGTGATACTAGTAAAAGAACGGAAAGGAAAATTGCTGAGGAGCAGGAGTTGGAAGGAAGCCTTGCATTGTTTTTGCATCTTTGGCCTTGCCTGAAATCCAAGTTTTAGCACAGTAACTAAGTTGTTCTGAATTCAAGATAAAATTATTACTACGGAAAGCCTATCCACTTAAACTGTTAACATGTTCATTATTATTTTAGTATCTGAGAGTTTAGCAGAACTATATGAAGGTGTTCAGAACAAAAGCACCCTCCTACCTCCCAGGAGTTTGGCTGCCTGTGCTTGGGGTCAGTTCCCTGGTATTGGTTCAGTTACTGATAGCACTATTTGGGAGATTTCAACCAGTCTTGAAGATAGCTCTTCAATAAAAAGCTAGAGAAAGCCTCAGAAGAGTCACGCTCCCCTTGTTGTAGCCAGCCTTGCCTCTGTGCCCTGTCTGGAATGTGGTACAGCCACACTGCAGTCGGGTCCATCCTGGCCAGTTATTCTATTGACCCGAACTCACAGGCCTGCCTTCCCTTGCCTTGGACCTCTCTTACCATTATGTATTCACCTGGAAATTTAGACTATTGGCTGAACCTGGTTGATGTCCTCAAATCCACTGTGCTCACCTTGCTCACATACATTGAGACTGTCCCTTTCCAGTGAGGCCACTGCCCACGTCTGCCTTGTTGCCATGACTGGATACAGTCTCCTGATACCTTCCTGATACCATGCTGAAGAGATACCTTCTCTTTCAGCATGACCTGCCTTCACCTGGTGCCTGACAGGTAGACAAAGATTTACTACAAACATCACTGCAAAATTAAAGAAATGTAATGGAAACCCTAAGGCATGGATTGAGTGGAACTCTGAGTGCTGGAGCAGTAAGTTTGAGCACACAACACCAATCACAACCCCAGTCACTCATTTTGCCTGAATGGACCAAAGGGCTGATTCAAGCACAGTGCAGCCTAATCTGTCAGCAGATATTCTACACTCCCACTCCTAGGCCAACGTGGCTGTTTTCAGGCAGGCCAACAGCACTGACAAATGCACCAGTCACACAGCTCCGTGTGCTTCAGCCTGTCTCGAGACTTGCACTCCAGCTGGAGTCCAGGCAGCCAGAAGCATCCACACACACTGCACTCCAGTGGGTGACTGAATGCTCCTGGATAGCTTAAATCCTCCAATTCAGCTACAGAAGAGAGTATGTGGTAGCCTAAACTCCATGCTGTTTATTAATGCTAAAGCCATATATAAACTACCCAGCTGAAAGACAGCTGAAGTGTGCTTAGACAAATCACAACCACCCCTTTGACTGTGTATCCAAATTTAAACTAGTCGGGCAATAAAATTTAAACTGAGTTCTGAGCACAATTTTTAACAAAGATGGTCTCTACTCTCCCTTTGTGAAGATTTTTATAAAAGTGGAATTGGGGGAGTTGTTTTTTTCTGTTGTTTTGGTTTTGCTGTTGTTCAGTTGGTGTTGGATTTCTTTTGTCTGTGTTCACTGTTGTTTGATTTGGGGGTTTTTTCTCTGCTTAAAAATCTCCAACCAAATGGAAAGACTCAATTCCTGCAAGTGTTTCTCTGGACAATATTTTTTACTTCATATCAGCTTCTGCCTTATAGCATAGGATATGCCAACTAGCTCTATGAAGTATAAATAAAGCAAGAATACAAATTAACCCTGGAAACCCTTCAGAGTTAAAATATCTTTTTTTTATTGTACAAGAGCAAGATTATGATTTTTGTCTTCAATACCCAGCATGAAAGTCCCCACTTGAAGGACAATAAAGAAATTTTGGGTTTACAGTTTCCTGTGTATAATGAGAATTATTTGCAAATCTTCCCTAAAAAGTTAGTAGACTGAAGAGAAACATTTAGTTATAATGACTTTTAAATTCATCAAACCCCAGACTTTCTTTTGATGGCTTAAACTGGATAACAATACCTTTATTTTTTGTATATATAGTTACAATTTTAAGTAATGCATTTAAGCAATTCAACAGCAAGCACAATAAAAAAAAAAGTTTGTCAAACGCCATGTGTTCAGACTTAAAACCAAGTCACCATGGAAACTGGAGAGCTGTAACATTGGCAGAAGACAGCTGTAAAACATCCTTGTTTCCCAACATTGAAATAGATTTTCCTACAAATTATTAAGATATTGGAGACTGGCCAAGAACTCTTTGAAGCACTTTCAGCTTAGAGATATTAAAAGTCTATTAAAAATATAGCAATCCTGTCACCATCATTCTTTACTTCATATTTGGCCAAAGGACATTTAATGCCAAAAAAGTTAAGTCACCCAACAGTCGGTCACTTTAATATTACTGTTAAGCTGTGTGGTGTTTCTTGGATCTCAGAAGTCACATCTAAGCTCAGTCCAGCACTGCCACAAGAGCAAATAATTTCAGCAAGGGCCACTTTTCCCTACTGAAAAATAAAGAAAAAATTACAAGGTACATAAAGCAAAATAAGACAAAAAAGGTTGAAACTGATTAGTTTGCTGGGGGGCAAAAAAAGATTAAAGACTGAACATGGCACCCAGGCCTCTCAGATTCAGACAACAGCATCCTTCAAACTAGTGCTTAAGAACTGACTGATACCCATAAAAATACTCACACTGAAGTCAGCTGAACTCAATAACTATGGTCCAAATGGGTAATTAAATACATATTCTGCCTTTTTTATAGTAAAAAAGAATATAGATATGCATTTTTTTAGGTGCTAATCTATATAAATATTTGGGCACCTTCAAACATATTTAGGAGGAAAACCATCAGCATGAAAACAAACAAACAGGAATACAATGTTCCAGACAACTTTGTAAGAGAAGGTTGTTCTCACATCATCTACGTGGAGGAAGAAAAAGAAACCAAATTAAAAACCAGACAAACCTCCAGCTGTCTCCAAAATCCTGACATAGCACACCCATCTTTCCCTGCCTGAGCAGAAAGTCAGCAGCTATGGGTTATTTTCAAATGAAGTGGTGAAAACCTCTCAAGACCCATACAGAGCATCTTGACATCCAATAGATCTTTTTTCTACAGTTAGACTCTCCTCTGACTGCAACAATGGGAGATATGAACTGGCAACAGAAACTCTCCCTTGGGCAGAGATTGTCTCATTTGTTTATGATAAATGGGGGTTTATGATTCATAAAAGCTTAACATAGCAACCACTGGACGACTAAAACCAGAGTTAGAGCATCATGGAGCAGATGTTCCTGAAAACTATGCTAAGGCACATGCAAAATAAGAAGGTGATACCTAAAATGGCTTCACTAAGGGCCAATTGTGTCTGACAAATCTGGTGGCCTTCTAGAAAGGGATTACAGCCGTGCTGGGGGAGGGAACGGTGTTGCAGTATACAAGCACGTCTGTGCCCCTGGCTAAGCTGTCTGTCAAAGACCTCTGCCAATCACATACAGCATGTGTCACTGGCCCAAGGGACTGCCCAGGCTATAACCCCAGCCCATTAGGAGGCAAGGCAGGAGCTTTTGAATTGTCCCTATAAAAAGAGGCTCCTGAGAAATAAATCTCTCTTCATCTGGAAACCACGCTGAGGGTCAGTGTCATTACTTTCTCCTCACAGGTCCTCCCTAATGTAACAGAACAGAAATGATCTCTCTGGACTTGTGCAAAGTATCTGGCAGTTTCCACATGACATCCTTGTCTCTACACTGAAGAGACGTGGATTTGACAGAGGGGCCACTCAGTGGACATGGAACTGGCTGGATGGTCCCACGCATGAGCTGTGCTCAGGAGCTTGATGGGCCAGTGGAGACCAGTGAGGAGTGGCCTTCCTCAGGGTCAACACGGGGACCAGCACTGTTTGACATTTTGTCAGTGACATGGGCAGCAGGACCAAGGCACCCTCACCAAGTCTGCCAGTGACACCAAGCTGTGTGGTGCAGTCCACAGGCTGGAGGGAAGGGATCCCTCCAGAGGGGCCTGGGCAGGCTTGAGACGTGGGTCCATGCAAAGGCCAAGTGTGTGGTCCTGCATGACAATCCCAGTACCAGCACAGGCAGGGCAGAGAACGGTTTGAAAGTAGCACTGAGGAAAAAGACTTGGGGCTGTTAGTGGATGAGAAGCTCAGTGTGACCCAGCACGCCCAGCTGGTCTGCAGATGACACAAAGCTGAGCAGTGCAGCTGACATAACAGAAGGAAGAGGTGCCATCCAGAGGGACCTGGACAAGCTTGAGAAGTGGGACCATGAGAACCTCATGAAGTTCAACAAGTACAAGGTACTGCACCTGGGTAAGGGCAATGCCCGAGGTGAGTGCAGACTGGGAGAAGGACCCATTAAGAGCAGCCCTGCAGAGAAGGACAGGGGGTGCTGGTAGATGAAAAGCCAGTCCCAGGCTGTCAGTGTGCACTCACAGCCCAGAAGGTCAACTGCTGTATCAACAAAAGTGTGACCAGCAGGTGAAGGGAATGGATTCTGTCCCTCTACTCTGCCCTTGTGAGACCCCACCTGGAGTGCAACATCCAGCTCTGAGGCCCTCAGCGTAAGAGGGATTCTTAAGACTTCTTGAAGCAGGTCCAGAGGAGGGCCACAGACATAACCAGAAAGCCAGATCACCTCTCCAGTGAGGATGGGTGGAGAGAACTGGGGCTATTCAACCTGAAGAAGAGAAAGTTCTGGGAAGATCTTACAGCAGCCTTTCAGTACCCACAAAAAAGCTGGAGAGGGACTTGTTACAGGAGCATGCAGTGATAGGACAAGGGGAAATGGCTTTAAACTGAAAGAAGGTATGTTTATATTAGATATTAAGAAGAAATTATTTATTGTGGCAAGACACTTGAACAGATTGCCCAGAAAAATCTGTGGGTGCCCCATCCCTGCAAGTGTCCAAAGTCAGATTAGATGGGCTTTGAGCAACCTGGTCTAGTGAAGGTGTCTCTGCCCATGATGAAAAGGTTGAAACTAGCTAATCTTTAAGGATCTCTTCAGACCCACACCTTCTATGATATGATAACGCTAGAAGAGACTCGAAGAGATTTTCAGTTCAATCTCTTGCCCAAAGTTGGCAGTTGGTTAGTTTTTGGGACATGCCTTAAAAAAAAAAAAAAAACAACCACCCAAAAAAAAAACACTGGACAGCCTTAATGAAAAAAAGGAAAAAAAAAAAAAATCTTACAGACTATAAAAATATTAAGTGTACTTATTAACTTAATGCACTCTAAAATGCTTGAGTTACTCTTTAGATGAGATTAACACACTTTCAATGTCTCAGCCTGGACCTTACCTGGAATTTTTTGGTAATTTTTTTCTACTTAGGAATTTTCAAGCTGAAAATATTCCTTAAGAATTTTTTTAACAAAAGCATCAGTTTAAATGAGTATTCCAGTTCTCACAAACAAAGTCTGAAGCTGTTGAAAAGATACATTCTCTTATGTTATTACTTTTATTTCTCTCAATGTTTCAGCTGTTATGCTGGCATGGAAAAATTTATTTTAATGGAATGAATGAATCCGACCAAAATGCAATGCCTGAGAGTTCCTGGCAAGTAGGGATAGAAAACCTCAAACGTAAGCAAAGGTTATGCTACAAAAATTTTGGGCAGCAGCATACTGCTCACTCACACAACAGCCTGGAGAGACTACAGACAGACAGTTCGCTGGGCTTTGAGGGACAGAAGGTTGAGCTCAGAAAACTGGCAAGACAGTGAATGAAAAGATGTGCTTAGGGAAGCACTGTGGGTTAGTAAATACCTGCAGGCCTGTCCCACCCTTTGCAGAATCCTCCCTGTGCGGGAGCAACAGCTGCTCTGTAACAGGGTAAGACTGACTTGTGGACAAAAGCTGGGAATGTTGAGGTTGTGTTCACAAACTGCACAGACATCTGCAGGTGGCAGGCACATGTGAAGGAAGAGGAGAATGCAGTCCAGTCTGTGCTTTCCAGAAAAATAAGAGTGATTCAAGTTTTCCCTAAACTGCAGAAATGCGTTCACGAGTTTTTAACAAATTTCAACATAGGCTCACTTGAAAGCAGTTGTTTGTGTTATTTTATCTACATAAAGGAAGCAATAGCACATACAGCTAGGATAAATGCAGGCAAATGAGATTTACCTACACCTAGATCCTTGAATAGTTTCACACTACTATAAAACTACAGACACCAAGCAGGTATGTCTACTCACTTGTTTATTGCATTTGGATATCATCAATGCTTTAAAAATACACTGGCTTATAAGAAAGTACAAACTTCCATTTCCAATTGCAGTTTTCCACTTTCTAACATGTTTAGGTTAAATACATTCTTGTTTTACTCAATCCAGTACCACCTGCAGTCTTTAGAAACTTTTCCAAGTTCTCACTGAATATCCTACATTATCTCAGTGTTTGCAGTTGCCTAAAAAAATAGTGCGTGGCCATAAATATCTAGAATATATTTCTGTATAAATTATCTGCTTTTCACTCTGATACCTTATTCAGCACAGGAGGAAACTTTTGCCAGTTGTCAATGAATGGCTATGGTTTGGAAAATAAGAACTTAATTCAGAAAAGTAAGTACCTGAAAACACTAACTTATGTTCAGCTCTGGTCTCTAAGTGGCTGTGTACCTCTAATAATTTTGTTGTATTAAAGCCTACAAAGCTCAGGCCAACAGCATATCATTATTTCCCACTATCAGTATCTAATTTCTAAGCCTGAAAAGAGCTGAGCTGTTTTCACCATCCAGCTGCAGGGGTTTTTATGGCACAATCTTAACCTCCCCAGAAGACAACAAAGTACTGAAACAAGCTACTAACCACAACCTTTATTTAAGGGGACATTTCATCAGAAAAATTGCCAAAAAAAGCTTCTGCATGGAAACTACCATAGACCTCTGCATGAATTTTCATATTTTTCTCAACATTCTGACAAACTTAGAAGCATAATTTACCACCTGCTATGTCAGAAAGTGTGACCAACCTGTAGTCACAATTATATGGGTGGATGATTCATTTGGAAATAGTAGCCAGATTACAAAGATATCAGTAAATCTGGAAAGGCACCTTGACCCTTATGCTTCAATATATTGAAAAAGGACTTCTTATGCGTACATATGTAGTGAAGTCTGCTGCAGTTCCAACTAAAGCTTCCTTCCAAGACCACCACAATTCCTTCACCTTGATAACGATTTTAGCCTCATAACGGTTACTCCAGGCAGTTTGGAAGGTCTTAGTTTCACATCTCTATGGGGAGGATAATTATAATACAGCAGCGTGGCTAAAACTGGAAAGTGACCTACCTGCTAACAATGGCTTTGGCTGCTGGGGCTCCTAACAAGGGCCAAAAGTGCCTCCTGGCAGTATTTGGAGGCAAACTTCCAACCCACGGTAGCTCAAATTCAGACAAAGGCAAGTTTTTACACTTCCTCTGTCCTTTCGGCTCTTGAACTCTTTTTAGCTTTTCCAGCTATATTTTTCCTATTTTAAAACCTGGTTTTGTCTTCCCTGGTGTCCCCCCTACAGCAAAGAACTAAAACCACGTGATGAAAGACGAGACAACCATTGACACCACAAAAAAATTTTGAAAGATTCAACGCTGAGCACCGCCAAAAGAGCAAAATAAATTAAGAGTTACGATCCCTATTTGAGGCAGGTCGCTGTCTATACTCAAGTGCCACGCTCCTGCCCGAGACTGACTTCGGAAGCGGAGCCATCCCTCAGCACTGCTGCCCTGGGCATCCCGAGGAGCCCGTGCTCCCCCTTCCAACACCGCTGGGAGGCTTTTGAGGTCCCGCCACGGGCTCGTCTCCCGGAGCCTGGAGACGGGTGAAACACCTGCGCCAGCCGCACCGCTCCGCACGCTCCCACGGGCACGGTGACACCCGCCCGTCCGGCCCTTACCAGGGAGAGCACTTTGTAGGTGTTGGGATCCTTGCTCTTGCCGCCCGGAGGCTTCTCCGGCTCCTCGGCCACCTCCATGGCCGGCAGCATGGGCACAGCCGCAGCCTGCAGCCCGCCATCAGCCGCCCCTACCCCGTCCAGGTGGTCCTCGTGGCCCTTCCCAGCTTGCTGCCCGTTGCCCTGCATGCTCCCCGCGGTTCTGCCCTCCGCCCGCCCGGACACGGCCATTAATAGCCCGGCGGCCCGGCCCCGCCCCGCCCGGAGCGCGGACACCGGCGGCCCCCGCTCCCCCGCCGGCAGCAGCGTGGAGGAGGGAGCGGGATATTCCCCTCCTTCCCTCCCTCCCTCCCTGCCCGCCCGCCCCGCTCGGTCACCCCGGCTCGGCCGCCCCCCGCTTTCCGACCCCTCCCGGCAGGTGAGGGCGGGCCGCGGCCGCCCCTCCCTGCGGGCAGGGCAAGGCAAGGAGGCGGTGAGGGGCCGCGGGGCCGGAGGACACCGCGCTGCTCCGAAATAGCGTCCGGGGGAGGGCGCCGGCCCGTGTTTACGAGGGAGCGCGGAGAAAGTTTCCGCTGCCCCGATCCCCGGGCGGAGGCGGAGGTGGTGGCTTTCCGTAAGCCGCCCGGCGGCGGTGGCACAGGTGTGCGCGGGGGCGGCGGTCCCGGTGCCGGTCCCGGTGCTGCCAGAGGCACGCATCCAGCCCCCGGTGCACGTTAGCACTCAGAGCGCTGCCGAGGAGGTTTTCCCCTCCCGTCCATAAGTGCCTGCAGGGCGCCCACGGAAACCCCCTACGCGGGACATCAGGCCAGCCAAGTGCCCGCACACCGGGGGTGCAGCTCAGCAGGCGACTTCGTCACCCACCCAGGAGACACTGCGACTCCTTTGGTCTGTTCAGCCTGGAGAAGAGGGGACTGAGGGGAGACCTCATCCCAGTTTACAACTTCCTCTTGAGGGAAAGAGTAGGGGCAGAGACTGATCTCCTCTCTGTGGTGACCAGCGACAGGACTCAAGGAAATGGCCTGAAGTTGTATCATGGGAGTTTTAGGTGAGATATCAGGAAAAGGTTCTACACGCAGAGGGTAGTTGGCCGCTGGAACAGGTTCCCCAGGGAAGTGATCGCATAGAAGCACTTGGACAATGCCCGCACCCACATGGTGTGACTCTTGGGGATGGTGCTGTGCCGGGTCAGGAGTTGGACTTGATAATCCTTGTGGGTCCCTTCCAACTCAGCATATTCTTTTATTCTGTGACTTTGGGCTCACTGCCACCAAGCCAGGCCCTGCTCAGAGGGCCAGCGTTGTTGGGGTGAAACCCGTGTTTGGTGTCCCTCAGGGCGTTTTATTGGAACTGGCACTGTCTGGCTCCAAGGTGTCACTTCCCACTCATTCCTAGTGAATTCAGCCCCTCTTGTTTGGCAAGAGAGAGGTGTTTGTACACACCCTGACCGTCCATGGGGAAAGGCATTTCACGCAGCATGTGTAGGTACAGTCCTGACTGCAGGGCTGGCTCCAGACGTGTCACTCCTCCTTTCTCCAATAGATCTGTGAGTGTTGAGTAGCATCAAGACTTGCAAAGTATGCCTAAGCTTAAAATTGCTAAAAGTGTCTCATTGTCCATAATCTGTTAAGCTTTTATACTATATACAGTTATGTATGTTGACATTAGGCTTAGTATTTCTGTTCTAGTGGGATGGTGGGTTTGATCTCCTAGGGCTTCAGGAGTCTATGTCAGATTTATTTTAACTGTCAATGCACTAGAAAGGAGTGGCACTTGCATAGTTTCTGACAAAAATCCATGTTTTCTGAAAAATAGCTACAATGAAATGAAAATTTCCTTTGGAAGTGATCTTGATCCCTGCTGAAATGTTGTTGCTCTGCTTTCTATTTCAGTTGAGTTGCACTAACAAGCTGTCAGTACAACTTCCCATTAAAAATAATTGCAAAGACTGCTGGTCTGTAGTGCTTCTGCAGCCCACAGCATGCTGAGGGTCTCTGCAGGGCTGCTTCCACGTGCCTGGTGTCAACTAATGAGGTTACATGGGTGCACTCT
The DNA here is from genome assembly GCA_013390045.1 of Picathartes gymnocephalus. NCBI lineage: Eukaryota > Metazoa > Chordata > Aves > Passeriformes > Picathartidae > Picathartes > Picathartes gymnocephalus. Next base: position 16,535 of record WEKY01017812.1, on the reverse strand, counting down.
TGAGAATTTCACTTGGTCACAAAGGAAAAAGAAAGGCAACAGGAACTGTGAGAACTAAGCCCTTGAGCCTACATTAAGATTTTCTTTTATTCCTTTAATGTGGCATTTCAAACAGCTGTCCAGCTCAGCCGCCGCCTTATACGTTCAAGGATTTTGGTATGTGAACTCTTAAAAGTTGCAACTTGAATACTGGTTGCTCAATAATTTTAAAACTCTCATAGAAACTAACATAGTCAAATTGTTTTGGTTTCTTTTTTTTTCCAGTGAATGTGGCTTCAATAATTAGCACAAGTGGCACTAAGACCCTCAATTTTTTTTTCATAAAAATGAAAAGATATTACAATCACGTTTTTAAGTTCAACTCTTTTCTTTTTCCATTTCCAGTTACACTAGCAAGAAAGTAAATGCTTTCTCTCTCCAAACAAACAAACAAAAAATCGATAAATTAAAAGTTTACAGGGTTTTTCTACAAATAAAATTTCATTTTTCATTTCCTTGTTTTTATATGTAGAACGATATTTTTGATTAATTTTAAGTCAAATAGAAATCTTTCTTGTCCTGTCACCCACTCATAATTTGAATAGCACATACTGTATACTGATGATTCAATGAAAATTATGTATTAATACATTGCAGACAAAAAGGTATCTTTTTTTTTCATGGAAAGAAAGGATATTCTACAGCTGGAGCTAACTTCTGAGTTGTTCATTCACTAACTATTCATTAACACTTACTCTTCTGTGTACAAATATTCATTAAATAGCCTCAATTTTATAAGTTCTTTTTGTGACAATACAAATAGTTAAGGTACTTCAGACCAGGCACAGAAAACAATTAACCGGCATGGGAAATAATTAACCTAACAATGAGAAGTAAGCTCATTTCAGCTGACTGACAGGGTGTCAAAGTTCTCTAGACAAGAGAGTCTGGAAAACCAAAAAGGACTAAGTTTTGACGCTGAATGTGTCAGATGTATCTGAATAAATCTATTGAATACTGGGAGAAGAGGCAAAACATTACCAATATTAAACCTTCAAAAATCCACATCTGCTTGAGCTCTTTGGGGTGAGGTTGTTAAAAAGCAGTCAATACCATTTTAAAAAATCTGTGACAAAAGACATCATTGTGCAACAAATTAATTGCAGAGGTTACTGAAGTTGCAAATCCAAATTCCAAAATTTGGCTGCAACCATTTCAACAGAGGGGGAAGAAGCTTTTGAGGAAGCGAGGGCTGCTGCCAGCACAGCTGCCAGCTCCAGCAGTAACTGAATCAAGCTGCCCAAACAAATGTCAAGGGAGAACAGCAATAACACCAGCTTCATGTTTGCAGGCCTTATCTGTAAAGGGAGTCATCAGAGATTATCAATTTTCGTTTGCTGTTCAACTGTTAGTGGCTGCAGCAAAGATAAAAAAACATAAATTATATAGGAGGAGAAAAAGGTAAACACAGGAAGTTTTCCATGCTGCTGCATGTCACAGCTTGTGATGTTTTCTCCTTGCATTTTTTTACCTCGAAAAAATCTCCATCAAGCATCAGTTTTTCAAAAGACCTGAGCAAAGACTAAGTGCTCTCATCTGGCCTCCGTGTGTGAGGTGGCTGTGGCCCACTTAGGAGCTGTGGTTAGTGACAGGGTTTGTAAATTGCACCATGTTGCATGATTGGACTGTCCACTTGCTCCGGCTGGATTTGGGAGGCCCTTGCTGCTCTCACAGGAGGGGGACAGACTGAGCTTGCAGGCAGAGGAGCATCATCTTGTGAGGTTGCCGGTGATAATCAGCTCCAGGCTGGCTGAGTCTTGACCCTTACATTGCAGTAGAAACCAGAGGTTGGTGGTTATGGCAAGTATTTCCTGTTGCATTGCCTCTAATCCACAGCAAAATTCCTGTAGCCATGAAAAAGACCAGGAGCCCCAGGAAAGCCTAAAGCTGCTTGCTAAAGACCATTGCTGCTCAGTGGTAACACTGGACTCTATTTTATAGGAGCTAATTGAAGATGTTTCTCAGCTCCTGCTATAAGGACTTCTCTGGCGTTGTTGTATGAGTATTGCATTGTAAACTAGTCTAGAAATCATTGAAAAATTGGCAATTATGGTAGTTTCTGAAATATCCTTATGAGTAGTTTTATTTAGCATTCAAAATGTGTCTAAAACTTCACAAAATGCAAGAAGTCCTTAATGAAAGGAACAAATGAAACTGGAGGTATATCTCAAAACTGTTTTATTATGTCTGGGAGTAATGCCTAAAATGAAATCAGAAATCCCATGGCATTTATGGGCATATCAAGCTGTGTGGACTGAACTGTAGTTTTCAGGTTTGCATCAAGGGATGACACATGACCGAGCAAAGATCCAGGACACAAGGGCAAGGTAGAGTTTCAAGACACACATTGCAAGTCTCAGATTCTGAGCTTAGCATCAAGATGCCTCTTTGTCAGGAAAAATTAATTAGTCCTTTATAACTACTTGCTTCAAAATCTGTTAATTTTACTCCCCAACATGCCCCTCTTAATAAGTACAGAAAGAAAATTGGTTTTGCGAATAATTACCCATTTTTGGTTGTTCTGTTGGTCTCCAAAAAGAAAAAAAACCTAGGGCTAATAAACTGATAAGCTAATATTTCCTGTATAATTGAAAAATGGCATAACTGTTCCTCCTTTCAGTCTTAGTTTGGCATATATTATTGGAAATTTAATAACTGTTAATACAACAGTTGTTAAATTGCTGGCAACAGTAGAAGAAAAATATGAAAAATCCTTTAGCAATAGGAAATAATTGCTTGACACTGATTTCCTGTCTCTCTAAACTATATTAAATGCCTCTATTTGATTTTAGCAAAAATGCCTATACTCCTTTAAACTATAAAATCCTAATGTGATGACAACATACTGGCAGGGTTTGTTGGGAAGCAGACTATAAGATGTTTGAATACTTTAATGCTACCCCAGTAGATGTTCATTATGCTCTTCTCAGCATAATCTCTCCAGCAAACACAATTTCAATACCTAATCTGCCAACCATATCTAAGTGGTTTGTGCAATCAAGCGTACTATCAGGAAGAATACTTTGCTACCTACAGTGGAAAAATTGTAGGATGTTCTCCAA
>WEKY01017812.1:1575-13365 GCA_013390045.1 Picathartes gymnocephalus | reverse complement strand
AAAAAAAAAAAAAAAGAGAAGGAGAAAAACACAGTGCTGGAGTAAATACCCTAGTGGTTTTTTGAAGACCTGAAATGTTAGTTCAATGCTGCTTGTAGTAATATTAAAAGCAGTGCTTATCAATCTGGGAGGAGTCCAGAGCAAACCAATAGTGTAGATACTGTAACAATCACTGCAGCTAGAGGGTGACTTAAAGAAGGTAATATGTTCTTTCACAAGTTAAATGTTGTCTTATGATTTAAACTAGATACCCCCTTACCTCTCATTGATATTTGACATCTTGAAGCGAGTAAGATACAACACAAACTACGATGGGAAGAAAAAAGGCTTTTGAAATAGATGGTCAGTTGGGGGCAGAGATTTGAAAAACATGCATAAGTAATTTAGCAATGGACATCTGGCAGCTCCAAACAAATTTATATTCTAAATCATATAAACAGTTTTGAAATCCACTTTTATTTCATCCCTGGAAGTACAACAACTGTTCTATTAAATTAGGATAAACAGAGGGCAAAGACCTGCAGCTGAGAAGATTTTTTGAGCTAGAGGGAAGATCTCCTGCTAAATACTGTTTGAGATAATTTTTCGTCATGTCTAACAACTTTTTGAACACATACATATCTTTAGGATCTACCCCATCCTGTAGTACAAAATTTTGCATTCTAACTTTTGGTGAAGAAATACCTCTCTAAATTTTATTGTATTGTTGTCACTATGTAAAATATGCAGGTCAATGTTATTTGAGGAAGTTCTATGTCCGGTATAGCAAGTTTACCATTCAGATGCTGCATGTCTCCTTTTCATCAGCTTACAGGCATTGGCATTCACTACCTTTTTACTGGAAACAAGCGCATGGAATGCCAAGTTTATATTTCACTGCTGGAACAAAACCTATTTCATATGAGCATAATTAAATGTCACCAAAACAAGATTCTGGATGAAATCTTTACTTTTAAAAAATACCTGGAATGATGCTTTAAGCCAGGCTGCACTGAATTAGCATGAAAAAACAAGTTTGTTATTTTCACAATGCAAGTTGTTTCTTCCGCTGTTTCAACAAACCACAAATGATCCAGGAACTTGTTGCACATTTAAGGAAACATCTGGTATTTTAAATATGATATTACTCAATACACAAAGTTAAAATACTACATCCAAGGATAATAAGAAAAAAACATGTCTTCTTAGGAAAAAAAAAGGTATAAGATGGGAATTTAATATTATGAACATTAATATTAACATTATTAACATTAATGTTATACTTGACAAATATAATGTTAAGGCCAACTGGAAAACTCAAGAGATAAAACTCAAAGATCTCAAAGAGGGAGGGAGGAAGGGATGGACGGAGGGGAGTACCTGGAAGGAAAGAAAGAGGGAAATTTTCTCTTTGTTTTTTAGTGGTGTAGATGCTATTTCTCATCCGTCTGAATTTTACTGCCCTGTATGCAAGCACTGTAAGTTTAGCAGGTGATCCAATTCAATAGAACAAAACACCTAATGAAAACATTTTGTTGTTTTGATCAAATTTCCTCTCCATAAAAAGGACATCCATAAAGCTTCCAAGTAATTTGAATAGTTGTGGTATTTCTGTTCTTCAGAGCTGTGACAGCAATAAATACTCCATGTTACTGAAGATTTGACCATCACAGCCTTCACTGGACAGCTGTTTTTGCAATCCTGAGAGGTCATTGCACAAACAATTTTGAAAGCTTAAACACTGTTTGAGAATAATATTTGTACATAAATTTTAAATAAACCATGAATATTAGAGCTAATAATCTCTGAGAAAGCTGACTAGAATTGTGTTTTCTCAGGGAGACTAACTTTTCCAATGGAATAATCTAACAATCGAGTCTTACCTGTTGTTAACTGGCAGAAATAAATGTTTTTCCTTGGACTTCCAAGTCAGCCTATACCTGAGCTGCTCGCTGGCAGACACCTCTTGCTCACCCATTCTGCTTCTGTGCTTCTTCTGACTTGATGCATGTGCAGAAAAATCCACCAAGCAGGTGAACATGGTCTTGTGATAGGAAATGTTCACACTCCCATCTCCAAACAGTGTGAGTGGATGTGACCAGCACGTGAGCTCACAGTACTCTCACAAACCTAGAGTCTTCAACTCTGCTTTGTCACCCAGCTAACCTGTGCTGCTTCCTCTTGGGCTCTCATGACAAAAAAATACCCAGGGAATTTCTGGGAGAATTTGTTAGTATTATTCTTTTGGGCTCCTTTATTTGCCCCCTCTGCATTTATGAAATCAGATATTTAGAAATATTTATAAATATACAAGAGGATGAACAAGTGCTTCTGGCAAAGCTGTTCCACAGTCATAAAATGAAACCAATTTCTGGGACATGTCCCAGACAAGAAGCCCTCCAAGAAAGGGAAACAATGCATGTTTAAATAAATATTTTTGGAGAATCTGCATGTAGTCTCTAGCAGTGTGCCTACTGCTGAATCCCTGCTACTTTATGGCCTGGGCATATTATGCCTGACCCAGGCATCATTAAAAGACTGTCTAGAGATTCACTGGAGCTAGGTGTAAGGAAGTACAGCTATTTCTGACTGTGGAGAATACCAGGAAGTGCATTCTTCCAAGTTTGATACAAGGTCTATGCAACATACCCCAGACATGACCTTCAGAAGCCCAGAAGATCACAAGGGCAAGCAATTCCTTAAGATGAAGTAACAATATGCTTGAACTGAGAGGCAGAAGTCATTGCCCATATTCTTCTTGCCATTGAAACTCAACCCATTGCTCTACTTTCAGAGCAGAATTTGAGTCTAAGAGTCACAATATTGCTGTTGGAGAAAGAGAAGTGAAGTCTACAGGTGAGGCTGACAGACCCCATCTAGGGAACACGTGCTAAACCAGTCCTGGAGGGACACATAGTCAACACTGACTCTACAGTTAGTATAAAGGAATACTAAAAACATAAACCTTCCCATGTCTATTATTCTCCTTTCATACCCTCCTGTAGCCCATAAGAGAAGTGGAAGGCATTACTTTTACATCTATTCAGGAAGCAGAATAACAAAAACGAGGTCATTAATAAGCACAGAAGCCACTCCCCTGCTGACCTGAAGACAGCACTGGCTATTTCAGGCAGCAGGCTCTCGAGCTTCTTGAGCATTCCCTATTCTATCCACTCTTTGTTTCAGCTTAATTTGCAAATGAATCTCTGAGGAGTAGAGTTAAGCATCCTTTATAAAACTCTCAAATAATTTATGTCAAGTGTGTTAACAAACTTTTTTTGCAGATGTCAACATTAAACTAAATCAGTAATTCCCCTATGTGGACATGCCATAGCCAGATTATCTTGAGATGTCAGAGAAAGATTTGCTCATTCCATATTTGCTTCCCTTGGTGAAACAGGTTTGGCCCTGGTTTCTCAGTAGTCCATCACTCATGAGAGAGCAAATCTTGGCTAAGCATCACTCACTGTAGCATATGCACTGTAGGTAATGCAGATATAGTGTTGCCTTCTCATATGAGCTCTTCCTGCTAGGATTTAGAAGCTGGAAAAAGGAAAAATATCTCAAAAGGCAGATGTATGAAATTTACCTGACAAACCGCTCCTCCAGAGCAAAGCTTAAAAGCCAATCTTTACATTAAGTTTCCCTTCAGGTTTTTGTAAGAACATATGAAGAAAAAAACAAATTAAGTTGGTCATCAGCTTTTGTAGGGCTTCTTTAGACTGTCACTGTTTAAAAACTAATATGTTCAAACAAACCAATCTATGTATTTGACTTTAGGGAGGTTGAATTGACTCAACCAGGATGTTAGTGGTGTCTAAAAGCCATTTTATCCTCACTCCAGAAAGAAACATGGTGTGTTTTTAGTTAATGTTTATTTTTGTCTGGGGTTCCTTTTCATGGAAAGTTCCAAAAGCTCTACATAGCAAATATGTTAAAAACATAGCTTACAAGTTGTTGGTAAATCAGTTTGTCTCTGAAGAATTGCTTGCCTTTGGAAGGTATCTTTCTGTAACTCTTTCAGGGTGTTAAACCTAACCATGGGGTTGTTGAACTTAGTCACCCTGAAAGGTACTCTTGTCTTCTGAAGTGCAGGATAATTTGCAGAGGAAGCATATGAACAATGATGGCTGCTGGCATTTTGAACGTGGCACAGCATTTGTGCTAAGGCACTTCTCTCTTAGTTATCTCGTTAGAAATGTTCGGTGTTGATAATCACGGTAGCATTCATCGACAGCTCACAGTGATGGCCTCTGACACGTAGTTAGAATTGCTCAACAAAGAGCTAGATGAGAATTTATACTTTGAAGTTCAAAACCTGGTTTTAATCTAGCCTATTTATAAAGAGGTCGAGTATGTTTTTTATTGCTCTCCATGGAGAAGAGGGATGGGGCAACCAGTTCCTTCAGATGAAGTAACGAGGTGCTTTAATTGAGAGTCAGAAGTCATTGCCCATATTCTTCTGGTTTAGCAATCCACCATGTCCCATGGGCTTTCAGATCATGTACAAAGAGTTATGAAACAAGAAAAACTGTTGGCATATCTCCGTGTTCTTCCTGGCATTCTTAGAGAGCTATGGGAGTATCTGAGAGGATTCCGTAAACGCAGATTAACTTTTCCACAGAAACAACACAGAAAATTTCTCCATGTAGAAAAACAGTCATAGATTCTTTGCCTGATACCTCACAGAGACATTTCCTCTGGCTTTTGTTACAGCCCTCTTTACTAGCACTATGTATAGTACAGGAGCCCTTTGGGTCTCACTTTCCATGTCTCTCAGGAGAAAAACAACTCAACAACCTGAAATAAATCAGAAAGACTGACCTGATAAGGAGGCTGACTCACACAGGACCAACACCTGGGGCTCCCACTGTGACCTGGTCTCTTAGCACAATCACCACTTTCAAAAAAGGACTAAGCAGCTGGCACCAGGTAACAAGGTGAGATGAATCCCAAACACTGATTGTCAGTCCCAGCAGTGCTGTTGCCCTTGTACTCCATCCAACCTGCACTTTGTTGACAAAATCCTACCTGTTAGCAAGTATTTTTATTTTTTAGATTCTCCACTAATTATTGGAAGATAGATCTTAATGGAATAAGTTTTGAGGAAGCAAGGAAGATATTACTGTACTTCTTTCTGTATGGCAGTATAAAGCCTCAAATTACATGCCACACATTAACTCTTTTACAAGTTTTATATGAAGAACAGAGATAAGTAAGCATTGATTGTAGCCTATGAACTACATAACTACTGAATCCCTGCATGGTTTACATGAAAAGAATTTGGAGTAACATTTTTAAGGTTAAAAGCTACAATCTGCTCATTCTTCCCCTTTATGGTATAAAAATCCAAAGTCTCATCCTAGTAGTTTACCTCATGCATCAGGTCAGGCCTACAAAAAAATTTCCCTCTTATCTTTTTTCTGAGGTTGTATATCAGCAGTTGGTGTTTATCCTATGCATTGTGTATCCCCTAGAAAAATGAAAGGTGGACAGAACGGTAGAATATTTTTTCCACCTACTCTGGAACTCTGCAAATGATAAAACAGGCAGGCCTTTTCACTGTTCAGCATCCTAAAATAAGAGTTAAGTGGTTTTCTGTCACTAATGAAATAATAATACTGTTGAATAGTGATCAACTACTGCAACCTACATCCAAAATAACAAAAGATGTAGGGACCCAGATGTAATGACAGTCAACTAATAGTCACTCAGTCATCATCTCTCATATCTAGGTAATTTAATACATTTGATTGTCTTTAGTCTCTTGCAGTTCTTCTCTATCTTCTGTCTGCTCTCAGTAGATATAAATAGAAATGACCTGCAAGGCAGCTTCTCTGACTTGTGGGTCTCTGAGCAGATCACATCTCCATCATGTGCCTGCTCTCCTTTTAGCCATGCTGCCTTGCCCAGTCTCTGTATATGTTCCAACAAAAATTTATGTATCTTTTTCTTATGAGGAGTTGGAATAGGATTTTGGCAAAGCAAGCAAGGACAACAGCATGAGTTTTGGATGTCCTGAAGAGGAGAGTCATGGCAGAAATGCTGCACTGGAAAAAATTTCCTGCCCTCAGGGAATTTTTAGGACTTCAAAACCTCTCACATTCTGCAGCAGGTCAGAGCCATATTTCAGGTGTGGGGGCCCATCAGACAGAAAAACAACAAAACAAGTAGCAGATTGGTTATTAGGATACTCATTCAAAATCTGGCATCAAGTTCATGCCTGCAAGCTGCTCCAGCTCTGGATTTTGTCACCTCAGCAAGCCATGGAGTAATATGGCTGTCAGCCAGGATCCAGTGAGTTCAGGTTGTTTGTTAGCTCAGGAAAAGCCTGAAAGAAAAAGTCATGGAGATGATGTGTTGGCATCTAACCTTGTTCTGAAAAATGTCTGGCTGACAAAGCTGTGTTGGGACACCACTGAAAGCAAATTCAGACTCTGCAGATGGGCAAGAGAGGGAGAAGTGTAATCATTCCCACATCCAGTCCCATCCCTGAAGTTCTCCACAGAAGATATCCACAGTAGTGCCTTGCAGCACTACAANAAAAAAGGCCAACACTAAAAAGCCACCAAAACCCAAATAAGTTTTATTAAGCTTTTTCTGACCAACTCTGTCCATGCCCTTTTCCCCCTAGCTAGTCAAAAGCACTTTGTACAGACATTTTCTGGCTCAGCATGACATCTCTTGTCATTCTTCCCAACCTCGCAAACACAGCAGGAAGTAAAGCAAGTAGGGAATATGGTTTTCCTATCCACATGTTCAGGAATATGATTCACAAGGAACCAAAGCAGAGCATGAGCTAGGACTGATGAAATGGCAGCACCAGCAGTGCTCTTACAAATCCTGGCCACACAGATACTTTTTATTTAAATTGAAGTAAACCCAGACAAGTTTCTCAAGTTACTATTTGGCAGGGACTTGAGGTATTAATCTCTGTTAAACATCCTTAATCACTGTCTCAATCAAACAGGTCTTGCATTACCCTTCTAAAGTAAAAATTCCTTTTTTTCTTTCACTTAATCATTATTCACTGAGGCAAAGAACACAGACCCAACTGAGTCACTGAGGCAGTTGCCTGCTATCATGGGTAACTGTGTAGTTCAGGCTGATTCAGAGGCCGACCAAGCTCTTTACTTCAAGGTATTTTTGTTCATCCCTTGAAATTTTCATAAAATAGTTGTTCCAGAAGCTTACTGGTGAGAATCCATCTTCTGATTTCCAGCTGGAATCTACAGCTAGCAAATTTATTATCATTATTATTATTTGGTGCTTTTCTATACTATAAACTACTCTTTTTTTTTTCCTCTGCTGCTCATCACTACTATCCCTCCTAGCAAAACAGCTAGGAAGAGTAGTTTATCTCCTCTTAGGTTCTGGGTTTGCTCTGATAAACTAGAAAAGATTTTTAAATCTCTTACTGTTTGTGAAGAGATTAAAGTAGGCAAGCATATAGGGATTTAATTTTCCATATGATATCAGTGCCTTCCTTTGCTTTTGCTCCAAAATGAAATAACCTCACACTTATGTGGAATTACAATGTTCCCTTTACATTTTGGAGCCTCTTTCATGTACTAAAAAACAACAAAAATATATCATCAGTGTGCATCCGCCAGCCTTACAGGAGCTCCACTCTGTATCTCCCTCCAACAACCACTTCTGAAGGAATGGATCACTGTTTGTCAAGCTGTTTAGCTACTGGCAATCCAGGACAGGAGGTGTCACCAGTGGCAGCCATACCCTTTTTCACTTTGAAGCAAGTTTTCTGTTACATAAGAGTCTTCTGAAGCCCTGTGTGCACTCTGGACAGGCTTCAGGATGACTAAGACCACTTTATGGGAAATTTCACTGCCACTGATGGTCATCCCAGGTCTACACAAAACCTTTGTGCCCTCTGGTCTGAGCTGGCCAAACCCCTAAGTAGGTATATGTGAAAGCATTCAGAAACAATATCTGACCAAGCATTTATGCCATTATTTCCTCTCCTCTACTTGGCCATTAGGGCATCACCACAGTTCCTCAGTGCAGCCAAGCCCCTGTGACCGTATAAACACCAACACAAAGGAACACCTCATTTGCATTCAAAGCAATGAGTACAAGTTGACTGTAGTTCAAAAAGGACACTGAGCAGTTAAAAAGCAAATGGATTATCAGAGACCAGGAGGAAATCACAGTTTTCTTCAGTTTAACCTCAAACCTCAGTAAACAAACCAAGATGTCACACAGGGAAAACCTTGAGCATAAACAGGACACTGATGTGTCATGTCCCCATATGTCATTATCCCATGCTATAGCTGTCCAGAATAGCTGTGCAGCTTGGGTGGACAAGAAGTAGACTGTGGATTCAGTGATTCATAAAGCAGAAGCTTCAGCCAGAACAAACTTTGTTCAGTGCTGTTCTAGAGTGCAGTTATTCTGCATTAATTAGAGTAGAGAAACATGAAATAGAAAATAGAAAATCAAATCCTATGAAGAAATGGAGCAGGTTTCATAAAGTTCCTCTATAATTCAGATTTCCTTTTGACTTTATGTCATGTATCAATTGTGTTTCAAAATGTGCCATTTTTTACAGCAATCAATCAGCAAACTTGTCAAGCAATACTGCAGCATTATACCCGTGGTGGTATTAGATTATTCATAACTGGGAAAGAGGAAACTTTTCATAACTGCACTAACAGCAGGTAGTAATTTCTCCCTGCTACTTTGAAATATATGCTGCTCAGTATCTGAGATACAAAAATATTTTATCCGATTTTTATTTCTATATAAAGCTTTCATATTGCTTTTATGCACTTTTTTGGTAATATTTGGTAGCTTTTAATGATTGATAGAACAGTTGGCAGTACCACTAACAACATTTCTGCTGGATTATTTCTCTTAAGCATTTTGCTTGTGAGGAAGGCATTAAAAGAAAAACATATAAAGTTCTGTAACCCATACAGTTTTGCAGCATTTCCAATGCGATGGTGTTTATTTAGAAGTTCTCAAACACAAGTCTCTCAGACCAACATAAATTTTCCATCTAAGGATCTTTATACAAGTAATTAAATTAAACCTGTACCTCAGAGAAGAGTTATGATGCCATGCAAGTTATCATAAAATGTTAAAGTCTTCTGTGAAGGAAAAATGCTTCTTTCTGGGTTTCCCGTAGTTCATTCTATTTATTTGTCAGAAACGGTGTGATTTTAATAACTAAATTCATCGCTTCTGCACTAAACTTTCTGAAAATCCTGAGTTGCAGTATGATTGCTGGTCTGAGAAAGCATGGGTGGCAGTGATCACAATTCCAAAGAGTGAGCATGAAACTAGTTCACATACTGGCGTTATTCCCAATTAATGATGTAGGAGGCGTGGCTGGCACATGAGCAGTGCATATGCTGAGGGCCACGTTGGAGAAAGGAGTTGAGACTTCTTTCCTTGTAAGTGCCAACAGCTGAAGAAGACAAAGATCACATTGAGACACAGATGATGGGGAGAAACATGACCGGGGCTGGGAAGAGACAAAGACCCACATTAGAGTAAGAGAAATAATGAGCAGGAACCATGGAAAAGATGTTAGACAGCAGACACAGCCAGTAACACGCCACACCAAAACCCCAGGAACTTAGCTAATTTCTTCTTCTACCCAATATTGTAGGTCAACTACAAAGAGAAGTCACTGTGTAATCCTTGTGCCCTTCACAGCCCACATTTTCCTAAGGAAACATTACTGGTCCTTTTAGAAACATGCCTCCCTGCTATCTCCTTTCCCACCAGACATCATCCCGTTTACTGTGACTCTGTCTGACACTACTGTTAGGAAAGAAGATTACAGGGAATTATTTGCTGACAAACCACCAAAAGCAGGTTTGATACACCAAACAGCACCTGAAAATTGTTGGAAACGTCCACAAATTAAAATTTTCTGGAACAAAGTTAAAATATACTGAAACAAATATGAGCTCTTGTCATGTGTGTTTCCTCAGCCTATGCAGCTAAACTGTTTCCAAAACTTTGTACTACTCATAAGATTAAGTTGCATACCACATAAAATGAGATCTAACTCATAACTGAGTAAAGGAAATGAGGCAAGATTTCTCATTCTGTGGAAAGAATTAGAGTAAGCAACAGCTTGAACTCACCTTTCCCATGGGTCTGCAGTTAAACTTTTTAAAACATGAAGGAAAAAAAATTCAATATTCTGTTTTTTTCTGCATTCAGGTAGTGCATTTTTTCTGGCCTTCCTCCTCTTTGTAGCTGAAGACTGATCTGGAATTCTTAACGGTGCTAGGGAGATATCCAGCATCTATAATCGGAACAAAACATTTAAAAGGATATAAACTAGTGAGATGAAAAGACACAAACAATGCCCCTTGGGGAAGAGTGGAAAAGAGGACTGCAAACTAACCTCTTTGGAATATGCTACTTCATGAAAATGTGTTCCCAGATGCAGAAAAGGCATCCTTTTGCCTAAAATAGAGGAAAAATTCATAATGAGAAATCAAAACTTACTGTAATTTCTGAATCATATTTGGCATTCTTGGCTGGTGGGGATATCCTTCAAATGTTCTAGAGATGATAGAAATGATATTCACAGATGTAGTTTTGATAGTTAGACACAATTCCATCAGCTTTTCCCCTGACAACAAATAGGAATGTGGAAAAAAGTCCAAACCAGCACAGCTGTATAGATGGAAATTACCTTCACTAACTTGCCTGAAAAGCAAACAGAGCTTTCTTTTCCAAAATGCTTTATGCTTTTCCTGTAAATCCTCCTTCTTCCCTGGGAGAGCTGATTACTTCTGAGATTTGACAGAGAATTCTGTGGCATGACCTGTATATGGTAAGAAGAGAAGGACAGAAAGATTGCTAGCTCCCATAGTTGTTATGAAAAGTTTTTTTGGTTGATCAAATTGCAACTTTGATGTTTACAGTTTACTGACACAGCTTTCATCTGTGCTGATGAGTGTTAAGCTGCTCATACAAAACAATCTGACATATCTGAACTGCAGGACCATAAGAAAACTTTTATCCTGCCTGCAGAATAACAGGCTTGTATTCTGCCACTACAAAAAAAATCAGAGCAATATATAAAATCCACTAGCTTCAAAAAGCTTTCCTGAAAAAGCACAAATCTTATCCTTGGACCTTTCAGTATTCCCATTGCTGAGTAGTCACTAGAGGCTTATACTGCCTCCAGTAGTGTCCAACATATCGGATGGTTCAGAGTGTACCCTCAGCAAGTTTGGGTGGGTTTGATCAAGGTATACAAATACCTGAAGGGAGGGTGCAAAGAGGATGGACTCAGGCTATTTTTAGTGGTACCCAGTGACATGTCAAGAGGCAATGGACACAAATTGAAACACAGGAGATTCAACTTAAACACAAGAAAAAAGCTTTGGTGTATTAAGATCCATTATGTTTGCAGTGATCTGTAAAATACATCTAGACTAACCTTCAAGTTACATGTGGGTCTTTTCAGGTTTTGCCTTCGTCTTACCCTATAAGTAGACCTTGTAGGCAATCAGAAATCCTCCTGAATTACTGTGGATACCCTTTATGGAGCTGGCTTAGAAAAACATAGGTTACTAAAGGACAGAACAAGGGAGAAAAAAATAGGAGTTTTGATTTAAGGAATTTGCACTTAATTTTGGCTCATGCCCCCATCAAAATGTGGAGCCAGACCTAGAGCTCATTTTTATTTCAGCTATATGGCACCACAGACAGTCATGAAATTTTTTAAACTCAGTTTCCTTTTCTGTGTGCTTTGCAAGCACAGCTGTATTTAGTATGGTTGGCAAATCTGTTTGTGAACTGTTGATCCCACTGAAGTCA
>WEKY01017811.1:0-26346 GCA_013390045.1 Picathartes gymnocephalus | reverse complement strand
AAAAGCATGTAAATATGGCACTTAAGGACATTGTTTTGTGGTAAACATGGTAATGTTAGGTTAATGATTGGACTAAATACTCTTAGAGGCCTTTCCCAAAATTAATGATTCTATTATTATATATATAGATGAGATGGAGATTCTATAGGTTTAGATACAGATTAGATAGAGGCGAGATTAGATGAGGAGAGAGAGACATAGAGAGGAATGGAGGGGATATAGCTATCATGCAGATACAGATACAGATGCACACAAAAAAACCCTGTGCCTGACTTAGAATAAAGATAATTCAAATATTCTACATAAACCCTGTGGGGAATTGTGAGGTTAAATGACATTTCAGAGTTTGCCTGTGGTTGAGGGAGGTTGGTAATGACACTGTGAGGAAGCTGCAATGATCACAACCTATAATCTTTCATCATGTAATGCAGCGGTAGAGGTGTCACTGCTGATACTTTCCTGTGATGAATTTACTTGATGTCAAGTCCCTCAAGGCAAAATGTCTTAAAAAAAAAATAGACATGAAAGGAACATAGTAGGAGTTTTTACAATTCTAAGAGGATATTGGATGTATTTAGTCAAATACAGTAAATTTTCACATTCTTCTGTACTAGGTGAGAAAATTCACTGACAATATAATATCTGTTTTAGAGGCACTGCTGTTGATTTTTAAAAGAGCATTCTTCATTTGAATTTATTGCTTTCCCAGTTTCCTTCACCTCAAGTTGCAATAATATTTTTCCCCAAGAGAACTTATTTCTTCTCCAGCTAAGTATGTGCTTTCCTGCTCCACCAGCAAAAAAGTAATGTACATGCAGTATAAAGAAAAAAATCAGTGTAAAGAAACAAAGCAGTGCATTAGAGCCACACAATTTCAAAGGAACAGTCTTCCTTTAGGCAAGATATCTAGCTATGTAGTAATGCATACTTGTCTTGTGAGCCAAAAGAAGGAAATAAACATTTCATCACATATTATCTGCTTCATTTAATCCACAGTGGCTTTAATAGATAATATTCTGTACACAGTGTGCTTGAATAAGCATGGCATTTATTGTCCTAGAACACTTACTTGGACAGGCTGGAAGCTATATGAAGGCAATTAACATTTATCATAAATCAAACAAGGCTTTTATGGCAACCAAAAGAGCACTGCTGGAAATGCCATTTATCAGACCACCAGAAGGAGATGAAGAAATCGAGAAATCTTTTAATTTTCTTTTTCTTTTTTCTTTTTTTTTTTTTTTGATTAGTAAATCTTTCAGACACATAACTGAAAATCAATTGATTACTTCCAAGAATTTAGACAATTCAATGTGACATGGCATCACACACATGCAGAATAACAACCACCACAGAAGTATTGCCAATGCCAAAAATGCTGAGTTCTATTCAGAATACTGCAGGGAATGTGCTGCCTATATGCTTATTATCAAGTGTTCTTCAAGGTACGTGTGTCACAATCCACTAACACAAGCAAGATTCGTGATGGTTGGTTACCTGATCTCATAGCACAAAAGACACAAGGGATTTCAGTTTAAATCTAATCAATGCACCTTTATTAAGTGCCCACAACACGGTAATGCGATANGCACCTTTATTAAGTGCCCACAACACGGTAATTCGATAGAAGGGAGAAAGAAAGAGAAATAAAGGATGGGGGAGGGGGAGGGGATGGATATCTACCAATGGAGGAGACGAAATCCTTGTGGTCTTCAGCCAATAGATCCGTCTTCTTTCCGTGGGGAGATCTCCAGTTTTGGTTAACTTAGGAGGTCTTTTTATAGTCCAAAAGTAGGGGGGGCTACTGGCCAAAAAGGTGGGGGATAGCCATTGTTCTGAGGTCTGTTGGAACAGGTACAGAACAGGCCAGGACAGGTTATTCCTCTCTGCAGCAAGCACCAGTCCACCGTCACCTGCTCATTGTTCCTGCACTGGTTCCCATGGGAATGCATATCAGCTTTTGGTCCAGCGAGCACACCTGCTAGCAACACTTGGCAGACATCCCACCTTGGCCAGGCCAGGACCCCTTGTGTAAAGCTTTTCGGGGTTTTAGGGTTTTTTAGTCTCTGTCCTTTGACGACGGTCATGAGGCAGATGAGGGATCTTTGAACCGTCTCTCACAACATGCTGCCCAGGAACAGTAGCTTACGCAACCTCTAGCACACAGAGAAACCTGTTGAAATCACAGATTTGAAGCATTTGACGTGTGTATTTTTATTTTGTAAACTGCTTGAGAAAATGGAGGATAAATGTGTCAAACACACCAGCATAACTTAGACAACTGGAAGAAGAGTCTGGGTTCACAGAAATGTGTAAAATCAGCTGAATGTCAAAATTTCACAAGCAGGAACTTAAGAATTTGATTCCAGTGCTTGTCACAGCACTGACAATTCAATTTCTTCTCTATTTCTTGACCCTTTGTCGTGTCAAGATCTGCTGTCTTTAATAAACTTTCAGAAAAGTGATCTTTTTTTCCCCTGTGTAAAATTTTCTTATTAATAGTTACCTTCTGAGATAGCATTGTCAGCCTAATGACTTACACACAGCGTATGTTATTTCCCTCCCAGAATATTTCTTTCAAGTACCTCTTGTAGTCCTATAGCTATTGTGAACAGAGTAACCTCATGTCAATATCTGGGTACTTAGGAATGGAAAACATACTTGCTTCAAAAGAAACTATGTGATATGTCTATATTAAAATTATACTGAACTGTAAAAAACAGACACAAACCGTTTCAAAAAAACCCTACCAAAACTACTAAACAGATTTCTGTTAACCACATCAACAGTCTGATTTTGAAATTAGAAAGGGAAAGTGAAGGAATGTGAAGAAAAGAACCAACCCAGCTAATAAAAAAGAATCAGTGTGTTATAGATACCTTAAAACACTAAATACGTTCAAATAAAAACTACTTGTATTACAACAGAGACCTGTAAAAGCCTGTTGACAAGATATAGCAAGCAAATTAATCACAGCAGGCTCTGTGGAGAACCACTGATATAACATTTACCCTGAGTTTTGTTGATTGCCATGCCTATCAACATCATTTACAAATTCCATGTTCAATTTTAATTATGTGATATTTCTATATGTTTACAACAATGTAAATTGCAAGTTCACGTCAGCTATTTTCAAGCTTCTTTTTCCGGATACATACAACGTTTCCTATTTCTAAACTATTTTGATATTTGATCAGCAAATGAAAGAAACCACCCTGAAACATGTCATTCTATTTTTATCATAGAATCATAGAGTGGATTGTGTTGGAAGGGACCTTAAAGATCATCTCATTCCAATCCCCCCGTCATGGTAGGGTCACCTTCCACTAGATCAGGTTGTTCAGAGTTCCATTTAACCCAGCCTTGACACTTCCAAGGATGGGGCATTTACTGTTTCTCTGGGAAACCTGTTACAGTGCCTCACCACCCTTGTCCTGTCACTTCATGCTCTTGTAAATAGTCTCTCTCCATCATTCTTGTAGGATCCCCTCAGGTACTGGAAGACCACAATTAGATTACCCTGAAGCCTTCTCTTTTCCAGGCTGAACAAACCCAATTCTCTAAGCCCTCATAGTTCTATACTTTTGTAAGTCCTCAGCTGGACTGTGTATCGTGTGAAAAACTATGAGGCTTATTATGATTGTTACCTTACTCTCAGGCTTTCTTACAATTATTCCTGCAGTGTTTAGATATCTAATAGCCATTTGTCACTGTCTTGGGCTTTATTTCTCCCCCAGTGATTAGCATAAAAAATAACCATCACATCCAACTTCTCCATTGCTTTAAGAAATGAGCCATTCTAAGTAATACTTTGCACCATTTTGTTTGCACATTTTAGACTTTTAAGCAAACAATTAGTGTGGTCCTATGTTTTACCTATCTTTATTTTTCATACTTTATCCAGAACAAGTTTAACAGAATATATAGGACACATTGATCTTGACTGAAATAAAAAGAAGGATCATTAGATTCACACATCTTCAGGTGTGCCTCACATATTTAACACCAACAATAAGAGAAAACAAAGCCTTAATTTATATCGATTGACTTCATCTTTGAAGAAGCTGTAGCATTTCAAACTTTGAAATCACAAAACTATTACTCAGAAAAAATCTAATACTTTCCAGTATGTGGCAGGAACAGAGCAGGACCTCGAGGAACTTAGGAGGATTTGAGGTTAATTTCCTATAGTGAAAGGTTTCATCACTCCAAACTCAGAGCACTGCCACATAATAGCGCTAATTACTGCTCTCAGAAAATTTCTCAAGTTGTCTTCTCCAGTCATGAAGAAAATGCTTCAGAAGTACCTGATGAGTGAAGGCATAATGGGAACTTGTACTTGGGAAGACCAGTGTGGATTTCAGGAGCTAAGCGCAGGAAATATGAATGTGTGGATCCAGCTGGCAATCCCTTTCACTGTGCTAGTGGAGACAACATTGCAGTGTTCACTACAAAGTGGCATTGTGCAAATTTCTGATTGCTTCTTCTCCCATGGGTGCCACCAGGAAATGTGCCATAGGGAGCCAGGGATCTGACCTGAGTCTCAAGGCACGGAATGTAACAGCGGAATCTTTACATTTGAGCTTAATGTGCCTACTCCATTGACCTTCTTGTTTTGATTTGATGCTAATTGATATTGTTGAGTGAATATAGCCAAAAGGCCCTTACGTAAAGTAACAAAACATCATTTTTCCTTCATATGACTGCTTCAAGATTGAATAATCTTCCGTTTTCCTTTTGTTACACTACCTCCCTAAAAGAAAAAAAACTCCATCTTTGATATCAAAAATTCATACTCGTGAGATTGAGCCTCTCTCTACAGAATTTTCCCTTTAGAGAATCAACAAAAGGGCCATCATTAATGAACAATTTTATCAGGTTTTAGAGGCGCTGCAGGAATAAACATTGCTATGCTTCATCTTGCTTCTGCAATTATGACTATTTTTGACAGCATCCCTGTTTCAGGATTCAGACTTATCCTAACACTGAGAGTAGCTGTTATGTGATAGGATAGTGAGTTGGTCAGAGATTGATAGAGCCACTGGTTACGCCTGCTCTGTACAGCAAGATCCCCAAAGAATAATAGCAACCCCCTCATACACTTAAAATAAATTTTATTTAATTTGAAATTAAACTAATTAACTCTTTATTTATAGTAAACAGAAATTTTCATACTTAATTTTCCCCTTCACCTATGGCATTCCTGCATTGAGACAAAGATTTAGTAATGTAAGTTGTTTTCTATGTGGAATCAAGTAAACATAGCACGTGCTTCCCTAGTCCATCTTTTTACTATCACCTTTAACACACATATTGCAATGAAATTGTATTTCCAGCTGTCAAGATTGGGAGGTACATAAGAGCGGTTAAAGAAGATCTGCTACAAAGATGGTACAGAATAAAGTTGTACCATATTTACACCAGAATCTTTTAGGTTTTCTTGGTTTTCCCCTTAGTCGCATTTTTCCTAAGAAATGTTGATATTTCTGAGATGAATCAGCACAGCATCAGAAGGATATGGAGAAAAACGTACTTTAAAGTATGTGCCTACAATGTGCAAAGAGTGAAAAGGACAGAACAAATACGGTAAAACAAATACTTAAACCTGTATAAAATGTTCATGTAGCATATGAGTTTAGAGGGTATTATAAAGAGACTTTCTGAAGAAAAATAATTATTTTTATTGTAGACATTGGTCTTCCATAGAGAACTGATTTTAGAAAGATGTTTGTAGAAATACAATTTCCATAGTGTCATGATCCGATTATTAAGGGTCTTAGAAATGCCCCTGCCTGAATTAAGGTGCAAATGAGACCATAGGCCAGTGGCAAGAGTATGGGATTTATTTGATAAATATGAGAGAGAGAGGGAGAGACAGAAATAGGAAGTACGTGGGGGGGACAGAAAGAGAGAAACAGGGACAGAATAAGGAAAATATCACCACTCCGTGGATCCCAAAGATACTCTTTTGATCCTCTCCAGCTGCTCTTGGTGGTGAAGGTCCCCCCAAAAAGCACAGAATCCGATGGGTTAATATACGCTCAGGCCAGGTAGGAAATCCCAGGCACCTCCCTGGTGGGGGGAGTTTGCCATTGTCTCTTACAGCAGACTCTGGGTTGGTTGCATCCCGTGCAGTCCTGTGGTGCGAGGCCCCAGGAGTGACTCGGGGGCCACCTCGGGGGCCTTTGATGGATTAAGGCACCCCCTCAGCTGCCTCTCAGGTGAATGTCCCGTGGATGTGGCCTTCCCAGGGCTGGGGGTTCCATGGCCAGTTTGTGTAAGGGAGGGTGGGTTCACTGCCCCTGAGCAGAGGTTACAACACACCGAAACTTCCTCCCCCCACCTCGGCTGGGGGGGAAATCTGTGCAAACCTGCTCCCAGCAAATGGGGCTGTGGGCTACGGCCTCCCCCACCCCAAAGCAAGCCAGAGATGATAGCATGACTGCTGGGTTTGGCTCACATTCTTTCCAGGTGATGGAACAATGGGTTTTCCCTTTATCTAATCTCAGCAGTTTGACTTTCAGTCCAAAGTCCCAGTCAGGTATCTTCAGGGAGGCTTCTCTGGTTGTAGCTTCTTTATACAGTTCTTGTTAAAATGAGCAAAACTTTATATCAATGTTTGAGGCATGAACTATTTCAGTCTCTGACACACAGCAGTGGCAGTTTTAGGCTTTTAGGTTTAATGAGGGCTAGATTACCAATCCTAATCTCACAGATTCAGTGCAAATCTATACTATACTAATGAACATTTCCAAACAAGCTTTCATGATACTTGAAGTGTTATGGCAAAACAACATAATTAGAACCTGTGTCATCATCTTTTATGCTTCAACTGGAAAAGAGAGAATTTAATTTCACAATACTACCAAGTTACCTGTACTTGTGTTAAAGAGAGAATTGTGAATTTAATTATCCATTAACTCAGTCTTTGGAATTTTAGATACACCTTTTTGTTTGTGTGTGTGTGTGTGTGTGTGTATGTAGGTAAATGCTCCTACACTGCTCATATATTATCTTGAGCCTCGTAGGCAGATGATAGCGAATTTCTAGCTGAAATTTGAAATCTTGGAACTGCATGGTCACTACAGGCCTCAGATCTGCCTGCTGATATTGTTTAAATAGGAGCTTTCGCTTACCTCCAAGTTGTTTAAGCCAGGCTATACTGATTTAGAGACTTTTAAACTTTAGCAAGTGAATATTTTACAGACTAGCAGGAGGTACACATATTCACTTATTCTGATAGACATTTGCCAGGAGGCAGGACACAGGAAAGAGAGTAAATCTTGTCATTTTCTGGTGTGTCACATCCTTCCTTTCATGGTTCATTACTCCCCTCAGCTCCACAGAGCCAGAGGCAAAGAAAGGCTAAAACTGATCAAGTGTGTCACCTGATCTCTTTTCCTTTAGGTGGAAACTACAAGCACTCTTGGTGTCATTCACTAATTGCATTGAAAATGAAGCTGACTCCCTCTGTATGAGATAGTTACTGATCCAATAGACACAGATTCAGCCTCAAAAAATACAAGAAATCTAGAAAACAATGGCAAGAAAACCAGTAAATGGATGACCTGCCACTTAAGAGGATTCATTCGTGGGACTGGAGACACTGTCTTTGGAAAGGTAAAATGCTCATTTTAGCAAATCTCTTCAAAAGTAAAGTTAGCAATTACTTAGCTGCTCTTTCTATTGGCCCCTTAAAGCCTGAAATTACTGCTTCATTCCAAAAATCTGATGTTTTTAGCATCTAAAAGGAGCACCCAATCTAAAGTAGATTCACAGTCACCCTGTGTGGTCCTCTGATTAATTTGGTGCTCCAGGCTCCCAATCAAAGAATTCTGAAGACAATATCATTGTTATATTAACTTTGTTAGAATTTGGAGCAAGCATTAAATGAGCATTGATTTATTTCTGCAACAAAACAAGCATCAGATATATATGTTCCAGAATATAATTATTCCAGACATTCCTGGATATTTGCTGCCTTTCAAATAAGTGCTCAATCCAATATCCATGGTAGTGGACACATTTCAGCCTATTTCCTGAAGTGCTAGGCTACATCCTTAAAAAGCATTGTGGATCAATATTAACTATACAGTGAAACAAAACTATTTTTAAAATATATTTTAGCAAATTACTTCTCATCACTCTACCATAGAGATTTAAAGTTATCAATGCCAGGCAAAAAAATTGGCATTTCTAGTATATGCAGCAAAACAAAGAACCTAATTTTTGCCATACAATTTTGAATACGACCAAGAAAATGGATAAATCAAACTTGTAAGATAAAATAATTTAGATCACAATAATTTGTGGTTTTATAGACACAAATTGATGGAGTTTGTCATAATTGCAATTAACACAGGTGGGCAAAAGCGTACAATAGGTCAAAAGATATTTGTTGCACTGCTTCAGCAGAGAACATTTTAATTAGATGTTAACATCTAGTTTTAACATGAAAGAAATTCAGGAAAACTGCCCCTTTCTCTATAGTGCTATTCCAAACATTTACACCAGACCTCAGCACAGAGTTATATAAGTTGCCTCTCCTCTCTTTTTAACCTGAGCAAGCATGCATTTTGTACAGTGAGAGAATCGCACAACAGAAATGGAGTTTTTAATTGTTTTTAATAAACAGAATTGTCAGTTTCAAGCATGTAATAATTTCAATCAAATGACCCTGTACCACACTTCTGGTTTAAAATTTATCAATGTATTAAAGGTCCATGTAGCTTTTCTGTCTTTCAGATTTACCTTCCCACTGCAACATCCCAGTTAATATTTTCCAGTATATTCTTTCTTTATTAACAACCTACAAGGCTAGCTTTTTTTTTGTTTTGTTGGTTTTGTTTTGTTAAATATATAACCCTAAGACATTTCTTCCCATAACTTTAGATCTGGCTTTATCAGGAAAAAAAATGACAAATAAGACTTGAAGTAAAGCTCCATGTGGAATCATTACTGATCACCATAACAACAGAAATACATTTGCAAATTCAGAGTTTAAATAAAATGCATCTCTGATGTTCTCAATTTTTCCTCTGTAATGTATGTGAGAATAACACTCTCATGTACAATATGTAATTTAATTTCAGAGCCAACAAGCTCTAAAAGATTCTAAGCTGAACACTGTTCTTCTCAACTGACAAGGTCATATTGCTCTGTTCAGAAATAAGTGCTTCAGCAGGAGAAAATTAGTATGGGCAAATCAGTTTCAATCCAGTAAATACTTGAGAGAAAAATAATTGTATATCTAAACTTTAGAATACAAAGACTTGTCCACCCTTTGTACAATAGACTAAATAACACCACAGAAAAATTATCACTTTATTCTTTCAAGAAAAAGAAAGAGTAATAATCCCATGAAATGCATGGTAATGAGGGGAATTTTCATTTCCATCCAGATACATTAACAGTGCATTCCCCAAAACATACAAAGGACTTAAGTGCATTAGACAGTGTTAAATTATACACAGATCTCCCATAACATGCCTGTCAATGTAAGGCTCTTATTTCAAGCTCCACTGTAAGAACTCTTAAAGGTTAAGAGTTAAGTTGTCAGTTAATGCAAGACAACTGGCTTAGGAAACAGCAGTATTCGCTGGAGAACACTTTATTCAGTGTCTGTTGCACTAGAAGTATATCATACATTCTGCAAAACAGACAAACGTCAGGACTCAGACACAGGGCTTGAGAAATTGTTCATTACATAGAACAGCTCTAGTTAAGAAATATGAACCCTCAGAATGCTAGGGAAAACAGCTTCTAAAAACTGGTTTATGTATTTTATATATATTAATATTTTAATCCTTACTCTAGCTTCTGAACTCTTGAAAAAGATAGATTTCAGTTGGAAAGAGTCTTAAAGTTGATCCACTGTTGAAAAAAATTTACTCCTAGTATTCTTCTTTATTTTAGCTTTCTGGCATGTTTAGAAAATATGGGATAGATAACTGGACATGGAGGTGCCTTCAAAACTAGATGCAACAGCTGGGCTCTGACGGTGATGACCAAAACTACAAAGTCCAGCTGGAGGTTAATCACTAGTGTATCCCAGAGGAGGATACTGAGGCCAATACTGCCTGACCTCTGCATGAATCATGTGTGAGATGAGTCAGAGCATACCCTCAGCAAGCTGACTGATACAAATTGCAAGGAGGAGTTGATAGAGTAGATGAATGTATTGTCATTCAAAGGAACTGCCACAGGCTGGAGAAATAGGCTGGCAGTAACCTTTTGACTTTCAACAAAGGGAAATGAGAAATCCTGCTCTTGGAAAGAAACAATTCCAGGTACCAGATCAGACATGACCAGACCAACTGAATGAGTCAGCTTCTACCTGACCCAGAAAACCAGGGAAAAGGTCTGGAGAAAGAAAGTCTTTCCCTTGATGAGGCAGAGTGAGCTAGAGACCATTTAGTTAAACTTCACATCAACAAGACCATGGCCCCTGTAGGGAGTGCTGAGTGAACTGGTAGATATAGAATCATAGAATATCCTGACTTGGAAAAGACCAAAAGACCCTGCACAGGACCACTGCAAGCATCACACTATGTGCCTGAGAGCATTGTCTAAATGCTTCATAAAATTTGGCATGCTTGGTGCTGTAATCACTTCCGTGAGAGGCCTGTTCCAGACCCATGACACATTTCTAGGCTATTAATCATCTCTGGAAGGTCATGACCGTCAGGAGAGACGCCTGAGGATTGGGGGAAAAAGTAAATATCACCCCAGCCTTCAAAAAGAGACAGAAGGCCAGATACCTCCTTAGCAAATTCACTGATCACACAGAGCTAGGAGGAGTGGCAGAAGCTGTCTGAGCACAATCCTGGACAGCATGAACACAGTGACCCTGCTTCAGCAGGGGCTGGACAACACAATGATCAGGACTGCCTACAATCGGAGCCATTCTGTTCTAATTCTCTGAGCATTCACGGACAGAATTTGTATTTCAGGTCCTTACATGATATGGTATTTGATGAAGGTCAAGCACAAAATACAATTAGCTACACATGTTTTTATTAACTTAAATGTACAGTCATGTAAAGTTCCGTGAAAAATTCTGGGGTTTACTCTTCCTTTACTTACTCTAAGTTGTAAAGACACATCTCAAATTTAGACTCCACATAGATTTACCTGTGTAGGCATCCTTTTTGATAGAAATAGGTCTATAGATAGAGTGAGCTCATACAGGGTCTTCTGAGTATGGCTCTGAGAGGATGACCCTAACTTAACAATGATTTTGAAAGAGCAGAGCTTTTTTGCAGTAGAATTCTAGGCCACATTCTTACTTTTCTAGCTCTTTTGTGTGATATCATCTATGTCAATGGTGACAACCCTAGATTTCTTTATCCCTCTGCAAGTCAGACAGCTAAATTTTGTGGAAAGATAAATGGGACAAGCGCATATGGAAGTCCTGAATGGAGAATACTGAGGATGTATTTTTTAAGAAATCATTGCAGGATAACTGGTAATATGAAAGTATTTGTATATCCTTATAAAAAACGTTTAGTGTAGATATCATATATTAAGCACAGTGCTCCTTTGGTATTCAGCATGTTTATATCTAACTAGTACTTGACTTTGCCTGTATTCTGCATTACCTGCAGATGTTTTAATTTCGCTTCATTGTCAGCAGCAGGTCTTTTTAGAAAAAGATATCAAAAAACCCTTAAAAACTTATAGACCTATTTGCTCTTGGGACTTATGGAAAGACTCCTAGTCTTCATTAGCAAAATCAGTTCTTCGAGGCAGATCTTCAAAAAAAACCACCTATTTCTGCAATTTCTGTCAGTGAGTTAAACACAATATTTTATGCCAAGAGTGATTCCTACCTCAGTTCATGAATTTAACAGTTTTGCTAATATTTCTGCTTTGACATCTGACATTTTTACATATTCTTTTGGAGTCTAATTAATACTGCTTTAGTAAAAGACTTCGCAGGATTCCATTAAGTTGTGAATTGCAAAAAGAAGAACATTTGCAGAGTGAAGTTATTGTTCATTTTTCAGATATAAACTTGGTTCTTGTAGTTTGAAAACATCCCTCCTGTCTTCTGAAATACACACAATATTTATCAGCAGAGTGGACAATCTCTTCTTTTTAATGAGTCAGAGTGATGAGTATTTCAATATATCTGCTTTTATCTTTACGAAACTGAGCTTTGGGGTTTTTTAAGATCACAGAATCATAGAATCATGGAATCACAGAATCATATAGGTTGGAAAAATCCTCTGAGATCATCAGGTCCAATCTCTGACAGCTCACCACCTTGTCAATTAGAACATGGCACTAAGTGCCACGTCCAGTCATTCCTTGAACACCTCCAGGGATAGTACTCCACCACCTCCCTGAGCATTCAAATGTTTAACAGCTCTTTCTGTAAAGAAGTTCCTTCAGATGACCAAACAGAACCTCCCCTGGCACAGCTTGTGGCTATGTCCTCTCATCCTTTCTAGAACTTTCTTTCAGGTCATTGTAGAGAGCAAGTTGTAGATGGGCCCGTAGCAAAGCAGCAATGTAAGTAAACATGCTACATACATTGTACTATACTAATTGATTTGCAGGATGTAAAGTTCAGCAAGTACTAAATGCAAGCAGAAGACAAAAATTACAGAATGGAGTCATAGAAGACTTCTGTGAGGAAGAAACTCCACAAATTCTTTTAAGCAAGCAACCAACCAACCACACAAACAAACAAAAACATCCCACAAACCAAACCAAACAAAACAACAATTCTTCCCCACACCCTATTCAGGCTTTAAAATGAGGATTTTTTTTCAGAAAGAAATAGGTACTTGTGTCCAGGTAGCATGCCCCTCTGTGGGGGGAACTTATCTTCAACAAGTGCTATTTGTTGTATAGTTCATATCAAAAGCAATGGACCTGAAAGATACAAGTAGAAGCTGAAAAGGACAGAAGAAGAGAGACAAGAAACAAGG
Organism: Picathartes gymnocephalus; assembly: GCA_013390045.1. Taxonomy (NCBI): domain Eukaryota; kingdom Metazoa; phylum Chordata; class Aves; order Passeriformes; family Picathartidae; genus Picathartes; species Picathartes gymnocephalus. The sequence continues at coordinate 13,408 of WEKY01017811.1, read as the reverse complement.
GGGTTTTTTTCATATGGGGTTAATTTTCCATAGCGAGGGAATTTCTCTATTAAGGAAAATATTTTGTCTGCTGGAAGAAGATTTTTACACAGTGCTTTCTAACATTTGAAGACTGAAAACTTGGCACTGTGCTTCCAGACCAAAACCATATGTTCTTCAAAGACAGAAAATCAGGTACAACTCAGTTTGAACAGAATAAAGTCAATGTTTCCTTTTTCTCTTCATCTTTTTATGTCTGTTTGAATCCCTGCTCCTTGAGAAGTTAGTGTTCAAAAAATAACGTGCTGATTCAGTGCTATAACACAGTAAGACAGAGAGACTAATGAATGCCAGTGCCTTCACCTGTGGAAGCAAATGGAACTGAGATGATCTGACTTTATCAGCCATCAGGACAAGGCTGATGTACAGTTGCTAAAATTTTGTAGCTAAGCAATAAATATCTGGTAAGACAACAAGAGACAGCAAAATATCTTTCTATTGGTCTTCTTTACAAGTTGTCTTGTAAGCTGCAATGATATTCTGTTAGTAAAATAACTTTGCAAACTTTAAGTTGTGTTTTAACCATATCTTTATGGTCCTAACTTTAAGTTATGGTCCTAACTCTAGGCTAGGAGCAAGGGGAGGAATTCATGGCAGCCAAGATCTATAAGAAAGGAATATGTAAATAGATCGAAGATCTTCTTAGATGAAAAGCATGAGCAGATATAAAGGCCTGATATAACAGGAGAGAAATAGGCATGTGAAAAAGGAAGGAACACTTAGTTTGAGACCAGAGATTGTTGTCTCAAATAAAGCACTACGTTCTTAGAAATAATCCCAGAAACACTCTCTATTACAGTCTATACACCACAACCTTTGGAAAGAGACAAGCCAAACTGTCTAGTTTGGGATATGAGAATGATGTAAGTGGTACAGAATAAGGGGTGGAGAATGTGTTGGTTTTGCCTGAGATAGAGTTAATTTCCTCCATAGTAGCTAGCATGGATCTAGGGGTTTGATTTGTGCTGGAAATAGTGTTGATAACACAGGATGGTTTCATTATTGCTGAGCAGGGATTACACAGAGTCAAGGCATTTTCTGCTTCTCACCCCTCTCCAACAGTGAGGAGACTGAGGGTGCACAAGATGTTGGGAGGGAACACACAAGGGACAGCTGACCTCAACTGACCCAAGGGATATCACATAATCGTAGAACAATTAAGGTTGGAAAAGTCCTCTAAGATCAAATCCAAACATTAACCTAGCATGTCCATATTCACCACTGAAGCACATCCCAGATCCCACATCCATACATTGCTTTTTAATACTTTCAGGGATTGTGATTCCACCACTTTCCTCCCCTGGCAGCCTATTCCAATGTCTGGTCATCATTTCAATGAGGAATAAGTAGGCTCAAAGGAGATATTCGTAGTCATCTTTGGTACCACTCTAGAACTCTAATATCCCTGTAACATAGTACTATGACTCTCAATACTTTAGGCTTTGGATGTATGCAAATACTCTAAGTTTTCTAATATTCTTTCATTTTTCACTTCTTTCCTATATCACTTATCCATGAAAGTTTTGTCAGTAATATAAGCTTTCTAAAGACAATTTCTTTCCTCTCACAGAATAAGACATTTTATTTTACAGAGGAGCTAAAATTTCTCATCTTTGCATGTTTATCTTAATTTCTCTCAGCAACTTACATTTGTTTAATATAATCTTTAGTCATGCATGCTCCAGTTCATCAACAGGGCCTTTGGTTCTCACAAGTATTCAATATTAATAGCTTTGTAGTTTCAAAACAAGGCATGTGTATGACTAAGTAGGTTATAGAAAACCACTGCAATGCAATTAAAGGACAGCAACTAAAACGCTGGTTGAACAGAGAGAGTAAGGAAAATTGAAGATAAAAATAGATGTTCCAAAGACCAAGTAGTCATTTATTAAAAAAAGATAATTGCATGTGTTCCCTTTCTGTTCAATGCACTCAAACATTAAGGCAAGGTAAATGCTTTAAGTACTGATTTTTGGTGAATAACAAGGAATCACATCAAAAGTCACTGTGATTGAGTCTCAGGGAGAAAGCAGTATTTTATCAAATCCAATCTGATATCTCGCAGCAATTTTCAACTTTTGTGCTTTTGTTTGCATTCTCACATGAATCCTTTTTCTCACAACAATTGAAATAACCTTACCTTTGTTTTCTCCACTGGTAGCAGTTATTCATCAGTAAGATTATCTGGGACACAGTTCCGAGGGTATATAACACATATTCTTATTTCAAAGCAAAATGGTCTTTGAGGATTTAGCAGTGTAAATGAGTCAGCAAAAAAACTTCTGCTGTTTACTCCAAGCTTTAGGACAGCAATGCTGTGTTTTTGTAGGTAAAAGGTACATATTTCTGAATACTTGAATTGTTGTCTTGTCACAAATGGAATTCTAAATACATGCCAGAAGAACAAAGGAAAATCTGGAAAAAAGCTTGAGAGAATCTACAAAATTTACAGTCAAAATATTCACCCACTTTGCCCTTTTCTTCACAAATAAGGATGGACAATACATGCAAAATCCTAAGTGCACAGCTTTTATAATTAAAACTAAAAATAGACAAAATTTGATTTAATGCAAATTATTAATGTAGCAGCAATGAAGAAAGGAAGAAGGTGAGCATATAGGATTTGTTTTTGTTATGGATTTTGGATAGTTTTCAAAAATACATTTTTCTTTTATCATTCTGGTTTTGAAAGGAAATATTTTGGAATTTCAATTAATTATGTATTCTGTTTTTCTTAAATGGATTTGGGCAAAAAAAGTTCTTTGAGAGGCAAAGAGTGGAAATTATTCCTTCAAAACAGAAAAGCTGAACATATCACAGGGGCAAAAGGGAAATAATTGCAGAAAATTTAACTCCCCCATGTAACCATTATGCCTGAACACATAAGGACTATGCATCTGACATTAGAATTGCACTCCACAGAGGAAGAAGAAACAAAACCGACTAAAAAATTGGTAAGGTTTATATCTATGGGGCCAAGAAACACGTCCTAAGCAAGCACTAAACCTTGGAACCAAAGTTAGGCCACAGGCTCAGGAAAGAAGAAGTAGGAATTATAACAAAACTTAATGAAAGGAAAAGGCAATCATTTTGCAGAAAAATACTGGCAAACTCAGTTGTGACATGGGTTCTCTTTATGGGAAGACTCTAGCTTTTCAATTAATCTCAGAAAATTTCCCATTTCTAATGAATCTCTGAAGCTCACACTTCTGTTCTTCTCCAGGAAGAAACTCCTTATTCGAGGTGACAAAAGTATGGGAAAATACTGAAGAAGCAATATGGGAGCTGTTATAAATGAACTCTGTAAATTCGTGCTAAAATATGAATTGAATTAAAGTTATAAAAATTGAGGGATGCAGCCCCCTTCTGAAACCAGAAGTTTCAAAAACTCCTAAAACCAGTTTGACCAGGGAGGGGTTTTCACAACACCAGAGCAGCCAGAGAATCAATAGGTGGGAATTCCATCCCAGGTGGAGTCAGATTTGTATCACTAGGTGAAAACTCCATCCCAGGTAAAGCCAGATTTGTATCACAAGAACATTCACACCATGACCGGACGATGATTGCCTGATCGCTATCGCCTGATATCTACACCCCGGCCACCAAGGAATTATGTTTCTGGGAATCCTATTGTGAAGACAGAGGAGCCAGCTGCACCAGTTTCATCATCTGGAGATGGACAATTCATCGCAGGATGGACCACACACCATGCCCAGAAACCTCTTTTTGTCCAGCCCTATAACATATTCAGGGCTGAGAAGAATGGACTAGACGTCACCATCCCACCCAGAACTGTATAAAATCGCCCTGACTGAGACAGTCGGGGTGAACCAGGGGAGATCTGATGTGATAGAGGTCAGATCTATACGCGTTCACCCAGTACTGACCCCGGGCTCGGTACTGCTCCTCAATATCGTGGCTTATTGTGACCGATCTTTTGGCTGCATAATAAATTTTATTTCTTTATAAATTTGCTTGGGTTATTTTATTTATCACAGGAGCCAATGAAGAACTATACTAGTATTCCTAGTAATTTCTGTGTTTCTTCAGATCCTGGAGGGAATTTGATCCAGATACTTCCATTTCTACAGCTCAAGTTACTTTTTCAGTCAACATGTTGTCCTAGAAAAGAAGGATTTGAAACAGCTGCTCTTTAAAAATCTTGATTCTGTTGCCCAAGACATTGTCTCTCAGACTGAGAAAACTGTCTGACCTGAATAGATCTGTATATATTGGATTATAAAATGTATTTGACATTTTTAAAGTCTGTCTATAAATGTTTCCTCAAGTAATTTTGCCTACTGTGAGCCTGAAAATCAGCTCTAACAGCCTATGCTGGCGTGCTTCTACTGTCCAACTGAACTTCACACTCACAAGGTTCTCATGCCATCCACATTGTCAGCAATGACAATTTAGCCTTATTAAAGATCAAGACACTGAGCTGTCCTAAAAACCTTAACATAAATGGCATTCCTAGAAAAAAATAACATAAAAAGCCCCCAAAAAACCCAACTCAGTAGTTTTCCTAAAAACATTACCTATTTATCATTCTGCCACCTAGTAACACACTTCCTGGTGGCAAATTATGTTCTAAATCTGCATGAATTTCTAATATGCACAGCAATAATGAAGATGCTAGAGGAAAAAATCTGGATGACATAGATGAGTAATGCAGAACAGTATAATATCAAGCACAGATGTTACATTTCTGAAATATTTCAAGACTCTTCAGGATCTAGAATTCTCAAATTAAGACAGGTGTTGGGGGTTGGGTTGTCTTTCCTTTTGTTTCCTTTTAACAGTACAGAATTTTTTTCCATTCAGCTGCTAAGTGGCCCTAATCACTGAGTACTTAAGCAGAACAAAGGATGTAGCCAGGCCTGAAGAGAGGGCCATCTCTGCTTACTGTTCTGTCTGGGAGTTTTCTCTCGAAGGGGGGTGGGGGGATATCTCGAGAATTGGGGACTGGTAAAAAGGCGAGGGCAGAGGATGGGCGGGCACTGGGTTTCCGAGGACGGCACGGAGAGGAGCTGCTGTTTCGCTGCTGCTGCTGGACCTGGAGCTGCTTTCCTCTGCTGCTTGGATGAGCCTTCGCTTGCGAGAGCAGCCACTGAACCTGTTACCATCTGCTCGGGTGCCCGGGATTCTGAAGTCGCCTCTCCCTGCCCTGCTGGGAGCCGGGCTGCCCCNCCCTGCCCTGCTGGGAGCCGGGCTGCCCCTGGCCCGCCCCCGCCGCTCCTTCGGCAGTGCTCTGGGTTTCACTGCGCTGCAGCCCCGCTCCCCCTGCCTGCCGAGACCTCCTGCCGTCCCAGTTTTGCTGCTTTCCAAGAGTCCTGCTGGGGCACCGGGACTGACTGCTCCAGGAGGGTTTGTGAAGCAAAGCCTCCCTCCCATCTTTTCCCCCTGCTGACTGGACTGCCATACCAGGTGCTCCTCGAGCTCGCGCCACCAGCGCCCCCCGCCGGCTGTGACCATCACTGCACCCAAGGGGACAGTGCCTGCAGGCTGGGACCGCGTTCCTGGTTCTGTTTTGTTGTTAATGCCATAAGAGTTGTTGTTTGTTTGCTTTATTATAAATAGTAGTAAAGCACTGTTATTCCTACTCCCATATCTTTGCCTGAGAACCCCTTAATTTCAAAATGACAATAATTCGGAGGGGAGGGGTTTACATTTTCCATTCCAAGGGAGGCTCCTGCCTTCCCTAGCAGACACATGTCCTTCCAACCAGGACAACAGGATAAAAAAAAATTATGTAAACATCGTGCACCTACAGCTTAATAGCCAGTTATCAGAAGTTGAAAAAAACACTTACTAACAATCCTTTCTACAATGGGAAGCAGAAAAAGTATTTCACTTGGACAGTCTGTCTCTTTCTCTATTTTAAATTGATTTTTACCTGCCTGTGAAAATATTTTGCTATGAAGTTATTAAAATGGGTCCATTCCTCCTGTCAGTATGACTCCAATCATATGCAAGATTAAAGAAATTATTTACTTTTTCATATTTCTGTTTGATTGTTTGTTGTGAAAAATTGTGTTTGAACAACCAGCCACTCATTTTCACAAATACCAGTTTTTTGTTTAAGTCAAGGCTGTCCCATATTATTTCTCCCATATAATATTTCAATTTTTAAGAATCACTGTTGTGGGCAAACCCCAGTGGGCATCTAAGCACCCCAAAGCCACTCAGTCATGTCCCCCTCCATACTCAGTAAGTTAAGGAAAAGGAAAGGAAGTAATTGAATATAAAACAAATAAACTAGCATGTTATGAAGAAAATTAATTTTATGTTATAAACAAAATTTTGTTATGAAGAAAAATAGTTAGCCAGGTCCAGTGCAGTGTTATAATTAGGCATTAAGTTATTAATTCCTCTACCTGACCTTGCATGATGGAGAAAAGATTTTTCTGGTGCAGGACAAAAGTTAACACTGAGAAATTCTACAGGCTTAAAGAAAATACAACAGTTTCAATAAAAATATATATTGTACCCAAAAAAAAAGCTATTGAATAAAATATATATTCTTTTTCTTATGTACTTATTTAACATATATTTTATGATATCATGTGACAGGGAGTATTCCTGTTGTCACTTGGGGTCAGCTGCCTCAGTTGTGTCCTCCCCAACATCCGGTGTATTTCCAGCCTGTTTGTTGTGGGTGGAGAGTGTAGAAAAATAATATCTCAACACTGTGCATGCACGATTCATCAATAACGAATTTTTTTTACAAACACTGTTTCAGTCACAACCCAAAACACAGCACCATGCAGGCTGCTTTGAGGAAAATTAGCTCTATCTTAGCCAGATATGATAAAGATTTGAAGGAAAAATAAAATCTTAGAAGGAAGAGTCCGCATGATTTTATTATATTCTTATGTACTTAAGGCTATACATCCATACCAAAGTGCCCTTGACATTTAAAGGCATTACTCTAAAATAGGGATTAATTTTGCTAGGTCTGCTATAAACATTACAGTAATGAGTTGCCCCTAGCAACCATATATCTTCTAGGTCTTCATCAAGAAAAAAATCACTGCTGGAAATCCACATCATCATGAAGAGGGAAGACTGACACCGAATTGAAGTTTTAAACTTGCAGTGATTTTCTTTCTACAATACTGTTTGTGTGTTGCCATGCCTTTCAACATTGAATAAATACAAAAAGTAACACCACTTTGCCCTTTTCTTCACAAATAAGGCTTTAGTCCTAAATATTTTTTTATCATTAAAAGTGGGGGAAAACATATTAACTGAGAATTGATAATGTAATTATCATCATTCAAACTCCTTCATCACCGGGTAGTCTACATGTCTTGTACTATGAAGATTTTTTTCTAGTGAGAAACAGCACTCTCAGTACTTTCAGGAGATGTTATTCAAGTTAGGGTAAATGTTTTGTGGCATTAGGTCTTATATGAAATTATAGGTGCCATGAAATTAAGTCATTTTCTTTTTCCTTTTTTTTTTTCCCTAGCTAAAAAAAAAGGTCACTATCATAAAGATCTTCAGTATCTTTGCAAACCTAAGGTTCTTGAAAAAAACAACCAGAAAAATCTCAAGAAAAAATAAAATTAAAATCAGGGTGTTGAGCATAGTTCTGTTTCCTGGTGCTCTATTTAATCTATCACATATTTTGTCAGCCTTAGAGTGTTAGTTATGGCTTGAGGCTGGGTGAACTTAAATTGCTTCAATAAATGATTTCACCATGAGAAGATATACTTACATTATTAAACTCACATAGAGAAATAAGTACAGGTAGAAAAGTCCATTCAGAAACTAACCCCGGACATCTCCAAATAAAGGTCTACTTATTAGTATTCATTTCTAAGTTATCAGTATAACTCTATTCGGAAGAAAAATTTCAGAATAGTAAGTAGTGTTTTTACAATATTTTGGATGAGGGGGTAACAATCTTGATCGAAATAAATCCAGCAGTGCTTTCATGGGTAAAAACTATAATTTTCATAAGTTTTAAAGCAGCAGCAAAACCCTGAACACAACTGTGTCAAGGAGCTGACATAAGAAAAGCTTGTTTTGAACAGTGCAATGCCTTTGCAAGCCTGCATAATATTAAAATCAAAAGTATTTTTAGTACTTCAGATTCACACTATGATTAAATAATATCCAGACCTGAGTATTAATAATACATGAGAAATCCTAGAGCTGTATGGGATTTTCTCCTTTGAAGTATATTTATATGTGCTGCCTCCACGGTAGCTATGAAGTACTTTAGTTTCTCAGTGGGTAACATATCCTTTTAACATATGAAAAAGAGACATTTCAGATCTTGGATTTTTGTGGGTTTCTTCCCTCCTTATATGTGCACTTGTACTTATGAAAGGTAACTATTTCTTTCCAAATACAGGTGAAGTCTAATGGCAGCTCTCCAGAACAGCTGTTTCTTGTCGCATGCTTGTCAGTAAAGTTCAGAACACGGGGTATCCAGAAACAACTTCTCAAACACTCTGATTGCAAATCTGACTCAACCAAAAAAAGGAAAATCAACCTGCATACAAGACACTAAGGCAACAAATCTCAGCACACATGCATAAACTTTCAACATGATGCCATCAAACAAATTAGGGAAATAACCCAAACACAGAATAATGTTTCTTGTCATATGATTGATGTGAACAAAACAAAGATACCTTGGACAACTTTAACATGGTGAATTTTTTTTTCTATTAATCACTGTAGAGGTGAAAAAGTTAGCTCTCTTACAACTGACAAGACCTTGGAGTGAGGCACCCATACTCTAATAACACTATTATGTCACTATTCATTATAATAGCACAGTATCTTTGATCACTTTTAATGCTGCCTTTGAGTTCATTCTGTATTTATGAAATGTGATTTGCTCACATATAAAAAAATAGTTCAAAAGTATATCCTAAAAAAAAAAAAAAAGAAATATCATATTTTTGCAAAACTGTCATGCATTTCCTTATTTTATTCGCATTACAGTCCCATTACTCCTGTAGACTTTCCCTAAATATTTTGAGTTGTTTCCTTCCAAGGGAAGACCAGTGCTTTTAAGGTATTCTTTATGTGTTCAGAAAATGAGTCTAAAAAAAAGGCCAATAAAAATTAGAAAAATAACAATGTTATTTCTGGCTATCAGCATAGGAGAGCTTTTGTCAAACACTTCTCCACTAAGGGAGGGTCTATTTATTAACTACCTCCCAAGCAAATTCTACTTTTTCTGAGCATATTATCCCTTCTGCCATAATTTTCAGTTATGTTATGCTTTTTCACTACAGCTAAAGCGTCAGTAACGTAAGGTAGGCTACTAATATATGAAATATGTATGGAAGCTGTGATGATCAGTTCCAGAAGAAATTATCATACTGTAGAAAAATACTAAAAGCAAACAGAAGAGCAAACAAATTAAATAAAATCCCTAAAAATCCATGTGCCCTGCTGACTCTGGACATGCCTTTTTAAGTGACCATGTGAACAAATGGAATTTTCAAGTATCTGGATAAGAACAAGTACAGACACAGACAAACAAGTTAAAATCCAAATAATGTTTTTATCTTTCACTTAATACTTTTTCCATTATTTCAATTGTATGTTTTGCCAGTAGATCTGTACACTTAAAAGCCTATATGTTTAGTGTCTTATATATATACAAATATATTTAATTTATGGTCTCTAATGAGATCTATCACAGCCGCAATTCATAGATTTCTAGAAGACCTACAGCCTAAAGACTCAGCTTTTTAGCTTTTTCCCAAAAAAAAAAAAAAAAAAAAAGGAAAGGCTCAGCTAATTGCTGACAGATTTTCCTTTGTTTTTCAGATACAAACTTGAGTAGTAATTTAAGAAATAATATTTTCAAGAAAAAAAAACCTGATTCATGTCACTATGATGATTCCTTTTCTAAGGAAATCCATTTTGGAAATTTGGGGGTAAGCCATTGAGTATTTTAAAGCAAACATTGCACTTTGGTTTTATTAGAAAGGGGATTTTTGTACTGTGAACATTTGGGTTTCTTTAATTCTCTTTCTGCACTTTCTTTCCCTCTCGTTTCTCACCTTCTCCCATCATTTGTCCTAAATCTGTCCTAAGCAGAATCTCATTGATGATTTATCCTGTATTACTCATCTACAAGAGTACCCTTCATGCTTTTCTCTTTGCATTTCTAATTATTTTCTGGCTGATATTTTTTGTATTAAAAGAGTAGGGAACTGCAGGTGTTGATGGTAATACTTAGCTTTAGTGTAATTCATTTTTTACTGCTCTGTAGAGGTTAGGGAACAGATGTTGAGAGTTGTTATGTTAGCCTAGGTACTTTATTAATTATTGTGCTTAATAAAAAATGAACTATACTAAAATAATCTCCTGTTTCTTTAGGGAGTAGTCAGTGCACTAGTATATCTTCTGCTAGTGAGAGATACAGAGATGCTCACTGGAGACATGCAACTCTGTTTCCTTTCAGTAAGCAGCGTGATGTGTTTTACAGCATAAAAATCCACCACGAAATTGATGAATACCAGCACTTCTGTTATTGCACAATTTACTGGGACTTGATTAATTTCCTCCTGGACAGACCTGTTAAACTCTTTCTATCCCAAGCTGCCTTTGAACAAATACTTATAATCCTGCTGCTGTAACAATGTGGGCATGTGCTGAATATTTAGCAATTATAAAAGATATCTCTTCTGAAATCATAATGCTTTGGAAACTATTTCAAGAATGCCACCTAAACTGTCTTCCCTCTTCCTGAATCCAACAAGCATTTTAGATTTTTTATGCCATTGAAGAGATGGAAGTGGACACATTTTAATATAAATGTGCAAGAAGACCTGGTATCTGACTCAGGATCAAAGCTTAGGAGTATTTGAAATTTGTAACTACTGATGAAAGGTGACTCATTTTTCTTCTCCGGAGCATCTTCACAAGTCACAGAGGTTTTTCCTTTCCACAGGGCACTGATTGCACAGTGCACAAAGTTTCTAACCACACATGATAACCTGTGTATATCCAAGCAGTTCATCTGCCTGTGGGCTTTGCATCCTGGAACACTCCAAAAATCTCCAGTAACAGATGCTAAGGAAACCTAATAGCTCTGAAACGGTACAAAATATTACTTTGTTATCCCCATGAGATAGCCAACTATTCCAGTCACTTTATTTTGACACTGCTACTGCTCAGAATCTCAGGATACATACATTTAACTTCTGCATGTGATTTTTCCTGTCTTTCACATCCCAGAGACTGAGAGAGGGATTATGTGGTGGGCAAGAGGGTTTAAATGCAGAAGATAGTCCCATGCTGCCAGTGTCTGGTGGTTTCAACCATCACAGTCTGATGCAGTCCCTTGGGAAGTTGTGCACAGCGGTGCTACATGACCATAGGTGGCCTACACTTTCCACAAGTATAAAAAAACTTCACAAAGCATACTACAATAAAAACGTCAAACCTCATTGATCAGAAATCTCATGCTGTATAAAATACCACTCTTCAAAAGACCATGGTCCTGTCCTCATGGCATAACAGAAGAGCAAAATACTGACATGTTTGTAGGTCTTAATTACTTCTTTTGTCCATTTATTACTGAGCTCATTAAATGGCAAACTTGGTTGTACATAAAACACTGCTTACTTTAAAGTCTCAGACATCAACTGAAATGCACCCTAAACGCACCAGAAGAACTTGATTCTGTTTTTAGGGCTAATTTAGATAATAGTTTTCCCTCTAGTTCCCATAACCTTGAGAAATTATTTCTTCAATAATTAAAAAAATTAATTAATATTTTATAGACCCTACATCTCTGGAAAATAAATTGGTTTTAATGCATTTTCAGCCAAACCCCAAGCTGTTTTCTTTTCTGGGGACTGCTGACCCATATGTTCTTCATATTCAACTCCATTCCCCTGTCCCTACCCCCTTGTAAATACCCATGAAAAGGAACAATTGCAAGGATTTCTTTTTCCAGGACTGAAGTACACCATCATTTATTTCATAACTGACACATCAATTACATTGCTTAGCATTGTAAGTGCTACTTAGAAAGTAAAGTCCTCCAAGGTATCATGGTTAAAATACAAAGTCTTCTCCTTCTGTATCATGTATTTTGCACGTACCTCCTTCATGCTGTATGCCTTTTAACACTAAATTCTCTCCCTACACACACACACACACACACACTTTATTTCATGACACAGCACACATTCTCCCTCAACTTCTGAAGTACAATCAGAATAAGGAATATTAGCATGAATTTTTTTTGAATGCAACAACTGAGCAAAAGATGTTCAGTCTTAAGTTTGTCTACAAACCATTGTATAATCCTGTGTCTGAGAGGATGACCTTTTTCTATTAATGTTGCACATAATATAAATTCCTCAATCAGAGACAGAAGAGAAATAAGGCAGCTGAATATTTTAAATTGACACCAGACAAAACACATATAACTAAGAAACCTGACAACAGGAATAATCCTTTCATCATGGAGTCACCACCCCATAAAGGTCAAGATGAGTAGAAGCCATTACTGACCAGGCTTGAATACATGGTCCTTCTGGAGGGAACAGACTGAACACAGATGCAAATATGACTAACAGGAGTATCTGTGTCAGGAGGGATGCCTGTGTGGACTACAGCCTGCCCCTCTATAAAGACATGCAGAAAGACTGAGAGAACTAGTGGATACTATATTAATGACCAGTCAAAAACCTCTTAGAAGGGTCATTGTTGATCAGGAGAGATGCCTGAGGACTGGAAGAAAACAAATGTCACCCCAGCCTTCAAAAATGGGCAGAAGAAGGACCTAAGGCACTACTGACCTGTCATCCTCACCTCAATCTCTGAAAGGTGATGGAGTGCCTCATTCTGGAAGTGATTTATATCCACACAGATGGCGAGAAGGTGATCAGTAGTCAACGTGGATTCAATAAAGATAAATCACACTTGACCAACCAGATTGCCTCCTATAACAAAACATCTACCTGGATAGATGCAGGGAAAGCAATGGATAATGTCTACCTTAACTTCAGCAAGGTTTTTGACTCTGTCTCTCACAGCATCCTCATAGGCACAATCAGGAGGTGTGTGCTGGACACACGGGGTGGACTGTTGCAGCATACCAGCTTGCCTGGGTACTGGCTAAGCTGTCTGTCAAATACCTCTCCCAATGGGATACACCACACGTCAGTGGCCAGGGCACTGCCCGGGCTATAACCCTAGCCAATCAGGAACCAGGCCAGGAGCTTCCGAATCACCCCTTATAAAAAGAGATTGCTGGAAATAAAAGTCTCTCTTCTGCTGCTTGCACGCCAAGGGCTCATGTTGCTCGTTTCTCCTCCCGGTCCCCCTCACATTACAATGGACAGTAAGGTGGGTTGAGAACCGGCTGAACAGCAGA